>JASCZW010002026.1:0-350760 GCA_034211315.2 Aedes japonicus | reverse complement strand
GCGTGCTCATGGTTCATGCTCCGCCTCCAAACTCCGTTCTCCTGCACTTCACCAAATAGAGTTCTTCCCTTCGTTCAAAAGGTCCGTGTGCTCGTGAGACCTCCTCAAGCATTGTCCGCGTTTCATGCTCGTGAGAACAACCATGTCTTATTAGGGAGTTTTATTCAGGATACACTTCATACGAGAGCTAAGTTTGTTCAACCGAAGTTGCTTGTGGAGTACATTGTAGGCAAAACTGCCCACTTCCACTTATTATACGCCTCCGGATCTCACGTTTGATATCATTGTCCGCAGTAAACAGTGAGTCAGGATAGACAAATTCGTCGACTACCTCGAACTCACCGCCGTCGATCGTTACACTGGTGCATAGTCGGACTCTGTCGTGTTCGGTTCAAAATGCCACTACGTACTTCGTTTTAGACGGATATATCTTCAACTCAACCATCTTTGCTTTGTGCTTGAGTCTGGTGCACCTAAAATGTTCTGCCGAGAATGTTCACGTCATCGGCAACGCAGATAAAACTGGATCTGTTGAGAATCGTGCCCCACATATTGGAACGCCTCTCGTCTCATAACACCTTCAAGAGCAATGTCGAACAACAGACACGAGATTCCAACACCTTGACGAAGCCTCCTGCGGGATTCCAATGAACCCGATATTCCACCAAATATCCTCACATAAAACTGGGTTTCATTCATCGTAGCCTTAACTAGTCTAGTCAGTTTTCCCGGTTAGCTGTTCTCGTCCATGATGTTCCAAAGTTCTTTTCGGTCTACTGTATCATATGCGGCAATGACTTTATATTCACAGGACTCTATATTCACGGCAGTTTTGGAGGATCTGTCGCAAAGTCACTTGTAGATCAGCCTTCGATGAAACCAGCCTGATAACCTCCCACGAATCTATTTGTTAGTGGTGAAAGAGTATTTGGGATAGTTCTTTATAGACGGCTTTCAGGACGGTGTTCGCACGGGGGCGATCGAAGCAAGCTTCAAACGCGAGCGGACGTGCTTATATTTCGCTGTCAGTTATCAAAAAAGGCTATGGGCCCAGTGTCGCGAGTTTGAAAAGTTCTAAAAAGCTAATTGGGAGGAAAATCAATTCGACAAGTTTTTGTAGATTCATCAATTCCATCAATTTCATCATTTTGTAGATTCATCAATTTCATCACAGTGTATGGAGTTTACCGGGTTTGTTATCGGGCATAACGCATTATCTATTGTGTCGGTGTGTTACGTTGCAAACAGCTGTAGTCGTAGCGGATATCTATTGTTTTGGTTACATATTGATCGATGTCGTTAAATGCTGCATACTATTTGAGTGAAGATCCGGGATAATGTGAAGTACGAAACAATGTTCGGTACTGGGAGTAAGCTGTGTTTATAGCAAGTTTAACGTGCATTTTTTTCACTGTGTTTTCCGATATGACAAATCAATTATTATCAGAACAATTCAAGTTTGACCCTTAACTGGAACGTAGATACAGAAATGCCATGTCGGTAATGGAACTGGTCCGTGACGGCACTGGTTTACGACGTGAAGTTTGAGGTGTTTGTATGATACCGGGTATCCGTAGTGACCGGAGAGATTTTCTCGAGTCCTAGAGCGATGCTGAAAGTTGAGTTTGGAAAACAGGTGTAAGCCGGTTGAGCCAAGAATGAGCTACGGTAGAGAAATGTTGATCAAACAATCGCCGGAGCAGGTGGATATTCTGAAGAAAACAAAAAGGTAGCGAAGATGTTGATAGGTTGGAGAAGGTAAGTTCGAGATACGATGCTATTTTCGTTCACCTGCCATGTCATATGGGTCAAGCGGGTTTGGATAGAGGATGGACATCATTTAGATATCTTGGAAGACGCAGAACGCCAACCAGTCGGACCCCGCAATGGATTTGAGAGGTGGTAAGTGCTCTCATAAACGCGGAGCGAAACAAGTAATTGCTATCCATTTTGTCCCCTATATTATTTGATCACTTCACTTATCAAAGAAGGAATTTTTGAGTTATCACTACATCCGCTTTCGAGGTTTGCAGTTGGTTAATGAATTCTAAGAGTTCAGTAATGAAAAAAAAAAACAGTCCTCACGACGATCAAACAAATCGTGATGGGCATGAACTTCGCCATGATTGCAGCTGAACGCGAACATAGTGCATTCATGATTCAAGCCGAGTTCACCGAGGAAACATTGAGTGATGCAGTGAAGAAAACAGTGCCTTTAGCCAAGATTACACAGAAGAGTGATCGTAATCTACGCTCTGAGAAACGTAAAAAGAATTTGCCTGGAGGGGATGAAGACCAAAAAAACAAAATAGCGTTAAAGTTAAGGAAGACAGCAGTCAATGGCGTACTGTTCAGAACCATACACTGAGCGAACAAATCGAGAGGAATTCATAGAAATATAGATATTCTTGCGAAATTTCATACGATTCTCTAATGGAAAAAAGTTTATAGGACGATCGTATGAAAATAGTCCTCACAGAAGAAAAAAGTTGCAATTGGGATTCGAACCTTGAACCTTTGGATTCAAAGACGAGCTACAATCTCACGAGAATATAAATACTTGATGAACTTGCAACAATAATCATTTCTTACGATTTCGTATGGAATGAGTCTTGCACCCTTGCTTTGTGGTTCATATATAGTTCCGATCGTATGAAAATAATACGGATAATTTCCTGAGTGTAGGGAGAACTGGGAAATGCGCAAGGGAATTAACGAAAGAAAAAGAAACAGGATAAACTTAGGCTTTACCAAGAAACTTGTGTGGATGATGCTCTAGTTTTTAAAGCAAAAGAGTCAACGACGTACACAGCTTGAAGGAACTGATGTGCCCATGAAGGAGAAATGCTCTTCAAGTCACACAGAAAAAAAATATTAATTCTAACAAGCGCGTAAAATTTCCTCTCGTTTAATTTCATCCCAAAGGAGACGTTAACAATGAAGTTGTATGCAATTTTCCAAGCACCATTCAGCAATGTTTGTAATCTGTCGTACAACAGGTCATACAAAACGCATAAAATTCAATGTTTCATTTTATCTGTGTTAAAGAAGGACCTTTCGATTAAGAGCTCTACCGCGACTATTACTGCATAATTAACGGCGCGGGTGGTGTTGTGGTAATCGTGGTTGCCTCTCACCCCAGTAAGTCTGGTAGCAATTCTTGTCGACGCCGTTGGGATTTTCAGAGACGAAAAATCTCTGATCATGTCTTCCTTTGCAAGTAAAGCCTTTGGTCCCGGCCCATGTGTTGATGGGCTCGATGTATAGGGTCCAGGTGATGAAGTCGTCCTGGCGTCATTGGTTGTCATCATGTTGTGCGGAAATAGTGAGACTTAGCAGACAGCGAGTAACTGCACAAATCTGATCTCTGCCGGTAATGTGCAGTGAAGGGCTCATCGCACTCAATCATTGCAACAATGCATAGCGATTCTTCTCGGCAGAAATACCGGAAAAAATGCGGCGTTGCAATTATTGAAGAACCGATTAACGAATTCATCTCCACAATGGTAATGGAGTTTTCAAATGTTGATTAATGGTCGGACAAAACCCAGCCATCATTGGAGGAAAGTGTTGTCCGGAAGGGCGATTTCTAGGAATAAAACAAAAAGTGCACTTAGATGACGTGTAATCAAATTGATACCTTCAAAGAAGATTTGGTAAGATTAAGACACATCTGAAAAGGAGTCGTCCATAAACTGCGTTCATTGGGAACTTTTTTTTTATCTATTTTGTGTGTCTATGGTGTCTATGCTATTGAAATATTCGACAAAATTGTAGAACTCACAATTCACATAAACTTTACGGAAAGTACCAACTAGCTATTTTGTATTTTTTTTTTTGAGATATGAAGCATCTTTTATGAGATTCCCCTTCAAATCGATTTTTTTTTCTTTTTTCTTAATTTTTTTCAAAATATGCCACTTTTCAAGGGTTGTATCTCAAAATAGCGCAAACCTTTTGAAAATAAAATTCCATGACATGATGGTGAATGTATTACTAAATATTTTGATGATTCAATATAAGGGGGGTAATTGATAATAACTAGGTGGGCATAAATCAAATAAGTTCATTTCTTGGTGAAAATACAGTCTTCATTAAGATTTTAAGTTGTAATTTGTAATAAGTTGTTTTCATCTTGGAGCTGCCAACAATACATTTCAAAAAAGTCCTAACGTGGTTTCATGTGGCTTTGTTTTCGGATTATGGGAAGGACTTGATTAAAAAGAAACAGAATGAATGGACCTTGATCATTTATTGAAAGTTACGGACTGTAAAATGGTGGACAAAATGATTTGGAAACATACAAAACAGGTGCGATTAGTCATTTTTCCCCAGCAGAGCATCTCACTCCACAAGCCCCCCAAAAACAACGATCTTGTACTGTAGTTGGCAAGTGTTTCATGTGGGTGAAGCAAACAGAGGGGTTTGAATAACTTTTTGCGCTTGGAGCCTTTTCATTTGCATGTGTGCGAGAATTACCGTGGGCCACACATAGAGCTAATATCCGTTGCAGGATGATGATGATGATGATGATGATGATGTGCTGACAGACAGTATCGGAAAGTTTTCGACTTTCAACTCAATGCCCTACATTCCAACTTACTGTGAAGGAGCGAGGGTAGTAGGACGAGTGCGCCATTTGTCGCCAGGGTTGTTCAACAGTCAATCAAAACAGGTTGTGGAACTGCATGCCAGGCGGTTGTAACTACCCAATAGGAAATAGGAACGGTGGTATTGTTTTTGCTCCAGGGATAGTTATGCGATGAAATGACTGTGGAGTTGGCATTTAAATTTGTTAGCCGGGGAAGAAACGGTCTTCGTCGATGAACCACTTGAACTTTAACAAGTTTAATTGTGAAGCTAGAGGTAACATCTTGAATTTTCAGTTTCCAACTCGTAATTTTTATACCGAGCTGCCGACTTAAATCGGTACACTGAATAATCTCATTTGCTGAACTTCTTGAATTGTTTATCGAAGTTCAAAAGCAAAATGTCTTATTCCTAGAGTCTTGGTGCAAAGTCGATTACCGTCATCTAGGAGGATGGTGATTATTGGAGTGAAATTGTTCAAATAGACAGATAGTCGAAAGTGTCGCAATGTTTTAAGTAAATGTAAATTTTTCACATCAACCATATTATCTCTTTAAGGAATGATACTTTTTAGATAACTCTGATACATTATCGAGAAAATAAAACAGTTTTCAAAATTTAAAAAAAAACTTCTCGCTCAAATTTCCTACTGAATTCTATCATCTTCAAACAATTGTTTATACCATATATGATATAAAGCTATGAAGTTATAGTAAAACCGTAACAAAGCCTGAACATGCTAAACCAATATCGGGAAGATAATTCTGCAAATATCTGATTATTATTAACTTTACTTTGATGTTGCTGGAAAAACAAATTTTCGACAACAACTCCAATTATATTCTCCATTTTCACTTCAACCAAGCCTACCTCATAGTGAATTGATCAACCATCTTCTGTGGCTTGTCATCAGGGATGCCATATTCACAGACATGTCTGTAAATTTGCAGACTTTTCATTTTTGTTGCAGACTTTTTTAACCATGCAGACATTTAGCAGACATTTTATCTGAAGTTGCAGACTTTACAGACATTTGAATTATTTTGTAAATTAAAAAAAGCCACTTTTTGCGTGATATAAATAATGGACGTTCCCTTAATACAACCCGCATAGAGATAAACAATTCGCTGTATAGTCAAAACTATATTTCGAATGAAAGATATACATATAACCAAGCTGTGTAGGGAGAGGACTTCTTTGAAGTTTGGAACTTTTCAGTGGTTTTGGAGTTCTTCCCCAAAAATTCAAGATTGAACTTCCCAGAAGTTTAGAAAAAACTTTCACAAATTTCAGACGGAACCAACCAGGGCACTGGCTATAATTTTTTTTTTGAATCAGATGAAAAATGTCCAGGAAGATGCGTCACAGAAAATGAACTTCTTAAAGTTCAGAAATAACTTCCTAGAAAGTTCCGGAAGAAAATTCTCAAAAGGTTAGTTGGAATTTTCCAGAAGTGTTAAGCAGCTTTTCCAAAGCTCAGAGGAGAACATTTCAAAATTTCTCAAAGCTCCCTTAGAGAGAACAGAATGAAACTTTCTAGGAGCACTGAAGTAATTTCCTTCAAATTTGAGCAAGATTTTTTCAATAGTTCCGTAACAATCTTCCCCAAAGTTCTGGAGAAAACTTACCAAAAATTCAGAAGAGGATTTCTCAGAAGTCCAGGAAAAACTTCAAGAACAAATTTAAGGGAATTTTCTTAATAATTTTGGAGACGGCTTTCCTAAAGCTTCAATAAAATTTTACTCGCTGTTCAGGATGAGACCAATCAGAAGTTTGGAAAGAATAAGCTCAGGAAAAACCACCCTGAATTTCAGGAAGAAAATTACCAGAGAGGGCACAACCTGTAGGACTCAAGAAGGACATTTCCAAAAAAATACCTCAGAAGTTCACAAGAAAACTTTTCAGAAGTTTTGAAGAGACCAAAAGTTTAATTGGAACTACCCAGATGTGCTAGAGAGCTTCCTTAAAGTTCTGAATCGAACATTCCAGCATTTCAGAATGAGAAGTTCAGGAAATTCCAGAAGTTTAGATAGATACTTTTGAGAAAATCAGGAACAAACTAATTTCGAAGTTCAAGCAGGAATTTCTTCGAAATTCAGAACAAACTTCCGAAGTTCAGGATAATAATCCCTGAAATTCAGAAGAGAACATCTTGGAAGTTCAGGAAAAAGTTTCGCAGATGTTCAGGGAGAAACTTCTAACAACTTTGCAGAAGGCTTTCTTAAAAAAAATCTGGACGGTACTTTCAGTAAAGTTTTGCAGAAATTTTCTTCGTAGTCCAGGATGAGACTTATCAGAAGTTTAGAAAGTAACTATGGAAAAAAACTTACCGAATTTTTCTGGAAGGTAAGGTTGGGTGCTTAAATGTGAATTTCGAAGAAACTAAGGAGTGACTTTGCTTGAAGTTCAGGAGGAAACTTCCGAAAAATTTTAGCAAAGAGCCTTGCAGAAAATCAGGAGAGAGCTTCCTGAAATTCAAGAGATAATCGCCGAAGAACCGAAGAAGCAGTGTATACAAAAATCATTCATATGACCATTATGATATTCCCCAACAAACATCAGTGTCGAATAACCGCTTGTTCAAACAAAATTGGAGAAGCTATTCAGCTTTCTAGCCAAAAAGCTGGAAACAACTTCTCCAGATTTGTTTGAACAAAGTCAGTTATTCAGCATAGATGTTTGTTGGGTCATCACGCATGACATCATATTAAAATATCACATCATCTACCAAACCGTTCGCATCATACTATGAGGACACTACACTCAAGCAGGAATTACAATTCCTTAATTTCCATCTCACCTCGTTTGGAAGATTTGATCAGGTAAGAAAATTTCCTTTGAAGTTTAGCTGAGAAGCATAAAAAAATCAAGAAGTGTATCAATATATCCACGAAGTTTCTTGAGACTGCTTCCAAAGTTCAGAGAATCTGTGTATATAAAAATGAATTTCTGTCTGTCTGAACCTAATAGACTTGAAAACTACTGCACCGATCAGCGTGAAATTTTATGGAGGGATTTTTGGAGCGGGGAAGTTTCTTATGATAGTAAGAGACCCCTCTTTCCTTGAAAGTGGGAGACTCCTAAACAAATAAAAACATAAATGTTCAAATCGAAAAAGACAGCCCCTCGACTTAATCTATAAAAAAAATCCTTTTTAGTGTCATTGTATTGTTTTCTTTACTAATGAAATAAAAATAAAAATTTTGAACTCAACTTTATAATTTATGTAACGGAAAATTGACTCTGTTATTCATTATAATTCAATGGTTATTGTTGAACCAAAAAAAAAGTCTGTCAAATTTATCAAATGAAAACTAAATTTTGATATGAAAATACAAAACTGGAAAGAACATTACAGGGAAAAAAAACATTAAAAAATAGTATCATTTATGCGAAGGCTTCAAGCTTCAGTGTCATTTTAAAAAATAAAATAATAACGTAAGTTTGCATACATTCCAACAAATAGATGCAGAAACGTTAACATAATCACACATATAGCGAAAATGACATAACTTGTCTTTTCGTTGAAAGAAGTCTAATTTTGTAAAAAAAAAATTTACAGACTTTTATAGACATTCCCAGACGTTTCAAATTTTTATCACAGACATTTGAAAAAATAATCTGGCATCCCTGCTTGTCATCTTTGTATGTTTACATGCTCAGAACACCCTCTCTTTCATTTGTATTGTTGTCTCTTTTTTCTCAAGGAAAAATTACTCAACTCGTAAAAAGTGCATCTTTTCAATGTTTAATTTGATCCACTTTTTACGAAAATTGAGTAACTTTTCCGTGAGAAAAATAAGGACAGTAATACAAATGAAAGAGAGGGTGTTTTGAGAGTGTATTACGTTTGATCTCAGTGTGCGTAATTAAAGTTTACGAAACAATTTTCATGTGTAAATACCACAATAACACATCGAAAATATCTTAAAACCGTAGGTCCAAGGGACTGTTTAAAGTACACATAGGAAGGCCTGTCGGCAGCAGTGGCATCCGTCCAAAGTGGTGAAATTTGTATTGCCCAGGCACGTCAACACAGTGGTTAGTATGGTACTGTTTATAACGGAATTAATTGATTGGGTACTGGAAAACACGTCGGATAGACCGATGCAAACGACTAGGAGGAACGTGATCTATGCAAGCTGATGCAGCTAGCTGGAAAATGTGGATTTCCTCCCACCAAGTCGGATATACAATTCCTGGTACGAAACTATTTGAACACAAACAAACGTGTGACAAGATTCAAGTAAAATCATCCATTGTATGACTGGATTTGTTCGTCCCTTCCACATAACAAGCCAACACTGTCAGCACGATTGTCTCAGAACATTAAAAGAAGTCATGCAAGAGTAAATCCAGGAATAACCAACGAATATTTTGATAAACCCAAAAACACTAGTTGTGAGAAAGGAGCAGAGACATGTCGAACACGTCCTTGACCATTCAAAGAGTTCAGTTTCGGTCATGTTTACGGGAAATGCCGATGGAACTTTATTTCCACCATACATCGCTTACGCTGCATTACATCTGTACCCTATCTGGACCGAATGAGGCCCAACATGTGTTCGTCATTCATTGACAATGACTAACAAATAGCGAGGGCAACACTCGAAAACTATTTTCTTTTTTTGCCAGAAGTAAATAACCTGATGAACAAAAGGTTCCGTCTCGGTAAAACCTTGGCAGGCCACCGGATACGTTCGAAACTTGTCACCTTAAGTGGTGGGTAGTAGGCTCAGATGTCACATTCCTGACTTACGCCGATCCGGCTCTGAACACGGTCCCCATGAAGGACCGTGTCAACCCTAGCATGACCTTCCTGATTCCAAGATAACCATGGGATGACGAAAGGCGACTATCAACAACGTTTAAAGATAGCGTTTCGGAGGGAGGACCCAACAAAATGGAGGACAACGGAGGAAAAAACAAAAGAGATGAAAACGAAAAAAAAAAATTAAACGTCGGTGGCAAAACGTCAGACAATGGAGACGGAGGTGCGATAGTGTTAGCAAAAAGCGGAAAGCTACAGAGGTCACCAGTGCCGAATTCGGAGGCCCCTGCAAGTACCAGCAGTTGCAAGTCACAGGGGTTCCTGACCCAGCTGTTCACCCCGCAACGCAGCAGTAACACAACTCAAGAGGAAAGTGTTGAGAAAAAAGACGTGATGGAGATCGTCAGAAACCGGATCGACGAACTCTATGACTATGTAAAGGAGAGGCACAGCGTCCGCAAAGAAATCAAAGAGATGGTGTCGCGTGTCAAATTGGCCGTGATTGCAGCCGAACGCGAACAGGACGCACTGGGGATGAGTGCAGAGACTGCCGAGAAGGTTCTTGAGGACAGTCATAAGGCAACGGAGAAGGCAGCGGTTGATGCACTACAGATGCCAAAGGAACCCCAGAATCCACGCTCGGAAAAAAAAGAAAAAGGACACACCAGGTGATGAGGAGGAGCTTAAAAAGCTCAAAAACGACGAAGAGAACGGCGAGTGAATGGCGCACTGTAGGCAACCAGAAAGACAAAAAGAAGAAAAACCAGCAGTAAGCAAAAACTTCAGGAGAGAAGAAGAAGCAGATGCTTAGGCCACGTTGGGAGAGAAGTAAGAGCGACGCTCTAATTGTTAAGGTAAAAAGTGGAACGACATACGCTGAACTCTTCAAAAGAGTGAGAGCTGATCCGGAGTTGAAGGAACTTGGGGAGAAGGTGGTGAAAACTTGGCTCATCTAGAAAAGTGAGATTCTCTTCAAGCTGAAGATGGATCATGCCATCAAGAGCACAGCCTTCAAGACGCTCATAGAAAAGTCTCTTGGTGAGGAGGCGACAGTTAGAGCTCTCTCACAGGAGACTGTGATCAAGTGCAAGAATCTTGACGAGATCACAACAGAGGACGAGCTGAGGAGGGTGCTGAAGGAGCACTGCGATCTTGGAGATGTACCAATGACAATCCGGTTAAGGAAGGCGTACGGTGGCACACAATCGGCGGCTGTACGTTTGCCGATAGCTACAGCCAACAAGCTGTTGGAGTCGGGTCGAGTGAAACTTGGGGAGTCGGAGTGCTCACTGAGATTCGTCCCACGAGTTCCAAAGGAATTCGAGAGAATTAAGATGTTTGTAGAGCATGGGTTTTGGTCACCAGGCGAGGAATTGCAAAGGACCTGACAGATCTGATCTGTGTAGGAAATGTAAGGAGAAGGGCCATTTTGCAAGAGATTACACAAAGCCACCGAGATGCATGCTTTGCAAAAAGGAGGACGGAAACGACCATATGACGGGGGGCTACAGGTGCCAGATCGGCAGTAATAGAGGTAACCTAAATAAACCACAATCATTGCGACATAGCACAGCAACTTTTGTGGCAGTCAACAACAGAAACAAAGTGTGACGTTGCAATCATTGCTGAACCGTATCGTCCTCTCGATAACGATAACTGAGTAGCAGATCGAGCGGCGATGGCTGCGATACAAGTGATGGGCAGATTCTCCATCCAGGAAGTAGTGTCCAGTTCAAGCGAAGGGTTCACCAAAATTAACGAGATCTTTGTATGCAGTTGCTATGCACCGCCAAGGTGGAACATGGAGCAGTTCCACCAGATGCTGGATGCACTAACTAAAAAAAACATCGGAAGAAGAGCGGTCATCATCAGAGGAGCTTGGGCTGTGAAGTGGAACAGGAGATATACCAACGCTAGAGGGTTGTAGATAGCCCGTTTTGTCCCAATATCTCTTCAATTGATGGTTTTTCTTCATTCAAAAATTAAAAAGAATTAATCGAAAAATTTGGTTTCGTTTTGAAAAACGGAAAAAAGTTAATTATACCAAGATGTTGTGAATGATAATCAAGATTTGGGAAACGATAAAGAACAAATCAATCTGTTTCGGGAATCAATAGAGAATTTGAGTTCTCTTCCATGATAGATTCTAATAATTGAATTGGGTTAAACGAGTCCAACACCACATGAAATTATCCCTGTTACGTTTCTAAATGTGATATGTGTAAAATGTATGCATTTTGACTCAACATATATTGCAGAATTTGCAACTATATGAGCAGAATGAAGAAAAACCATCAGTTGAAGGGATATTGGGGCAAAACGGGCTATCTACGAGATCGAAAAACACGCAAAGTTGCTCCCAATTACTTCTATGAAGATATCCTGTGGAATTTATACTTTTCAGCGAAAATAATTTGTGACGATTGCTGCTCTTCGGCAAGTTACAAGAAAAATCAAATAGAAGGAAAGAATTTGGGTAAAACGGGTCAGACACGGCATGAAATTATCTCTGTAAAGATTTTTTTAATATGATACGTGTGAACGATATGCATTTTCACTTAAAATAAATTGCGGAGATTGCAACTATATGAGCAGAATGGAGAAAAACCATCGATTTATGGTGAATTGGGGCAAAAAGAGCCACTTTCCGTGCTCTACACAACACGAAACCTGCGCCAATCGATTTATTAGCCCATTTTCCTCCAGAAATGCATTTGGTTTGTTACAAAAACCAGTGGCTTCTCTTACTTGGGAATTTGAATTCATTTTTTCCCACCGTGCACTGGGTTGACGCGTACCGTATTGTTATGGCGAAGATCAAAGGCCCATCATTGGCTACAGAGCTACAGTACTGGACAAAATAAAGTACGCACCTTCCATATTTTCAAAATTTGTCATATCATCCATCCGCTATGAGAGATAAAATTGTTATATCTTTGGACGAAAATTACAATTACACATGTATTTTTGGAACATGCGTTGATTGAGCTTTGAAATTGATATTTCCATCAAAAAACAAAGTTTATTAGGCGATTGTTCGTTTTTAATGAACAAAATAAAATGCGCACTTAGAAAATGCATGAATTTTATTGCTTTATGCTAAAATCGATACTTAGTATGACCACCTCGTGCCTCAATAATGGCTTGCTGGCGTCTTGGCATACTTTCGACAAGATTTCAGATGTGTTGAGGGTTTAAATTTAGCCAAGCCTTCTCCAGAGCTTCGTATAGGTGGTCACGGTTGGTCACGTTTCCTTTGTCAACGTTTTGACCCAGAATAGACCACAAATTTTCGAATGGCTTCAAGTCCGGGCTTGAATTTTGATACCCATATTGCCAGGGTTTTCTACTGAAAATATTCATGGAGTACAGAGAAACTTTGTCGATGGATCGCAAGCCTCAAAGCAAGCGTCAGGCGGGTACCGTCAACTGCGGAACAAAGTCATCAAGAACATTAAGGCAAACCCCAACATCTCAGAACACGATTTGGCCAAAAATGTTGGCGCCGCACGCAGTACCGTGCAACGGATTCGTCTCCGGGAAGGCTTCAAGTCATACCTTGCCTGTAGACAACCAAATAGGGATCAAAATCAGAACAATGTGGCCAGAATCCGTGCCAGAAAACTGTATGATCAGGTGTTGACGAAATTGAATGGCTGTCTCCTCATGGATGATGAAACCTTTGTAAAGGCCGATTTCAAACAGCTACCGGGACAAAATTTTTACTTGGCTACGGCTCGGGGAGATGTACCTGCCAAATTCAAGTTTGTGGTTGCAGATAAATTTGCGCGAAAATACATAATTTGGCAAGGCCTCTGGCGAAGGTTTTCATCACTGACATTTAAATCAGAGCTATACAGAACGGAATGTCTCCAAAAGCAAATATTACCATTCATTAGATCCCACAATGAACCTGTCATGTTTCGACCAGATCTTGCAAGCTTTCATTACAGTAAAACAGTGCTACAGTGCTATGGAACCAAAGGGATCCAGTTCATACCGAAAGAATTCAACCCACCAAACTGTCCCCAGCTCAGACCGAAAAGAGAGATTTTGGGCAATTATGAAGAGGAAGCTGAAGATGACTGGCAGTGTCATCAAAAGCACCAATGAATTCAGAATCAAGTGGAATAAGATTCCCAAAACGATGGATGAGAATAAATGTGCTGGTTGATGAAACGCATTCCGAGAAAAGTCCGCCAAATTCTTCGAAATTGTGATGATTTTTTCCTGTATTTTCCCTCTTAAGTTCACGTAAACTCGAACATTTTAGTTAAATCAGAATACTATTTTGTTAATGTATATCCGAAATATGCGCAATAATCTAGGAATTTTCAAGGAATATTCTAAAAACTATTTCAAAGATTTTGACATCCATTCCTGGAAGTTTAATGTCTTCATACCGGAACACAGTCCCAGAAACCCGGATTGACAGAAACCAGATGATTTAAAATGGTTATTGCCTATAGTTTTCCTGAAGCAATTGAGTTTTTGAGTCTAACGATCCCAAAATAATTTAAATCGGTCAATAATTGCCAGATTTATAATCATTTGAATTTGGTGGGTACCCGGGTACCCTGTCGATCACTTGAAGGGTAAAAAAAAATCGAAGTCCCCACCTTCAGCCGTATTTGTTACTAAACGTAATGTTTTGATGCAAAAAGTTGCCTTCCAAGTTTTATTAAGATGTCTCTGAATTTCAGCTTCCTGTTTTGAAATAAACCATGAAATTTCGTAATGAAAAACACGATAAAATAGTCGGCAACCCTGTTAAACTTGCAAACATAACACTGCACTATGGTCCAGATCACGAATTTTTGAGGAAACATGCTCCCAGCGCCTAAACTTGAAATTTTACAGCAAAGTGATGTTCTACAACATGGTTTGTATCATCAAGACCCATTTTTTTTTTAACTAAAATTAGGGTGGTCTCCATTTTTACGAAAATACAGCATCTATTTTTTTTTATTTGCAGTAAAAGACATTAACTCTTCTGAGCAAAATTGTAGCGCAGGAAATTTCATGGAATTTTTATAAATCATTTTTTTTTGTAGCTTAAAAATTGACCGATTTAGAGCAATTTTTCCTCATCATACACCCTAATATCATAAAAAAAATGTTTTTTTTGCCCTTACTTTTTTATTTCAATTTCCACCGTTAAGTTGTGCTGCGACAAGTTTTAGAACTTAAAAGATGCGTATTTTGGCATACAAACTTTGCCGCTAGCGTCAATCAATCAATAGTTATTGAAGTTTTTCTAAAAAAAATAGGCCCTTTTCAAATGTTGGTTTCAATGATTTGGGCGAACACAAAAAAAATTCAAGACGTAATTTGAAAGGATAATTAACATTGTTCAACATATGTCAAAACTTGAGATATGTTATTTCTGTATCTTGAGAAAATTACATTTGAAGAAGAAAAACTACAATAACTATTGATTGGTTGAAGCTAGCGGCAAAATTAATATATCAAAATACGCGTCTTTATAAGTTCTAAAACTCGTCGCAACACAACTTAACGGTGAGAATCGGAATTAAAAAGTAAGGTAAAAAAAGTAAACATATATTTACGGTACACCCTAAGTTGAGGAAAAATTGCTCTAAATCGGTCAATTTTTAGGCTATAAAAAAAATTTATTTCTAAAAATTCCATGATATTTTCTGCGCTACAATTTTGCTTAAGATTGTAAATGTCTATTTCTGCAAATAAAAAAGTTAGTTTCTGTATTTCCGTAAAAATGGGGACTATCCTAATTTTAATCAACATCAAAAAATGGGCCTTGATGATACAAACCATGATGCAGAACATCACTTTGCTGTAAAGTTTCGAGTTTAGGCGCTGGGAGCATGTTTCCTCGTAAATTCGTGATCTGTACCATAGTGCACTGACTAACAAAAAGACAATTGAATAAAAAAAACAAACGAAGAGACTCTACTTTCTTAAATGTGGCTTCTTCCGAGTCATTTGCATCAGAGCCCAGCCAGTAAACCATCATAATCCTCATTTATTGTGAAAATCATTGAAATTTTCTAATAAACTTTTTTTGGCATGTAATAACAGCGGAATAAATGCATGTCAAACTTTTTCAGTAGCACCCATTTTCAACGTTCATTTGCACATATGCAATCTCATCTATCTTATCTTATCTTATCTTATCTTTATCTTATCTTATCTACTTCGGTAAAGAATAGATTTTTCCTACTGACCTACACCGGTTTACTTTATCACCTCATATAAATGAGCTAAAATTCCAAATACCCCCGAACAAAGACATCTTAAACAGAACCAACAAGAACTTCTGATTTACAACCTGTCGACCAACATTCTTAGAAAACGTTACCGTTCCTACTCCACTTTGACTACCTATTAATGGTTCCGTTGTTTCCCGTTTATTGGAGAGAAAAAACACACACAAAGTCCAATTCAGCGACGCTGGCTTTTCCTCCGGTAAATTACCGTCTATTCCCTTCGCTTTGTTTTACGACGAACCAGTCGCAAATTCCGAACGGACTACACAAACCGTATTGTAATACCCGCCGATCCATTGCAACCCACACCAGCCGGCGACACATTCCATTCCAAGCTCGAAATGATGACCTTCTCATTGGAAGATTAGAGGGAAATAAAATTTTATTTCGTCCCTATAGCCAAGACTCCGTAAGTGGGACTGATTCGCTCGGCATGACCACCGTCAAAGTCAACATCGCATCACGGCACGGCACGGCATTCCGCTCGGATGAGGCTCGGATAATGACCCATCATCAACAAATTTTCTTTAATAAACTTTTTCCGCCACTGACTGGTCTCTGGTCTGGTCGTTCGCCGGGCCCGATAGTATCTTTCTCCGCTGGCTGGTCTAATCGATGGTTGGCTTTCATCATGGCATCATCGTCAGCCCGGCGATGACTTAACCCTTGGAAGGATCATAAACGAGAGTGGTGCAATCCCGCAGAAGGCCTGCCATAAAAAAAAACCCCGGGGATAAAAGGGATATAATCGCGGTTGTGAAAGCCTGTAATTAGGTAAATTACTGTTTGCCCTCTTCCGGTGGAGGGTCTGACATAGGGCAGAATACATTTAAATTGAAGCGGAAATTGCCAGTTTAGTGTGTTATGAGTTCCTCGATAGCAAATCAAAAAAGCATAATCCTGACTGGGTGGAGGAGATCCAGCGGATGCTATCCATTTTCCATGTTTTCAGTTTCTATTAATTAACTTCCTTTTTCTAACTTGCGTGAGCGCTAGTCCATTTGTAAGTGAACAGATGTTTGCAGCATAGTTCATTGAGGAGAAGAGTGGTTTAATTTCGTGTGTGCAACTTTCTTGAAAACAACGGTGCTATCGTAAACACGCTCGAAATCATATATATATTTCGCTGTTTGATATGACAAATTTCACGCCAACTCATTCAGTGTTTGGCAGCACCTTCTCAGCATCCAATGAAACTTTGTGGATGTATAGAGTATGTCTCTTCAAGCAACTTTGTGTACCTTGCAAAATTTGCAAAAAATAGATATTTTAGAATTGGACTTTTTTTTTTAATAAAGGCAATATAACGGGTGTCCACTAAATAATGAGAATGAAAAGAATGGGTCAGGAAAAAAATACCAGTGAAGTTTTGTTCAAACTGATTTATGTTTATTAAAAGGGTCAACTTAAATCTTCAAACTAAGTTTAGTGAATATTGTCATATGGTCCGTGGTCACTAGTGGCGCAGCTTAGTCGTTATGCTGGAACATGACCGTTGGACGGCAGCCACATCGATTTTTCGATGCAGCTTTTGAACCTGTTGGTAAGTTGCTGGTGTTCTTGGCCTCCACCATCCTTGTATACCATGGAGCTCAAAGACCGAAGAAATCCTTCGATAGGACGGCACTGTTGCAAATTTGCCGGATCTCCGGTCTTTTGGGACATATGGTATATTTTGGCTCTCCAAAAACGTTAGCTGCTTTTTTTGCGTAGTGCGATGATGCCTTTGTCCGGCCAAAAACACGCATTTGCCATCCGAGTGATGTTGTTTACAGAAATGGGATGAAAGGATGGCCAAAATCCGCTTGGTTTGAACCACGGCTTCGAAATACCCTCTTATCGGATATTACGATGTATAACATAACCTTCGATTCAAATTTGTGCTTGAACTCTATACATTACTTTTGGAGGAGCAGTAGATTTTGTCCTTAGTGTAGAATCGGCTCGTTTCCCGGCATCTGCGACTTCGAAAGAGGAAAGTAGCTTTCGTCGTCCAGAACGGCGATTTTCCGCCGTAATTCCTGAGTCATCCAGCGGCATTGGGATTTCACGGTTTGAATCTGCTCGGTCAGATGTACTCTGGGGATCTGGTTTTCTTTTCTACACACCATTCCTTCTTTTCTTTAACGTCTTGCAGATGAGTGACTTTCGAGACGAGTGACTTCGAACAATGGAACGGGCTGCTTCCCGTTGACTTACCGAATCCTTGTTGCTGGAACATGCTGCGCAGCGAGCGGAGCGTTTTCACATCCATTATTTTCGCTGGACGGCCGCAACCTTTCTTCCGGGTTACTCTCGTGCATGCCAGGGATACGGTGTATACGGTGGAGGCCGGAACTTTTTCACGACAAAAATGGTCCACCGTGTATTTTTTCCACGACTCTTCGTTCCGCTTGAAAGAATTGTACAACGCGCGCGCGCAGTTCTTCCTGTCTCGACGGCATGCTGAACACGACTGAACATGTTAGAGTGAAATAAGAGTGTATGAAAATTTTCTGGAGAGTGCAACGATTCATTCATCTAAAGTGACATTTCTATGCGGCCAGTTTTTGTTCTTGAAGGAAAAGTATTGGAATCATTCTCATTTTTTAGTGGACACCTGTTAATTGCATCTCAAAGTTTAAGCCAAACATTGCAAAACGGGCTTTTTTAAGGAAACCAAGTTTTTCATACAACAAATTTTTCATGTCAACATAACGCAAAAAGGAAAAGACTTACAAAAAAGTGATGTATGAGTGACTTTTAGAAATCTGTCTTAGCATTCATTAAAAAACTGTAAAAAATTTAAAATCGATTTATACTCGCTAAATTTTAAAATTTTAAAATATATCCAAAAAAGTTTTTTTTAATAGAGGCGATATAATTGTCAAAATGTTCTCCATACATTGCAAGATGGGCACTTTTAAGCAAAACAAGTTTTTCTAACGACATATTTTTCATGTCCTATTTTTATCGTGCATCACGCAAGCTCGTCTAGTTATGGTCTTCAACACCGCTATAGAATCCAATTGTTACCGTTGGAAATAAAGTCTTTAGAAGTTTGCCGAGTAGAAATAGATTACAATTATGTTTTTAGTGTTCTAGAATTAGGTTTTTGTTATTTATTGAAATTATTAATGTCTATTTAAATAAGTACGAGTTATTAATGATATTTAAAAGCATGCACACGATGAATAAAACATTTAAATAATGGTGAACAAAATTTGTAATAGCACGAGTTTAGTACACACAAAACAAAACACACACAAAACACACTTTAAACCAAAAAGCATTTCTTGCCAGCTTAAATGAACTCATTTTGGAGAAAGATCGCAAAATTTTGATTGTTCTAGGAGATTTTAATGCTCAACTTGGACTAAAAGATCAACAACCTGAAGATGAAGTATGGATAGGAAAAAAGTTAGGTCATGACTATGATAATGAGGACGGTGTACTATTAAAGTGTTTCATACACCTGTCGAAACTTAAAAATATATCATCTAAGATAGGAAAAGATGTAGACAAAACTTGGAGAAGTAAAGATAAAAGTAGCCAGATTGATCACGTGTTAATTTCACAATACACAAACTTCCGGATACGGTATATCAAGGGATACTGGACGCATATGAAAACGGATCATACATTAATATCAGTAGGTTTGTTATTCAATAAATTGGCCAACAACAAAATACAGGAAAATACTTCAAATAAGGTTCATATTGATTTACTTAGAGATTTAGGAGTAAGAAAAAATACAAGGAAGCTCTAACGAATTTGCCTACTAAAACAGACACTAAAACAGACGCTATAGATAAATGTTATGAAGAGCTAGCAGGAAGAATGAGAATTGCAGCACATCAAACCATTAAAGTATCAAATATTCCCAACACTCCGCGTAGAAAAACGGCTTTAAATAAATTAAGAGATGCGATTAAAGTTTCTCAGAAACATCTAGATATGCAGAATTATAAATACAGGATTGGAAATCGTAGACAAGAGTATCAGCAAGCGGTCAAACATCATAAGGAAAAGGAAATAATGACATTTTTCAAGAACCTAAAAGATTTTGATGCAGGTATAAGAATTCGAAAAACGCACAATTACCTTAAACAGTTTGTCAAGCAAAAGAAAAAAAAATCAGCAATAATTAGTACTGGAGTTTGGGATGACATTCTAAAAACTTGTGAGGGCCCAGACATAGAATTTTGTACAAGCCATGATTTTACACCATTGCCAAATCCACCAACATAAGTAGAAATTGAAAACATACTTTATGCAACTAGTAATGGGAAATCACCAGGTTCAGATCGAATATTTATGGAGTACATTAAGTACGCGGATCAAAATTCTATAAAAAGATTAGCAGAAATATTACAGGAAGCCTATATTAGGAACGAAATGCCTCTCGCATGGAAGAAAACAACGCAAATCCCTATTCCCAAGAAAGCAGGAGCTTCGGAAGCAGATCATTTCAGAAGAATCTCTATGTGTAATGTAGCTTACAAAACTTATGCTAAGTGGTTAGCTCAACAGCTACGGAAATATGCAGGTGAGCCAGGATTGCACCAAGCAGCTTTCACGGCAGAAAGATCTACTGATGATCATATATTCGTAGCTAGACGTCTGATGGAAGAGTATTGGAATGCAGGCCAGGATCTTTACATATTAGCTCTAGATATTAGCAAAGCCAACATATTAGCCAACATTAAATTACAATGTTTAGGTGAAGTTTTGGCTAAAATTGGAGTTCCATCGACGCTTATTGATAGAGTGTTATCGTGTGTTAAAGATGAGGTTCCAAGAGTTCTATGGCAGAACCATTTTTCCAAAGAAGTAAAGAGAGGAAAAGGAATAAAACAGGGATGCCCTCTTTCACCTCTGCTGTTCAATTACATACTACAAGATGTTTTGAGCAAAGTTGTTTTGAAAATTCCAGGATTAAAATTGTTGGATATTAACCAATTAAAGCTTCCCTTGTTACTTGTATTTGCGGATGATATCCTAATTATAACGAAAACTAAAGCAGAGTTGGAAGAGATACTGAAAGAACTAGAAAGCCAGCTCAAAACCGTAGAACTAGAGATAAACTGCAAAAAGAGCCAGGTTTTAATTAGATATCCGAATGATAAGGCAAAGCATCCAAATGATATCATTCTTAACGGTAAGAAATTTAAAGTATGTGATAGTTTAAAATATTTAGGAGTCTGTCTAACATCTACACTTAATAGGAAAGTAACTTGCAGGCAAAGATGTCTAAATTCTCTTAAGTCATCAAAAATTATAGTAGAATTTTGCAAGAAGTTCAACCCAAACTGGGAATTAGGAAAATTAATGTATAAAACCGTGATAGCACCATCCTTACAATATGGCACTAAAGCAGCAGTTTTGACTAAAAAGAGTAGGATTTCAATAGCGAACTACGAAAAACTTATTTTAAGAAGCATATACCAGCAATGCGCTAGACAGAGAGATATGAAGTTTAGAAGAATTAGAGTAGGTCGCCTCAGCTACTTTGGACATGTCTTACGCAGGGATAAGAACCACCCATTAAAGCTAGCATTTAACTTAAATTTTGTAAAGAAGAAAGAAGGCCGACCTAGTATTACGTGAAAAAAATCGTTAGAACAAGACTTCCAAAAGTTTCAGAACACGGATAGAAACAGTTTTGAAGAGCTCTCGAAAGATAGAGAAAAAATGAAAAGAACATTAAAAGAAGTATATAATAATGAAGAGAGTGAAATTTTGGACGGAGAATCATCCGATGAGAATAATAAGGGAAAGAAGTAAAATCATTGGAAGCAACATAAATAAATAAATAAGAAATTAAATGTGATGTGATAGCAGCGACAGGGTGAAAGTGGGATAGAGGAATAGGGCATCTCCGCAAATAAATAATCTACAGTCGTAAATTTCTTAATTAAAATTGTGATCACATGTTCAAAAAACAATGCATAATAAATAGAAAAAAATAATAAAAAAAAATGGAAAAGTATACCGATTGACAGGTAAGTAGGTAGTCCAGGGAAGGTAAGATTATTATTATAAAGAAAAATACTCTACATTATTATATGAGCATCACTATATTATACATCAAATAAAAAGGGTTGGGTAGGGACCATCAGAGCACCGGATTGAAGCGATTTGGATGGCGAGAGTGAAATTGCCAACTCCCTGTCATTAACATTTCGTGAATTGATGGCGAGCTCTTCTACCCACTCATTGGGAAGTCCTCACGTTTGATGGCTTGTTCGACATTAGGTTGTAGGATTCTAGCATTGGAAGGAGATTCTCATTATCCCGCGGATTACGCGTAAGTGCCTCTGCTTACGGGTCCGCCCATCCGTTTTTGGCCCTTCAGACAGTGTTAAATTGAATACAGGCAGATGTCGAACTTGATCAAATCATTCGTAGAGGACGATCCACTGTCTTATGGCTGTGCCTGCAACGATGAGTGGTATCTTTTACATACATACACACAACACAAAACACACTAAAATCTGCTACATGGGAGCCCTCAAAAGGATTGTCGCGAGTTGTGGAAAGGAAGCATAAAGAGTGAAGGAGAAAATAATAAAAAGGGTAAGCTACTGGGTACATCAGAGGCTGAACATCTTGACAGATAAGCCGAGTTTCACGTACCCTCTCGAAAATTGTAGATGTCGCACCAGTAGCGTTTGTTTACCCATCCTCATGGTCATCCTTTACAAAGGGAACTTTTTTTTACCATTGAAAACCTTGTTTTCGTTTCTTCTTTCATGGATGCAAAAAAACACCAAACTAATTTCTAACGCAACATTTGAATAGGCAACATACAGCAACATGTGTAAAGATTGCTGCAGAATATCAAATGCGAAGATTGCCTGAATGAGCTTTCCAATGGATCTGGAATAGAGGTGCACGCAGATATTTCACAGGCGTGCAAAATAGCAGAATTAGAGCTGAAGCTTGTCACCAACGGAAAAGATAATTTCAATGTGGGGAAATACTACGATTCCTTAATTAATCAAACTCTTCTTCGAATATCGAATGATGCACCGGAAGCTTTTTCAAGACTGACGAAACACATATTGGATCAGAGTGTTTTGAATAATCATCGGAATTTGTTGCTGAAGTTGTGTGTTGATTTTTTTTTTAAAGCTTAGCATGGAGCAATATGCGAAAATTTATAACAGTTCGAAGCAATCCATTCGAAAAAAGCTTACTTAACTCATCTTGTTCCGCGAGTTGACGCGATGTGCATATTATTAATATGAATAAAAAAAGTATAAATTAATTTTTGAAATACGAGCTTTTTTTATTTATTAATATATATTACTTCAAGAAGAGCTAGTTTTGACAGAACCACACATTTTTGGGTGCACCCGAAATAAAACTAAAAAAAATGTTTGAATTCATTTTTGAAATACGACCTTTTCACATGTTACTTCCAGATATACTTGTTTTGACAGAACCAGAGCACCACACATTTTCGGGTACACTTATCTAATACTAACGCTGTCATATTGTCAAGCCTGTGGGGTACATCGATCACAAGGCTTGGTTTCTTTAAGATATCGAACGCCATAAGGAACAGACCATTTGAGCCATTAGAGCTAAAGCTCCATTAAGAAATCTAGAGAAGTGATACCAAACTGTGTACGTGGAGATTTAAACAATCAGGTATACTTTTAGTCATTTATAGCCTTCAATTGGATAAAACCAACGCAGTAGCTCCTTAAACTAATTACTCCTAACCTATAAAACGTTCACACTTTATGAATAGGACCCAACAGCGCTTAGTTTAAGCAACCCGACCCACATATCCCAGGGAATCGACCAACGGAACGACACCCAACACATATCCCGAGAAGTTAACGGTATTCGGAAAACCCGCCAAAGTCGGACGTAAACCACGCGCGCCCAGATCCAGCAGCAGCCGGCCGGCACATCGACATCCACACACACACACACACACCCCAAAATTGTAAGTTGTTTAAAAATAAATTTAAAAGGAATCGGGCTGAGTTGTATTGATTTGGTCCCTTGAATAGCAATCCTTGGAAAAAAGCCGACCCTGAGGGTAAAAGGGCCGCAAACTCGAGCTAGCCAGTCGAAACAAAAGAGGCCTTGAGAGACCACCCTAAATGGTCCCCGTGGCTTAGACCAGGGATCGAGGGCATTGAAGGAGGGTCCGTCTGACCCCCTAGTAACACAATAAAACTTAGCAGTCGTAAGGAATTAAATGTATTGATAGTAATCATCTAGGCTAACATTTGAAAAGGATCATAAACATTAAATTTCCTTTTACACCAGTAAAACAGAACCAAAAGTGTACGCTTAAGTACAAGTCCTTCTTAACTGCTTGTTCGGATATTCCTATTTTTAGGGGCGGTTCAAATATGGCTTTGCATATCTTTGAGGGAGGGAGCTGGGAGGGGGTGGAAGGAAGGTGATTGTGGGGCTGAAAAATCTTAAAGAATAGCCGAAAATTCTTATTTGATAAGACTTGATGCATATCCATTGAAAGACGATTCAAATATTAGGTTATGTAAATTTTCGAAATACTGTTTATTGTTATTTAACTGTAATACTGTTTACTGTAATTAACATAGGTTCATGTATTTAATTTAAAAATCCTTCACACACAAAGTGAATTTCTTTGGATTATCCTTTGAATCAGATAACCTTGTAGCTTAAATTTGATTTTCTGAAATAGGTACAAAGCAATGAACCTGTGTAACAGGTATTGCCTTTACGTAGCTATAGAACTCCTCAAGTTCTTCTGACATTTTTGCATACTGTTCAGCTGATATGAAGTAAAAATTCAGTTCTGTAATGCTTTTATTTGACTGTTCAACTGCCCAGTCATATATTGCTCGAGGAGTTTCGATTGTTTTTCCATAATCTTTAGCAAGGCTTGCTCTCTTCACCAAGCACTTGAAACTACCACCAATAGCATGACATGGACCTTTCCCATGAGACGTTCCAATCCATACATGGACTTGAAATTGCACACGCTGGCAAAGTTCATTTTGTTCTTATAATGGGCCGCTGCTCCATCTGAAATGAAAATAGTTTTTGAATTTTCATGAAACAATGAAATCTAGCAATTTTGATATAAACAACTGCTATTGAGCCATGGGTCAATACTTCGGATATTATGAAAAAGCTATGGTTTTTCAATTTATTGTCCTTTTTGTGATAAACCTCAAAGGTTTGGTAATAAACAGGATCAACCACCTGTTTTAATTGTATTATCACTAAAGTTTACAAAATAATAATCTAAAAATAAGCCCTTTCCATATAGTAGCCGTGATTTTTTACACATTCAAAGACCCTTAAAAAATTCAAATTGTCATTATGACTAAATTTAATTGGCTTCTGTGAATTTTTAGGTCCAAATTATAAGACGAGTTGGCGAGATACACGGTAAAAATTGTACATGAAAAATTTGTTGCCAGAAAAACTTTTTTTCCTTAAAGTGCCCATGCTGCAATGTATCGCGGACTTTTTGACAATTACATTGCCTTCATTAAAAAAAAACTCGTCCAATTCTAAGATAGCCTTTTTTTTTTTGCAAATTGACTTTAAATTTAATAATTTTTTTTAATGTGTAAGAATCGATTTTACACTATATAATTTTTTTTTTTCACTAAAGCTTAGACAATTTTTCAAAAGTGATTTGTTCATCACTTTTTTGTTAGTCTTTTTCTTTTTGAGTTATCTTGATTTAAAAAAACCGATCAAAACACTTAAACCTTTTTCAATTTGTAGTCTAGATAAATTTTGAAAAAAACAAAGTATGCCAAGTTGCTTGAAAAGAAATACTCTATACACCCACAAAGTTTCATTGGATGCTGAAAGGGTGCTGCCAATCACGAAGACGAGTTGGCGTGGAATTCGTCATATATCATTTTCATTTACAACAGGTCAGTAACAGCAAAAAATACTTGATAATGTTTGAGTATTTATAATACCTTTAAAGCCTTGGATGGTGAACTGTTCCTAAGTACCGCCTTAGGCCAATATAAAAAATGGAAATTGCTAAACGCTAAATTAAGTAAATAGGGTCCCTTGACTCAGCTTAATATGAAACCGTCGATTATATTTTTATTTATAATTCATAAAGTAATTGAGATTGAAAAGTTATTCAACTAGTGAAACATAAGCTTAGACATGCTTGATAAGAAATTTTCTATTCTGGACCATGAAAAGTTAAGCAACTTACTTTGTTAAGACAAAAACTTTCGATCAATATGGAAGTAATGTCGGTCTAAAAGCGTCATATTGGGTCAATTAATGGTCTCATCATTCAGGATTCTTGTTCGAAAGAATCGTCGGAAAGTTTATTTTTATTATCTCTTCCGGTATTTCATTCGAAGTTTTCACGATACTCAGCACCAAGTTTCGCAAAACAAATTAAAATAAAACAACCTTATCGCACCTAAATGATTTTCACATAATATGATCATATTATGATCTATCGGCCATTCTATTCAAAGCATAAAATTGCTGATTTATAGATTTTGTTACTGAGGTTTTGGTTTGGATTAGCCCTTTGAAAAATTTACGACCACATAATCATACATTTCATAGAAAACTTTATCAATTTCATTGTTTACCAACGTAATAAATACATAAGGCCATAACTGGGAACATGAAAAAAATATGTCCCTAAAATTTAATCTACGGTTTACTTGAGAACTTGTTGTTCATGTTTCTATGTAAATAGTTAATTTATACCGTTTAACTATTTTCGGTTTATCTAGAGTGCCAATCAATTCAAGTTAGCAAACTTTGGGTCAGTTGAAGATCATGAATATAATTTGTTCAGTTTATCCAGTTAGTCAAGATCGTTAAAAAGTTGAGTTAATCGAAAATATCACTCAATTATATTACTTCATATAATATAAATGTTGCGGTACTACAGGGAACCAATACACTAGGAAGACAAATCTACACGGCAAAGTATAACGGGTGGCAATTAAAATTTTGGATTTTTTTCGAGGCCTCTATGCTCAGCAACAAACGAGCTCAGAGAGAAATAAGAGTGTGTGTGCGTTAGCTCTTTCTCTCCTCTTTCTGCAAGTATTTTCTGTTTTGTTTATGCTTGCTCAGTTTTGCTCAAAATGCCGTCGAAACAAGAAGTATTTCGCGAGCGCGTTGTACAGTTCTACGAACGGCACAGAAATCTCGGCGAAACGTATACGGTACAACATTTAAAAAGGGAAAATGTTGCGACTTCGACTGTTTACCATATCCTAAGATCCCCAACAACTGCTCGCAAGCAAGCTAGTGGAAGACCAGCCAAAATTATGAACGCAAAAGGACTTCGTTCTCTTTCTCGTGCCTTCAACAACAAGGATTCACTGAGCCAACGGGATGCCGCAAAAAAGTTCAACTGTTCTCATCAGTACATCTGCAAAACATTGAAAAGAGTCGGAATAAAGTGCCGAAAGAAGACACGAGCCCCGGAATATACTGATGCACAGATTTCAGCGCTGAAATCCCAATGCCGTTGGTTGATTAAAAACTATTCCGGAAAAAGTTTTGTTTTGGACGACGAAAGCTACTTCCCTTTTTCGAAGACGCAGATTCCCGGAAACGATCGATACTATTCAACGGATAGTTCTACCTCCTCCTACATCTCCGAACATAAAATATAAGTATAAACATAAGTTTGAACAGAAAGTGATGCTTTACATTGCCATTTCCGAGAAGGGCATTTCTAAGCCATGGTTCAAGCCCTCTGGTTTGGCAAGCAATCAAGATGTGTACCAGAACGAATGTTTGAAGAAAATTTTGATCCCGTTTCTACAAAAACATCATGCTGATGGACAATACGTGTTTTGGCCGGATAAAGCGTCATCGCATTACGCCATAAAAACACAATCGTTCCTGAATACCCATTCGATCCCATTTGTACCCAAAAACCACAACCCGACAAATCTGCCTCAGTGTCACCCAATCGAAGATTTATTCGAGGTTTTGAGTTCCTTGGTGTACAAAAATAACTGGAGAGCCATGAATTGCAAACAGTTGATTGGTAGAATCAAGAGATGCATTCGCAAAGTTGACATGGAGGCCGTACAACGCTCCTGTTCCGACATCAAACGGAAGCTTCGCCGAACATCCGATTACGGACCGTTTTCAAATGTTCACTAGTTTTTTTTTTCAACAATGGACAATGTATCTTTTATTTGAATAAATCAGATCTTCTTCAACTATGTTTGTCTTTTTTTGATAGCTTGAGAAAGAAATTCCAAAATTTTTGTTGCCACCCGTTAATTTGTCAGTCAAAGGATATCAGATGACTAAAGGAAGACGTCTACCATTATTAATCAGAAAGGCGTCAGGAATAAATATTGTACATATCAAAGAGAGGACAACAAAACCTAAACTAAACTAAAAAAAATCCTAAAATAAACAATAGTAACTTAGAATTAATAAATGTTCATGCGCTTAACGTCAGACAAACAGATTTTTATAGATTTAGAATAAGCTGGTACTGAGTGATTTTAATACACATCCAGGAAAGAAATATAAAAGCAATGAGGACAAAAAATACGTAAGCAACAGGATTGGTCACAATTTTTGTAATAAAAATGGAGAATTTCTTGAATTATTAATACGTACAAGAAAACTTAGAATTATGAAAACTTTGAAATGTAAGTTTAAAAAAAATTTCAAATAAAAGTTAATAAATAAAATGTGTTGAAGGATATTGGACACAGCTGAATACGGATTATAAATTGATGCAGGTCGCGATTTCGTTCAATGAAGGGAAGTTGCAAAAACCACATAAAAGAACTATCGACAATAAATTATGTATGGAACACCCCTAGCACCAAACTTGTTGTTGCTACAATGCGACTCTATTAAGTGACAATCAACCTGCTACAACCAATAATGACGGTTATGCGCTGCTTGGGTATCGAAAGACCCCTATTTTAAACGAAAGTATGGGGGAAAATAATAAACTATCATAACTAAAAATACAGAACCAAAGTTATAATAATCTTGCCAAAAAAACTAAAATCGGCTGCTTCAAGCACACTAAGGGTAAGAAACTCCAAGCATGATCATCAAGAGAAGGGCCGTTTATAAATAACGAAAAGCATTGAAAATATTCAAGAACACCCTGACATGCAAAACTGTAAATATAAATTAAGTAATTGTGAGCAAGAGCTAAACAAAGCAATAAAAACCACAAATAAAAGAAAATAATGATATTCTTTAGAAAATTAAATGAAACTTTAGAAAATTAAATCAAACTCGATGTTTGAACGTACTCTTGTATTCCATTGAAATAAATCACCCACACTTATGACTGGCCCCAACAGCTTTCTAACTGTTGGTTTGAATCGGTGCTAAACAGTGAATAACTTTAAGGTGCATCTCTGTACAGAGAATCAACGGGGAACATAGTTAAAAATCCTATTCGCTCCCGGCGTCAGTTGAATTCGGCTCACCGTTTACCAAAACGAACCCTGCTGCCACCTAATCCTGTTATCCACCATCCCAGTGATTTCTCGTGGAAGTGCAGAGGTGTTCTCGGCTTCATTCAAAGCAAGTATCGCGTCAACATAGTCCTACCCATTCCCTACTTGACCTGCATTCGGGCGAGGCTGGCGTCAGTATTGTCTAAATTTGGGATCAACAGTTTTTACACATTGAGGATGTATGCTAGTCCCAAGCATTATCTGTTGGTTCTCTGAATAAAAACAGATGATCTGGCAATAACGGAGCAGCATCCTCGGGCGGTCAATCGTGCTCATGCTCAATATCATCCAAGTATAATACTATAAATTGATTACTAATGTCTCAACAACTTCAAAATAAATCGATTATCATAATGTCATCGATTATCACTGCCGATCCACCAATTGAGTGTTGCTCACACACAGTTACATGGCTTCATTTACTTAAAAAATCGCTTTATGGATCAGGATGGGCAAAATTTCCTTTTCCGAAATGTGCGGGGTTCTGAAGAAATGATTTGCCTAGCGCTTTTCTAACCATCATTTCAGCTTTTGAATGGACATTTTGAACGTTTCTCAACTGCCTTTGATAGAAAAAGGTTTCAATTACGACATTTCATAACGAAAAAATTTTGATCCCAGTCATGAACTTGAAATATATTTTTTCTCATTACCAAACACTGGCTGGAGATTTTTTATGGGCCTGATTTGTCCTGTTTTTCTTCAAATCGAGTATTAAAGGGTGAGTCGATAATTATTGTGTGAAAGTGTTGCTGCAATTTTTGCCCAGCTCCTCTTAAAAGTGTATTTTTCACATCCGCACAGATGTACTGTACTGTACTAAATGGACGATAATAAGCAAAACCACTGGTGAAAGGAATTTGTACACCTGCTAAAAATCATGGATTGTCGCATCATGCCTTGGAAAAACTGATGAATATATGTACATAATTGGACTATCTCAAGAGTTCTTTAAGGGTTTCAAGAACAAATAACAATGGGCTACAATAAAAAGCCTGTCTACGTTAAATTTCGGACACCAAAGTAAAAGCACACAAAAAATACACAAAGTTAAACCGGGTGTCAATTTCACAATAATCGAGTTAAATCTACCTTTAAAACAGTAGATCAAGATGATAACTCTTCTTTCTGTAAAATTCTTGAACTTTCTGTGGTACACCCGCAATCAGGTTCCGTACGGTATCCTCAGATATGCCCGCCGTGAAGATTCTCCATCTTCTCTTGAAATCATCGGTACCATTTGCTTTCTTCTTAATTTCGAAGAGTCTCCGCTTAACTAGAGCCCAGTACTTCTCTATTGAGTGAAGTTCTGGACATTTTGGTGGATTGGCTGTTTTTGGCACGCATTTGACCTCTTGTACCTATATTACCACTCCATGACGGATTTCGCATAGTGACAAGAGGCCGAATCAGGTCAAAACAGAGCTGGAGAGTCATAGCTTTTGATAAACGGAAGCAACCGCTTTCTGCAGACATTTTTTCAAGTGTTTGGTCTTCAAGTGCTGGTCAAGAGATCTCAGTTAAATAATACCTTGGAATGAGTGGATGTTATTTTACATTCAAGAATCTCCTGCGTTTTACTCACAAATTTACATGAGTAACCAGATATATGTCTTTGATATATGTTGTTTCAAAATTGCTCGATAATATAATTAATTATGCTGTTCCAAAAGTAACTTTCAATTATTCACGAATCGGATTCCACAAAGTCGCTATTTATACTCACCGATGCACCCGTCATAAAAAGGGAACATTTCAGAGAGAGAGAGAGAGACAGTGCCAACGTGTAAAAGTTAAGCGAAATTGTTTCGCCGAATTTAATTTAAACAAGTTCAAACATTTGCGTTATCATAATTTTTATGAAATCCTCACGGAGTTATTTTAGCTGATTTTGAAGAACATGTCTGGTTTCGAGTGAGCTGCGAGCTGCCGAAAAAAAGTTTCTCAAAATCCAACCGGCTCGGATAAAACAGCCTGCTCAGCTTCCCCAAAAAAAAAAAAACAATCTGGGGCACTCGCTCGCTTAGCGAAAATCAGTTTTCTTCGCAAATTCTGTTTCGGAAACTTTGCACCCGGGCAGTATCGAATGCAGATCTGAGCATGAGCCACAGCCGAAAAAGTAGCAATCGGCATTTGGCGAATAATTGATGCCGTGGGCTTAAACTTTTCCTTCGGCTCATGAGTTTGATTCAATGAATGCCAAATCTTGAAAATGCCACGTTTCAAATTGCTGGCCGGAATGTGAGTTGCTATACCGGAGAGAATTAATTATTCACTAACCTCAAAAAGTTCGGTAACTGAATTCGTAGCCGGCGTTGTCTCCCGACGCTCGTCGATCCGGGTTGAATGTTGTTGCACTGACTTTTCCCAGGCCCACATCGCCATATTATCCGCCCCACAGAAACACGTGGCTAGGCCACTTCCGGTACTGCGGAGGAAACAGCGGAACTCGGTGAAACCTTTTTCCCGTGCCAAACTAGGTCACCTCATCAAACAGAGCGAGAGAGCGACAGAACCGAGAGTGAGTTCAGACTTGGTGGTGCGCAATCAAAAGTTTATATTTTCATTTCATCAATGCAGGTCCAGAAATGATGATGGTAAAGGGATAACGGAGGAAGCTGGAGCGTCATAGCCGATTCAGCGCTTGTTGGTACTAGCTAGTTAATCAAACTTTGCTGCTGCCGCCGCCGCCCCCGCCGCCAATGCAGCAATGGCACTGGTTTCTGCATGTCTGTCGGTCGGTCGGTCGATCGGATGCTGTGGGTGGATTTAGCCGTCCCCCGGCCGTCCGACGAGCAACGCACTGCAGAAGGACCTTGCTACCGATTGAGAAGTGAAATTGGCCGTGAAAAAATAGAACTGCTTTTGATTGAGTTTCGTTGGCATGATTTGAATAATTGAAACAGTTCTCGAATGGCAAAACATAGTGCCGCAGTACAAATGGCAGCATGCAGATGTGAGCTTTGATACTCCAGCGCTTATCTGCATGTTCGATGGATTTGGCGTTTGACTGGCAGTTCTAAGCGGTTGACAGGAAAAAACGTGTACTCGAGCGTAGAGTTTGAAATTTTGATCTGTAATGTAATTTGCATCATCGAAAGTTCAATTCCAATGCAAACTCAAACCAGAAATATTCGCAAATAATTAATTACAAATGCGTTATTCGAATAAGGATTACATGAAACTCCAAACTAAAGCGTGAGTCGATAATTTTTGAGACACTTTTAAACTTGCGTTTATTTTTTAATACTTAACCGAAATTAACCAAATTTTGCCAGGTTTTCCTTTAGAGGGTATTGTTTACATCTGATTGATCAGTTTTGTAGATGTCAGTGAGATTCCGATCGAGATGCAAGAGAATCAGCACACCGCTTTGAAAGGATTTTGTTCACCCACATGAAAAATCATGCGTTGTCACATCGTGTCTTGGGAAAACTAATGAATAAACTCTGTACTCGAAAAGAATGAGACAAACAAAAATGTTCGTCAAAAATTCATTTATAGTCGGATATTCTTCAAACATCCCGAAAATAAACTACAATATCATATTTATTTATTTCTATTCTTCAACAGATTATGTACAAATCCCAATGATGTTACTTGAAGCTAAACTAGAACGGTACATTAATGGTCATGACATAAAACAAACTAAAAATTTCACTATCGATGCGAATTAGACAGGTCTTTAGAAAAGGACTAAACTTTCAACGAAGCATCTGGTGAGTCACGGTAAAATCAAACAAGGCGGAAACTCTATGAAAGAGTCTTTGTAAACCCCCAATTGCGCCAAACATACTGTAATTGGTTCAATGTGGCGGTAACCGCAGCATCGAACTATTCCTCAGGGCTCGGGGTTGCACGTTGATGTAGATTTGCTCCAGAAGATCAGGACAGTCGATGCGGTCTTGCAAGATGTCGGCGATTAACAGACCCTGGCTGTATCTCTACGAGCTAACAGGGACTCAAACTTAATCAGATGGTAACGGCTTTTGTATCTTACCGAACAATAGTGATCCGTCCACGGTAGTTTACATAGCGCAAATCTCAAAAACCGTCGTTGAACAGCCTCTACTCTAATAACACCGTTGTTGTAATGAGGAGTCCATACAACCAATACTCTATTTTGCTGCGATTTGAGGCAGTAGATGTCCGTGAAGTCTTTAGCAATCCGGAAGATGAACCCCAGAACGCAGGAGGCTTTGCCGACAGCGTACGAGGTATGCTGCTTGAAGGTGAATTAGGTGTCCAGAATTACTCCTAGGTCCTTGACTCAACTGACACGCTCAATTTCGGTGCCCAACAAGACATACTTGAATAAAATAGCCTGTTTCTTGTGCGAAAGCGAGATAACCGTGCATTTGGCCGGGTTGACATCCATGCGGTTCAAATTGCACCAGTCGCTAAAGGAATTCAGCTGACGTAGAATAACATAAATGTGCTTGCAAGGATAATTAGTTAGTAGGTTAAAAACTTGCATCTGGACTCGGAGGGTCGGTGAGCCCTAGCTAAAACTAATATCAATGATAAGTTTTTTCTTCTAATGGAGACTATCGAACCTGAGGAAAAAACGACCTGTCCAACGTTTTGTTGGACATGCCGTTCATACGCACACCGAGAAAGGTGGAACTAGAGGGTGTCCCGCGTCAAATTGCATCACGGGAAAAAACGCTGTAGAAAATAACCTATTGGGTATTTTCTCTTAAAAATTTGGGTAGAAGCAGTTTAGAGTGTTTTTTTTTTGTTGTTGTATTTATCGCTGTCAGGTTTTTCGGAAATTGGAAGATATGGCGTCATCCGAAAAGCAGCGTCGCGAATTGATTTTGCGCAATCACCTGGAAAATGCTCAACTCCATCATCGGGTCATCAGAAAACAACTTAGAATCGTGCAGTCAACGGTGAGTCGTATGATTAAACGCTAATTCGGAACTCTGAGCATCGAACCGAAGAAGAAATACGGCCAGAATGGATGTTCTATTAGTGATCAGAATCACAAGCGGGTCGTGAAAGCGTTTAAGCGGAATTTCAATGCTTCGGTCAGGGATATGGCCAAAAAGTTGAATCTGTCCAAGTTCAAGAACCGGGAGGGACTTCATACGTACAAAGTGTAGAAGGCTCCAAATCGCTACGACCGGCAAAATACGGTGGGAAAGTCACGGGACCGGAAACTGCACACCCAGATGCTAACGAAGCCTCATTGTCTCATCATGGGCGATGAAACTTACGTCGAGGCGGATTTCCAGCATCTTCCGGGTCTACTGTTCTTCATCGCCCAGTACAAGTTTGATGTTCCGGAGGAAGTCAGGAAGTAGGAACTTTCAAAGTTGGCCAAGAAATACATGATTCGGTAAGCATGTGGCGAACAGAAAGCGCCGTTGGTGACTACTGGGGCTGTAAACTGGGAGATCTACCTCAAAGAGTGTCTACAGAAGCGTCTGCTTCCTTTGGTGAAGCAACACGAGAGCCTTACGATCTTCTGGCCGGATCTAACTTCGTGCCACTATTCAAATGTTGTCCTGGAGCGGTACGAAGCCAACGGAGTCACTTTCGTACCCAAGGTCATAAACTTTGCGCGTGATTGTGATGCATGGTCAAGATCTGTTCGATCATTTTACTGCACTAGATGTCATGGATGTCCATAGGGTCTATAAAAAGAACGGTGATAAAAAGGTGAACACCTCCTCCGTGGTGTTGATCTTCGAGGGTTTGAGCTTCCCTGAAAACAGGTGGTTTGGGCTCTTGAAAATGAAAACGACTATTGACGCCCTTCAGCAGCAGGCTGTTTCTCGCGCTCCTTCGACGAAGAAACAAAAACCAAAGAAAAGAAACTCCATGCCAGCCAAGAAGCCCGATCCTAAAACCAGTGAAACGGTTGGAGCTAATGGTCAGAGTGTTGCAAGTGTTGGCATCAAGGGAACCACCCACAACAAGAGTGTATGCACCCTCAAAACACGAGCAACAAAAAACGTTGCGGGATTGATGGCATTCAAAAGGGTGTTGTTTGATCCAAAGCAGTTGGCATTAATCCCATGTTGGACGCCAAGAAATCTAGGTTTGGCCCTGATGAAGAAATGCAGCTCCTCACGAAAGTCCTATCAGGAAGGTCACCCGCCCAAAAGAAAAAGACAAGTCCCTCAAAGAGAAGCAATCTCTGGCAGAGAGGGAACATATTATCTTGTATTATCCAGTGATAATGACGGTGATGCTCCTCTAATCCGCCGTAAGAGGAAGCAGATTGCTGAAAGTTCGGACGCAACTACGAGAAAATAGTCGTAGGAAGACAGACCCGCCAGGATCGTAAAAGTGGTGCTATTACCTTCGTAGAATAACATCATGTCTACCACCAAGCAACAGACTGATGTAGAGCCACTGTAGAGATTGAGATCAAAGCTATTCGTGATTCAACTCATGACAATTAGTCTAAATCCTTACATCGTGGCCCTCCAAGAAACCATGATCAAGGTAGCCGACTTACCACCCTCTGGTGTAGGTTCAAATGGAATATGAAGCCTTACAAAAACGCCTCCATCCATGGTTGTGGACTGGTTGTTAGTGAAGAAACACTGCAATCACCATACAGTTTCCTATGAAGCTTACGGCAGTAAGCTTATGTGAGAAACATCTTGGAGGTCACACTAGAAGTTTTTAGATATAGATTTAGGTCTAATAATACGATGTCAAGATACTTTGAATAATAGTCTTTCAACATAATGATGTCTAATCTGGGTGTTGTTCACAAACATCACACCCCATACCATAACAGACCCTCTGCCGGTGTCCTCCACACATAAACCCGCCTTGTAGTAGGGATTTGATGATTTGATGTTGCCTCTCACAGCTGTTGTGAATCAAAATACTGTCAAAATTCATTCATGAGTCGAAAAATAAGCTGATCAGCAACGTCTCAAAAAAGGGCAAATATAATAAAGTACACACTTAGAAATTATGAATTTCACACGAGACCTTATTCATGTTTGTAAATAGTCCGGGAACGTAAGGTCGGGGAATGTAATAGTCGGGGCACGTATAGAAAGATTTCGTGTAAAATTATGTCTACTGAAACTGAAACATACGCAATTCGACAAAAGATGTGTTCGGTTGAACTTATTTTCTCATCTCTTTCAACACATTCTTATGCGCTAAAGGACGCTTGCATGTGTCGGTCTCAGGGACAGAAATTTACCCGAGATTTTGGTAGTGTGTATAAATCAGATACACACTACCAAAATCTCGTGTAAATTTCTGTCCCTGAGACCGACACATGCAAGCGTCCTTTAGCGCATAAGAATGTGTTGAAAGAGATGAGAAAATAAATTCAACTGAACACATCTTTTGTCGAATTGCGTATGTTTCAGTTTTAAGAGACATAATTTTACACGAAATCTTTCTTTACGTTTCCCGACTATTACATTCTCCGACTTTACGTTCCCGGACTATTTACAAACATGAATTAGGTCTCGTGTAAAATTCATAGTTTCTAAGTGTGTAGGGGATCTCCCCCTACTGTGTCAGATCATTAAATGCTTTGTGATGAAAACCCATCAAGAAAGAGGTGGCGCACGGCATGTTTTGGCATAAACATGTAGTGGTGTTAAAATGTAATAGGTGTACTACAGATTCCCCCGGGGTCATTCCAGTGATCCCGGGAGCGGCCAATGTGGAGAATAGTCTTTTCTAGTATGCCAAAACCTTATTTATAAAATGTAATTGGCCCCTGCTACAGGTTTCCCCAGGAACATTCCGGTGGCACAGGGAAAGGCCAATGTGTCCAAATGTCAATTTTAAGATAAAGAAAAGCTCTGTGATAAAAAAAAAAGCAAAAGGTGTACGGCATGTTTTGGATGCAAGAAAGATCTGGCCGCATCCAGAACCCTTCAGAAGAACTTATTCCAGGAAAATTGCCATATCTCGGCCATTTTAAGGCTGATTTTTGAGTTCAACATATCATTCGCTTGGAAAATGTCACCGCTTTTTGCGTTTTTACTAGGTAAAAATATTTCTTAATGGCATCCTTCACAAAATTTCACTAGAAAATCAACATATGAATCATCCGGAAACCCAGAATATCTCCGGTATTCGGAAATTACCATTTCCGTTACTGCAATATATAAATACATTAGTTTCCCCGTCGAGTTATTTTGAGAGAATTAAAATCGGTCAAAGTTTACGGAATCTACCTTAAGTTCCTGAATTGTATGAAAATTTTCCTCAGGCAGTGAATTTATACTTTCAAGATTTCTGTAATATACAGAGGATAGACAAAATGATCGGACAGGCTAAATTTTGATAAACTTTGAAGTGCTCTAACTTCAAGAAATATTATCCGATTTAATTTCGCTAAAAAGCATTCGGCTGGAAACATAATATTTCAATATCATATGTACGAAAAATCACGATGATAGAGCTGCCGCACGGCTTGTTTTGGAGTAAAATCTTAAATGGCCACTGCTACAGGTTTCCCCGGGGACGTTCCGGTGGTTTCAAAAGTGGCCAATGTATCCGATGGCCTTCTGAAGTTTATCAATCTCATATTTATGAAAAATCATGAAGAAAGAACTGCCGCACGGCATGTTTTGGGATATTTGCCCAACTGGTCCCTACTACAGGTGTCCCCGAGAACGTTCCGGTGGTTCCGGGAGTAGCCAATATGGTCAAGGATCCGATTTAAGTTAATAATAAGAAAGAGGTATCACATGGCATGTTTTGAGTAAAATAAAGAGTTAACCGCATCCAGAACCTTTATCAGAACCTGTTCGACGGAAATGGCCATATCTCGGTCAATTTAAGGCCGATTCTTGGAATCGAAATTTCATTCGCTTTGTAAATATTTTGTTCTTTTTGTGTGTTTGCTAAAGAAAAATGTTTGACAACCGCATCTTGTACAAAATCCCATCACAAATTCAACATGTGAGATGACCTATCCGGAAACCCGGAACAATTCCTGTGTCCTGGGGCCAAGGCCAATTTTGTTACCAAGATATAAAACTGCATAATTTTCCAGCCAAATGCTTTTGGGCGAAATTAAATCGGGAATTATTTCTTGAAGTTAGAGCACTTCAAAGTTGATCAAAACTTTGCCTGTCCCGATCATTTCGCCTATCCCCTGTAGATCCCAGTTATTTTGTCTAGGGTTACAATAAACCTCTGCTGATAAAGATTGAAATAAATAAAATTGACAAAAAATGCCAATTTTTCATGGGTTTAGAACAGCACCCATGCGTCGAGAACGGACATCGTGTGGCACTTTGTGGAAGCCGAATACGCTCGTTCCGGTATCTACTACATCTTGGCGCTATTAGACAACAATCAGAGCATCGAAAGAAAGCCCGGCTCCGGACGGCCGATGACCCTGAGCGGCAAGAAGCTCCAAAGGATACTGAAAAGGAAGACCGAGGGATTGGTGCGCTTGGACGGGAGTTCGGTTCAACCGGCCAAACAATGAAAAAGTACCTGGCGAACATGATCATACATGTCAGTAAGCGGAAGTCACGTCCACTGGTTTCGGAGCTGCAGGCAATGACGCAGCGGCAGCGGCTGAACAAGATGGTCAACTCGACTTTCCCGGCGAATCGCAACGTGGCGGTGGTGATGGACGACGAGACCTATCTCACCCTGGATGGCAACGACTGGCAGGGCACTTCGAATTTTGATTCCCCGTCTAAGTAAGTGAGTTCCGAGGTGGAGTTCATTTCACACACCAAGTTCCCCAAGGAGGTGCTGCTGTGGCTGACAATCAGCGAGAAGGGGATGTTAAAGCCGCTCTTCTTTCGCTCCGGACTGGCCATAAACGGAGAAATTTATAGTACGAAATGCCAGCCGGAAGTTGCGTCTTTCATCAAGAAATACCATAAGGGTGAAGACGCGGTGTCTGGCCGGATCTGGCGTCGGCCCACTACTCGAAGCGATCGTTGGATATGGAGCGGCTGAATATCGATGTGGTACCCAAATCGGCGAACCCACCCAACGTTCTCCAGTTGCGTCCCATCGAGAATTTCTGGGCCAACCTGAAGCGTAAGATCTACTCCAACACTTTTTTCGCGAAAACTGAGGAGGAATTGATAAATAAAACGAAGAAAGAACTCATAAACATGCCTGTACGCATGTTTTCGTCCACCATGGCGAATGGTCCGGATAAATAATGGAAGGCCGCTCACAGGGGCGTAGAATTTTTTTGCAAGTAAGCTTAAATAATTACATTTATCTGTCTTAGCTTTTTTTTATCACCATCCGAGAAAATCCATTTTTGTTTAGAGCGAGCATCTCTCCCTTGAGGTTTTGATAGTAGCCATCGTAGGCCGGCTGCAACTGGTCATACAGGGTGCGGCAGAAAATAATGCGAAAATGTTCAAACTTGAGTTTTGGGTTAATTCCTGTAGCTATTGACTAATTTCTGTCGAAAGTGTATTTGTATATGTTTACTTTCAAGTGCTGCATACAAACATTCTATTTGTTTTATTGCAAATTCGTTAAAATGTTCGCGAAAGAAGTGATCACCATTTTGTTGCTCGCCCAGAAGAAGCGAAAAGAGATTGCCAAGGTGGTAGGGTGTCATTTGGCAACAGTTTACCGCATTAAAAAGTCCCAGCAGGATGGTCTCAAGCAGCGGAAGCCGGGAAGCAGACGTCCGCAAAAATTGCTCGCAACTCGGTGCATTCCATAAGAAAAAAAACTTACAAAGGAAGCCTATATTTCGGAGAAATCCATGCGGAGAATCATCAAAGAAGAACTTGATGCATCTTCCGGAGCCAGAGTGAAACGCCACTTGATTACGGACCGGATCAAGGAACTACGAGTGACTCGTTCCAAGAGATTGCTTTCCTTGTTGAAGAGGGAAAAAATGATAATCCTGTTCTCCGGCGAAAAGCTTTTCAGCATCGACGCTGTGGCCAAAAGTGGCACGGACCAGTTTATTTCACCGCAGAAAATAGAGAACGTTCCGGAAAAAGTGAAATTTCAAATTTCAAACCAAACACACATGGCTGGTGTCATGATGTTTGGCTTGGTAGCGTCCAACGGTTTGAAAATACCGCCTGTTTTCATTGATGCTGGAGTTATAATCAATACCGAAGTGTATATCGGTATTTTAAAGGACCAAGTGCTTCCCTGGGTGAAGGCCAACTTCTCCGATTATCAAAACGTTGTCCTACAGTAGGATGGAGCGCCGTTTCACACGTCCAATCGAACCCAACAATGATTGAACGATAACATGAAGTTTTGGCCGAAGGATTTGTGGCCCCCTAGCAGTTCAGATCTTAATCCGTTGGGTTATTCGATTTGGGCACATGTTGAAGCACGAGCCTGCAAAACATCACACCCTAGTGTGAAAACCCTGAAGTCAACCAAAACCACGCACATGGCAGTCAACGTCGAAGGACTACGTCCGAAAGCCATGCTCTGGATTCCGACGTCGGCTCGAGGATGTTATTAATCAAAATTGAGGACACATTGAACATATTTATTTAAAAGGACTTAATAAAGATAACTGCACTCGAAAATGTTGATATTATTGCTTGAAATAGTTGAAAATGGGATTTGAAAGTGTAACGATTAAAGTTGTTTTGTAATTATATTTTTTTATTTAGTTTAGTTAATTGAATTTAAAGTAATTGTTAATATAGATTTAGTATAATTATTGAAATATTTCAACGGTTGATAAAATCGAACCGTTCCTGTGTCGGCGTTACAACATTGCCATAAAAGCTCCTTTTTATATCATGGTTGTATGCTTACGGGGTGCGCCATGAAGGCCGTTGCCATGCGAAATATTTGGCGCAATTATTTGAATAGGGAGGATATTTAAAAAGGCGGCCTATTTCAACAGATAAAAGGACACAAGGAATATTCTTGCTCGTAAAACTATTCTGACTCGTTCATTTCGCTAACGATACGGCTGGTGAACAGAAGTGCGCGAATTTATCTTACTTTCAAGTTAGTTTGATTTTAAAGTTCTGCATTCCGTTAAAAGGTGAGAAGCTAGTGAGTGGTTTTGTTTCAAATAGTGGTGTTTAAACGTTATTCTTTCTCTTTGTACAGTGGACATAAGTCCAAATTAAATTTAAGCGTAGTCTGTTCAGTGAATTTATTAGTGAAGTTGTACAAAAAAGGTAATTACTTAATTAGCTTAATATTTGATTGTAAAACTAATGTGAGTTCGCGCTGGATTTCTAGCGCGTGGCGCTTTTTTGTACGGGCTGGAAATACGTGTTTCGTCCGGCTATCGTCAACGCCGGATCGGGTACCATTTGTGGCATCGTTGTCTACGTTCGTGAGACCATCAGGCTCGTGCGTACTGCGAAGGCCCGCCTTTCATAGGTAGCTAAACGGAAGAGTAGTGAAGTCGCTAGTTCTCGAAGCGAAATATTTTTCCGACGGTCGCCAATTATCCGTCGACGAGGTCCTTTTCGTTACAACCCCGTGGACCACATCTTCCAAGAGCTCGAACCGTGTGCCATACGTCGCCAAAAGCGTATCGCGGTTCGGATTCCATCTGATAGGAGTGGGGGTTTCATTGCGTCACGGGTTGCGGTCATAGCGGAAGCATAGTACGCGAAGCCGTGCGGTGGCAAGTTGGCCTTTCTCCTTAAGAAGCGAATCACCCGGGCCCGTAAGACGCACAGTCGTCGCATTAGCTCTTGTGCTCCAAATCGGAAGTCTTCCGTCCAGCCGCCGCTCCCTCCGCAACTCTAGTTCGGCCATATCGCGCACGGGTCACCTTCCTTCGCTGCTCGCCATCTTGCAGCACGTAAGCGACGCTGTCGTTTCGTCGCCATCGCCACAGACGTCGTGAACATCGTCTGGAAGGTCGTCCGTAACCGTCATCTTCGAGTCGTCGATCAGCAGTCATCGAGTCTCCAGTTCGTCGAGAAAACCCTGCGCAGCTATGTGAGCATGTTTCTTTCATGGCCATGATTTTGCTCTTTTTTCCCGTACATTTGAAGAAATCCAACACGAATGAATGTAAAATATAGTTCTGTAAAGAGAAGTTTGCAGATTAGGTTTTTGTACGTTTGAATGCTACTCCTGAATAAACCACACTTACTACGTTACGTTCCGTTTTCATTCCGTTTCCGCTCAGTTGAGTAAGCATTCCTTCTCTTCTTGTCATCCGTTTCGTTCGTTCTGTGGGTGAGTCAGAAAGTGCCTACAGCTATTCCAACCTGCAAAGTTTAAAGACTCGGCGTATCCCCTTGAGATTAGTCTTTTTTGCCGTTAGTAAACCAACGACCGTTCGAGAGGTCCTCTGAGAGAAAGTCTCATTTTCCGGGCAAAGTTTTAACACGACCAGTGGTCTCTCTTAACCGAGAGTGGCGCTTAAGCCACTGAGTTTAATTAAATCCTCAAAGACATTTCGCGAACGGTTACAAAAAGAAATAGAACAAACTTTCGCATTATTTTCTGCCGCACCCTGTTAAGGGATTGCTCCGCAAAACAAAACTTATCATAGGCTTGTTTCGTTTTCAGGCGGAAAACCCATTTTTGTTTTTATTACTTTTTTATCGAGATTGTCAGCCCTGGGCTGCGTTAATCTCCGTCGTAGTCACTTAAATACTTTTTTGGGTACTTTCGTAACTTGTCCGAGGTGAGATTCAAACTCGTGACTTTGGCATAAGAGGTATGGATGTTAACCACTACGCCAGGGTCGCCCACGAATGGTAAAAGCTTGATATTTTCGGCTTACCACACTCCAATCACCAATCAATCCAGCTTCGGTTATTTCGTTTAAAGCGTACGTAGCTCCTCAATGTTCTCTTTGGTAAGAAGATGTGGACAAAGACACCAAAACCCCCGCTCGTGTGTTTGACCGAAGTGTCAATTCACTCGAGAGACAATTACCGCGACAATGGGGTAAATTTCATTAAAAACGACCTCAACTTATCCAATTGCCCAATATTGGGCAATCGTTAAACGGAACCTGAAAAAAAACGGAGAAGTTACTGCAGAGGTAAGGAGATGCTGGAGAAAAGTTCGAGTTGAAGAACAGAGTATCCAATCATGCGTGGTGTTTCAAAGAAAAGTGCATCATTTCATCAAAACTAGCACGGAATAGTCCTGATAATATATTTTCCCATAAAAATGCTCTAAAACAGTATTTTGACTGCTCAATCGTTCTGTTGCATCAACAAAATCACGAGATATAGCTGTTTCCTTTCGTTCAGATATTATGTGAATCGAGCTTTAGGATGGAGAACAGGGACGCCAGTAACGAACAATATTCTTGCTTCATCGGCCAGGGCTTAGATTTCGGTTAACTGCATCTGAGCCAAGGCGTCGAAGCATCTTTGTAGAAGGTTAAAGCAACTTTCCTTCCATTGAATTATCATTTGTAGGTTTAGTTTTTCATCGCCATTCGATACGCTGGATACAATAAAATCATGAGGAGTATTCGATACATAAACCAGCTACAATCGGTAGATGGACAGATCTCCGTCTTGGCAACCGATTGACTCAAAACCAATATCTCCCCAGCTTCCGAACGAACAATAATAAAAGTTGGCTAACGGGGATAAAATAATCCGAAGCCAATAAATCCTGTTGCTGTGCCCTTATAAATAGTGAACCTTATCGAAATCTAATCGTCTTAAGCGATGTAATAATAAAAGCAGAAAATCCACCACCTCCGACGAGCCGGCGATGTGTCCTGGTCCACTCAATCGGTTAGCCACTCCGGAAGGCGATCAACCATTGACAGCAGAAACGCTTTTTATGTTCGACCCAGCGTGAGTCGGTGGCAGTCGGTGCTTTGGACATGTCATGCTGGAAATTGCGACGACGACGACGAGGACGACGACGAGGACGACGTTGTTATGTATGTTTGGAGAGAAAAGTCCATTAGGGTTTGTGTTTCTCTAGGGCCGGCGGTCGAAGCAGGAGCCGCCTCTCCCAGAGAATTAGGTGGCAATAACAATAGAAAACCTTGTTTGTACAGTTATAGATACGAAGCTAGTGGATACGTCGGAAGATGCTGGCGGTGATGACTTGCTCATATGCCTGCGCCAGGTAGATATAAACTGGAATAGGTTAGTTGAAAGTTAAATTTTGTTACCATTTTGGGGCCATGATACAACGAAAGCAGCCGCAGCAATTACCATTGTACAAGCTGTGGTCTTGTCGAAACTCTAACTGGCGAGGTAAGTACGTTGAAATCGTCCAGGGATGGCAACAGATTCTCTATAACAATTACGGTTAGTGGTCGTCTAGGAAAGGGATAATTTACTTAATTAGTTGTAAAACACAATGGATAATGTCACCGTGTTTGCCAAAAATGTAATCTCGTCACGGTATTCAATTATAACCTTCCAAATAATCAGTCTCAGTGTGCCTCAACAGTGGAATTCAGCAGACAACTTTCACAAGAGGAAACGAGATAAAGCAGCACCAAAACAGCCCAGCTTATTAAGCACATGTCTCATCTTTCACAACTTTGCATCGATCGTATATGTATTCCAAACATGCACAGCCAGCCGGAAAATCCTTCTTTTCCGAACACGACTCCTTCTCTCTACGCTTCCTCGTGTTTATCTTCAACCCATCCCATCCGTCATCACTTCCCACAATGACAGTCGAACTGGGGTGGCATCGATAGCATGCTTTCATGTCATTTTCCGAGTTGTAGAAGGCTTTCCTCTTCTCGTCCGTCGTCGCCTGCTGCGATGAACGTAACCTTGAGTCTCAGAACCGCTTGGAGCCTTTCCGAGCGGAGCATGTTTTCCATGTAAAAAGCAATTCCCTTCCGGGAGATCAATTTCTCATCATTCATGTCGCTGTTCGTCTGCCTGCAACGCTTCCAGACCGAATGGCGAGAACCGGAGGCCGCTGGCTGGTTGGAATGTTCTTCCATTTTTGCTTTCTCTCATTTGGAGCTTATGCTTCAGCCCATAATGTCAACTGCAGGCAGAATTTCTTGCAAACGACCAATGACGAAGACGTCTGGTTTGCATTTTTTTTTTTGGTTTAGCAGGAAGAGTGTGTTCATGATTGGAGCTGCCTCTCTCGTCTGGAACCAGAAAATCCTTCGGACGATGGGCTTAATTAATTATGCGTGATTGATTCAGGGAACCGGTCGCTTTGCTGCACTGCTGCATCAACGGTGTCAGGGGCCTAAATTTTATATTTTCGGTAAAAATTGGGATCTGACTCGTTATTTTAATTGCATCATGTACTTCTGGTATATACTTCCAGATCATAACATAAATGTGAGAAAATTTTTTGAAGAAAAATGACAGTTTCTGACACCGTTGGCTCTGATAACCATGACCACCGGCCAGCTGACAATGGATCTGAGCCTGATTAAAGCAAAGCACTGATGATGACGACGATGACCCGACGGATGGTTGTTTCGTTGCTAGCCATGGGTATAGGACACTGAGCGGATCAGAGGATGTTCGTGTCCATTTTCTTTATCTGCACTAGGATGCTTAGAGGGGACGCAGAGATGTGACAACTTCTCTGGATCGTAATTTAATTCAATCTGAGGGAACAGGATTGATGTATATTGATTGTTTTCTCAAATGATGAAAAATTATTGAAATGCATTCAATACATACGAGGTAATAACGGGTGGCCACTAAAATTTTGGAATTTCTTAATCTAGTCAAAAACACAAAAACATACTTTAAGAAGAACAGAATTATTGAAAGTAAAGATTGTCCATTTAAAAAAAGAAATAAGTGAACATTTGAGAACGGTCCGGAATCAGTCCATGCTATTGTACGTTAAGAACCCGCGTATGTCTAACTACTAAGGGCCTTAGTAGTCAGTTGATTCCTCTGGCCTGTCGCTGGTCATTTCTGCCACTTGTCCTGTAAGCTCTAAGACATTCTGAGGCGGCCACCGTTTTTACTCACGTCCCAAGTGTTCTAAAGGGTGTATTCGATAAAAATGGCACACAGAAAATCTTCTGTAACTTTTGAATCGTATGAGTGAAAAACCTAGAAATTTGAGTAGATCTTATCCATAGTGTATTATTTACATCTGCCAAGTTTCATAGTTATACATTCAGTAGACTAAGTATTTTAGTTCCAGTCATGTCGTCGAAACAAGAAATTGTCCGTGAGAAAATTTTGTGCACTCACAATCAAAATCCAGGGGCGTCCCACCGGTGGATTGCTAAAAGGCTTGGAATTGCAAATACAACTGTGTCTCGTGTAATAAGAACCTTCAAGGAGCGTCTAAGTGTCCAAAGGAAGGAAGAGAGTGGTCGTAAAAGTGGTCCAATGGACAGTAAAATGGCCAGGAAAGTCGTACAACAATTCAAGAACCGTCCAAACATGTCAATTCGAGGTGTCGCTAAAAAGTCTAAGGTGTCAGTCGGTTTTGTGCAGAAAACCATGAAGCGTGCTGGATTACATGTTTACAAAGTGAAAAAGCCCCAAACCGGAATGAAAAACAATACATCACTGCGAAAACCCGCGCCCGGAAACTTTACACGAAGCTGCTCACCAAATCCGGTTGCATCGTGATGGATGACGAAACATACGTCAAGGCCGACTTCCATCAACTTTCTGGGCAAGAATATTTCGTTGCCAAGTCGAAGTTCGATGTTCCGGAGGATGTTCGAAAGAAGAAACTATCGAGATTTGCAAAGAAGTTTCTAATCTGGCAGGCGATTTGCGGATGTGGTGAAATAAGTGCTCCCTTCATCACTTCCGGAACAATAAACGGTGCGATTTACACGGAAGAGTGCCTTAAGAAGCGTCTCTTGCCATTCATTAGAAGCACAAAGGATCAACTCTGTTTTGGCCTGATCCCAGCATCCTGCCACTACGCTCGAAACGTATTGGAGTGGTACCGAGCCAACGGAGTCAATTTTGTTCCAAAGGATATGAACCCACCAAATTCACCCGAACTTCGTCCAATTGAAAAATTCTGGGCAATTATGAAAACGGAACTTCGCAAACATCCCAAAACTATAAAAACAGAGCTAGAATTGAAGAAAATTTGGGTAAAAACAACAAAAACACTGGGAAAATCGGTTGTACAAAATTTCATGGGTGGAGTGAAAAGGAAGGCGCGGGCATTCGGGATGGGAGACGAAATTGAATAAAACAAATGTTGTAAATCAAAACTCATTAGTAGTTCTTTATTCCCTGAAAATTTCAAGAAAATCCGATAATCAGTTTAATTATGATGAGTATATATGTGTGTGCCACTTTTATCGAATACACCCTTTATTCTTGACACATTCTCTGTCAGGAGATTTTCCCACTCACGGCCATCATGCCGTTCCTCACGTCATTGAAGCGAGGGCAAACGAAGAACACATGTTCTGCAGTTCCGTCCGCTTCCACGCTGAGGGCTCGGTGTGCCCCTTTCTTCTGCAGATCCTTTCTGAAGCAGCCATGGCCTGACAGTATCTGTGTCAAGTGGAAGGTTACTTCCCCATGACGCCGTTCGACCTATCCATCCATCTGGTGATTGCTCGGTTGGAGCTGTCGTGCAATTGGTTTTGGCCATTATCACCAGATTGGCGTTACCCCATAGATTCGCGTTGGCTTTCGAACGCAGACCCTCGAAGCAGGCATGCATGCTGGCCTTTATCTCTTTCTTAAGAGCAGCCTTAGCGGTGGCTAGCACTACGTGGCGCTCCGTTCTTTCAGGGTCCGACCGCGCTCTTTGCATCCTCTTTCTAGCTCAGTGGCGGGTTCTCCGGAGGTCAGTGATCGTCTCCGTCCGCCAGTAAACCGGTGACCTTCCATCCCTAAGTTTGACCTTTCTGGTCATGGTTGCGTCGCACACTCCTGCCAGTAGTGCTACGAGTTGATCACCGCAGGGATCTTGGGTAGCGCTCAGTCTCTCTTCCCACTTAAGCGCCTCTTTAAATACTTCTTTATCGAAGGACGATGTCCTCCAACTGTGGACGAACGGACTGGGTGCTCCTCATTTTGCGCGCTGCCTAGCGCTATTGGTAATGATATTTCCGTTGTGGCAGTTTCCGTTGCCGGAAGGGATACGGTATGGGTCATATATTATCGAGATATCCGTTCCAGACTCGTGAACTGCCTGACACAGCAGTTGCTGTGCTGCCACACAGTGGTTTACATTCAATTGTACGCACTGTGTTTAGTTTTTTGTTTAGTTCTCCAGTGACGTGCTTGAGGTCTTTATTTCCAGAGCACGTCATGCATTTGGGGGACTCCTTGCAGTCCTGGCCCTTATGACCTTTTCCTCCGCACCTTCGGCATAGATTGCTCCTATCGAGACCTTTACATTCCCACGACATTTGTGCCGGAGTCACTCCCTTCACACCCCGTAGGATGTGCGGTTGACCTGCCAGTCCCGACACCACGCTCGCATATGTCTCTGGGCCTATGGGGCCGTCAGATACCAGCCGCTTTTTGAGCCACCCAGTGTGGTTTTCACCGACGACTGCCTTGCACGCTTCGATGTCCCTGCCACCACGGTAGGTGAGGCGGGATCTCGCGCTTCCGTCTGCGTATGCTTGCAGGTGGATTCCTTGACCTTTTCCGCTGCATCTAGTCTTGCCATTTCCCTGCCACTTTGGTCGGCTAGAAGTTTAGCGTCCAGTTCGTCCCTTTTGCGACATGCTACCTCAACGGACCTACGAAGCTGCAACAAGCTATGTTTGAGGTCCTTGCTGATGTTGCGCGACTCGACGTAAAGTCGCATTCAGCTGTTCAGCGACTACCAGCACTTTAGGTAGCGTAGCGTGCTTCTCTCCATGGCCTGCATGAGCCCAGCCTAATCCATGACCTCTTAAGTTTTACCGGAGACCCCTGCTTCCAAGGCTGTCGCGTTTCCGCACGTATCGGATGCGCCGTCAGATCCTACTTTCTTGCCAGGCGGGGATCTTATCAGTCCTCTTTTGGCGAACCGGTTCGCTTCCTCTCTCTGCGTCGTTTCATTGGGAGCTTGCGGCTCCATGCTGTTGGGTTGAGGGCGAGCAGGGGTGGAGGCATGCTAGGATTGACGCGGGCCTTCATGGGGACACTTCGTTCAGAGCCTGATTGGCGTAGGTCAGGATGGGCAACTGAGCCTACTTTCGCCCGGCTAGCAAAGTGGAACGGAGACAGCCTATGCCGCATTAAACCTCGCTATTTCCTGTGAGTGTCCCCCGACACCATGGCTTATGAATGCCTCTCTCGGAGATAGCAATGTACAGCATCACTTTCTGTTCAAACTTATATTTCATATTTGCAGATGCAGAGGAACTATCCACAGAATAGTATCGATCGTTTCCAGAAATGTCCGTCTTCGAAAGAGGAAAGTAACTTTCGTCGTCCAAAACAAAATATTTTCCGGAATAATCTTTTATCAACCAGTGGCATTGCGATTTCAGAGTCACAATCGATTTCTTAGTGTATTCTGAGGCTCTTGTTACCTTTCGGCTCTTTATTCCAACTATTTTCAATGTTTTGCAGATGTACTGGTGAGAATAGCTGAACTTTTTTTGTGGCCTCCCGTTGGCTCAATGAATTCTTGTTGTTGAATACACAAGAAAGAGAACGAAGTACTTATGAGTCCATAATTTGAGATGGTATTCCACCACCTTGCTTGTGAGTAGTTGTTGGGAATCTACGAATATGGTAAACAGTCAAAGCTGCAACATTTTTGCTTTTAAAATGTTGTACCGTATACTATTTACCAAGGTTTCTGTGCAGATTGTAGAACTGTACAACGCGAAAACGTATGGCATGCGACAATTTCGAAGACGACAGCAGTCAAAAGCTGCCGATAAAGTTAGGGAATTAAGAAGAGCGACAAAAATAAGAAAAACAACAGGGGCGTCCCCTCGACGTAGTGGTTAACACGCCAAAGTCACGAGTTCAAATCTTACTCCCGCACAAGTTACAAAAAACACCCAAAGAGGTGTTTGAGTGACTACACGATGGGAGATGAACCAGCCCGAGGCTGAAAATCTCGAGAATACAGTAAAAAAAAAAGATAACAACTCAAACACGACCACAGAAGTAAAAATACGCCCATAGTGAACACAAACCTATCCCACGAGTGACACGATCTTCAGTTAGTCTGTCCAACTTTTTGACTTCGCCGACGACGTTGATATTGCAGCACATAACTTTGAGACGATGACGGAAACGTACATCAAACTAGTAGGCTAGTAGGATTTGACTTTTTATTAATGCGTTGAAAACAAAATACTCACCAGAACGCAATGTTAGCCACCCACCGCGAGTTCAGATCGACGGTGATGAAATCGAGCCGGTAGATGAACTCGTGTATCTGGGCTCATTGGTGACTACCGATAACAACATAAGCAGAAAATTACAAAAGCGCCTCATGGCTGGCAATTGTGCCTTCTTTGGACTCCGAAGCATGCCAAGGACGAACTACAAAGTTTGCCATCTACAAGACATTAATTAAACCGGAAGTTCTCTACGGCCACGAAACATGAACATTGCTCGTGGAGGACCAACTTGACGTTGGTGAGGACCCTTGGTATCTTTGATCGGAAGGTGTTGCGTACGATCTACGGTGAAGTGCAGACGGAAGCCGGAGGAGGCGAATGAACCACGAATTCCATCGTTTGCTGGGAGAACCTCCCATCGTACACACCGCTAAAAGCGGCTGACTACGGTGGGCTAGGCATGTCGTAAGAATGTCGGACGTCAGTTCAGTTAAAATGATTCTCCAAAACAAGAACAAGAGGTGGCGGACCCTTAGCAGACTGCGAGGCTGGAGCAGTGCAGCCATCGACGGAATAGAATGGTGACAACATCTCTATACAGTCGAGGCCATCCTTTCTTTGACCTGATAGGTGAGGTAAGTGAACCGAAGCAGATAGATGGACAGCTTTTACGGGCCCATCTTGCTGAGTTCAGCAATGATACTATCCTTGCAATCCACCTTGTTATTCTTGAGATTTTGGAGCGCATCCCTAACTTCTTCCAGCGTGGGAACTGGTTCATTTCCATCAATCACCGTGCTGACGAAGTCATTTCTTCCGCTATTTTGGTTCTCTGTGCTAGTGTTCGCTGCGCCATTCAAGTGTTCGACGCAGTACTGTTAGAATGCCACCATTTTTTTTTTTCTATTATCAAGATTTTCAACCTCGGGCTGGTGCATCTCCCGTCGTAGTTACTGAAACCCCTCTTTGGGTGTTTTTTTTTGTAACTTTTCCGAAGGTGAGATACGCCACCCGCCCCAATTATTATCCCTACTCATTTCGGCTAGGTGAACACGGCCTTTGCGAGATGTGGTGTGCTTCTGTATTGGTGGAAAGTCATTGATGACGAGACATACACCAAAGGGAGACAGCAATATTTCACGAGCAAGAACAAATTTGCTGTGAATGACCGTTTCGAATGGAAGATGCTGTCGAAATTCGCTTTCAAGGATCTGAACCATTAGTGACCGAAGGCACCATAAACGCAGAGATTTACAAAACTGTGTTCTTATAAAACGGGTGTTCAATAAGGGAACGTCCATTAATTACGTCACGCAAAAATTGCCCCACCCCCCTGCTATCGTTTTCTGTAACGACCTTCAATTTTTTTTTGTATGGATCGTCACGTTTTCTAAAACCCCCTCTCCCCCTTTACTGCATGACATAATTAATGAACCTTCCCTAACATTAAAATGAATAAAAGAAGTACATTTTTTTTAAGATGTTCTAGGTCTAGAACTTAAGATTTACAGTTGTAACAGTAGCTTTATCTGGTTTACAATACCTACAGGCATTATAAAATAATCTGGAGATAATCATGCCAAACTAACTAGCTTAATCTTGTATAGCCCATAAAACTACTGGTATAACTATAAATTAGAAGAAAAATTAGTAATCTCCATTTAATTCCAACTACATTTGCTTATCTTCGACAGATACGCTTATTTCGTCTACAATGTGCAGACTTCTTCAGTGTCTCGTACTAATAACTCGATAAGCAAATGTAGTTGGAATTAAATGGAGATTACTAATTTTTCTTCTAATTTATAGTTACAAGTATTCCACTAAACAGCTCAAACCCTCTAGGATTCATAATGGCAACCCAGCCGTCAGAGCCCAACAAATTCATCGGATTGAAGAAAACCATCGCCGCACTTAGAAGGACGTAGCATTTCTGAAGAAATGCTTAAAATATAAAGTTGTACCAGTAAGTCATAGGATTAAAAATACGAACATCGACACCCGCCAATATCGTCAGGAAAATGGAAGCAGAACTCATCAAAGACAGCATCAAACGACTATTCAACAAACTGGACCGGAATACTTTGGAGTGCTATTCTCTGCACCTGAAGTTAGCCAAGGAGTATCCCGTAAAATTCCAGGAGTTCTTATCCCGAGTCAAGGTAGCAGAGGAATGCGAATCGAATAGGAAACGAACGGTTCTCGATAGGAAACTCAACAAGCTGAGAATTGAATCCCAACAGACTCGGACCACACATCACACCAAGGAACAAGCCACACTTACACCCACCATCAACACGACACCGGTGGTCCACTCCATTGAGGGACTGGTTGTCAACCGATCGACGACCGCATTCACGGAAGAACAACTGACTCATCTCAACAAAGGATTAGGATACGCGGTTACAACCAAGCCCGACGTGGAACAGATCATCATCGACGTGGAGACAGCAATTACAAACACTCTTCCGACATCTTTACAAAACACCGCCAGGACTATCACTTCGAACATTATTAAGGACGGACAGAAACAAAAACACAACAACGAGAAGGAAATTCGCATCGTTAAGGAGTTGAAGTCAAAGCCTGTTTATTACCTAAAAGCAGACAAAGGCAACAGAGTCGTCATCATGGATAAGGAGGACTACGACAAGCAGATGGCTTCTAAGATCAATAATGGTCCTTATAGGCAGCTTCGGTAGACCCCCTACCAAACATGGTGAAACACGTGGACAAAACACTAAAGGAGTGTAAAGCAGTATTAGGGGATGCAGCAGTCCGCCTTCGCGAACCAAACCCCATCCTCCCCAGAATTAAAGGCCTCCCAAAAGTCCACAAACCCGGAAACGAAATGAGGGAGATTGTTTCATCTGTAGGATCTCCAGCCCATAAGCTAGCTAAATGGCTAGTAAAAGAATTTCAAGATATCTCCGAGCAATTCCCAACAAGCTCAGTTCGCAACTCCCAAGAATTTGTACAACAGCTACAGTCATCAGGTCATATAAATGACAATGAAGTAATGGTATCTTTCGACGTCACGGCCCTTTTCCCTAGCGTACCGATCAATGACGCAATTAACCTTCTAGAAGATTGGCTTTTGAAACAGGGGGATGACACAACATGGAAGCAAAAGGTGCGGATGTACCTTAAGCTGACTCGACTTTGCATGGAAGAGAACTACTTCGCTTTCAGAGGATCATTCTATAAACAATTAAAAGGAGCCCCTATGGAAATCCTCTATCCCCATTCCTCTGTGAACTCTTTATGGCGAATTTGGAGACAATCCTAAAAGCGAAAGGATTACTCCCAACTCGTTGGTGGAGATACGTCGACGACATCTTCGCCGTAGTAAAAAAAGACGATCTCTCCCTAATAACACTTCAAACCACTCTTTTCAGCACAAAATGGCCACTTTCCACCACATGATCCACCGGATGTTGACCCTTCCTCTCAATAAAACTGGAAAAGCCAAAGAATTAGCATATATCTTCGAAACTGCCAGACTCAATGGGTACGAAAAGAGGACAATTCAAGCGATCATCAACAAAAAGGAAAAACATCTTCATAGGAAATCATTAACAACCCTCTCAGACTCACCTGAACCCCTAAAACGTGTATCCGTCCCCTTCCGATAAAGACATTACACAAAAGCTTAAACCACGACTTAGGGAATTTGGCTTAGACTTAGTTTTTTCTAGTAAGCACAACCAATTAGCATCGATGTTAGGCTCCACCAAAGATTCAGTAGACACATTAGGCAGAGCAGGGGGTATACAGAATCGAAGTGTAAACACTGCAGCAAAATATATGTAGGTCAAACAAAGAGAACCTTGGCAACAAGGTTCAAGGAGCATCTAGCGGAGGTAACTAAGGCTGTCAAACAGAACGAGAAAGGAATTTCCATAACTTCAAATCAACAGTCGCAGAACACATCTTCACGGAAAATCACGACATAACGACGAATGACATCACAATATTACGGACTACATCTACACCCTGGAAATTAGACGTCGCAGAAAGCTTAGAAATAAACAAACAACAGAACACAAATCTACTAAACAAAGACCAAGGCAACGGTTACACATGGCTCTTCAACTTACTACCCAAACGACATCAAACCCGACGAAGCGGAGCACCCGCTGCTACACAATAAGTAGGTTAGGTATGAATGGAAAAAAAGTGAGGTAGATATTAAGTACACTTGTTTTTGAATCAGGATAGATATAAACAAAATAATAATAAGATAGGTATAAACAACATAATGATAGGTAAACGCTTTGTATTTAGAAAATGGTATATATACGGCAGGTGGCGAAGGTTTTCTTTAAGTCGAGTTATTAGTACGAGACACTGAAGAAGTCTGCACATTGTAGACGAAATACGCGTATCTGTCGAAGATAAGCAAATGTAGTTGGAATTTAATGGAGATTACTAATTTTTCTTCTAATTTATAGTTACAAGTATTCCACTAAACAGCTCAAACCCTCTAGGATTCATACTGGTATAATTGTAGACCTTATATTTTAAAGGACCTAAAACTAACAATATTATCCTATGGTGTCTGTGGACGTTTCAGAATATTTATTGAATAGTTATCGTAGTTTTTTATAGCTCAAGAAGCTTCGGTTGCAACTGTTTATCGTAAGTTCTAAACTCAAGTCTCAAGTCAATATTCACTGAATGTGTTGGAATGCAAATCGTCACCTTTCATAGGTTATAAAGCTAATGTTACGACTGTAGATCCTTATTTCTGAACTCAAGGGCAGTTTCGGTTACCTAGAACAATCCAAAATATCTCATTATATCTGTTTACCTTCCAGAAGACTCACTTAAATTGGTCAACACATTCTTTTACTTTCTATGGTCCAGAAATCTACAGTTACAGCTCTAGTTTTTCAGTTTTAAACTTCAGTATAGTTTGGATAACCTAAATCACCATGTAATTTTGCTTTATATTGTTTGTTGAGGTTTCAAAATATTATTTGAATATCTTTGAGTATTTATTGCAACTTTACATTGCTCAAAAAAATTACTTTTAGAACTAAAAATTGAAACTGTGACCGCCAGAACAGTTTGAATGACCTAGTCGATCAGAAAATTATATAATATTGAATATTGACCTTTCAGAAGATTCATGAAATAGGTTTGAATACATATAATCACCTCATACAGCTCAAAAACCTACTGTTACAACTCTTATGTTTTGAAATAAAGGACAGTTTGGATGACCTCTAATATCCCAAGATAAACGCATTATGTCTGTTGACCTTCTACTTTTTTGAATGAATATTGTTAAATAGATATTGTTTCTTCGCATACTCAGAAACCTACTGTTACAACTGTAGATCTTATGTTCTGAACTTTGGGACAGTTTGAATGACCCCGATCATCCTAGTTTATCTCGTAATGTTTGTTTACAAATACGAATACGTAGCGATACTTTGTAAAGCCCAAAAAACTATAGTTGCTACTGTAAATCTTAAGTTCTGAACTCAAGGACAGTTTTGATGACCTAGGACATCTCAAAATTATCTAATCACGACTGTTCACCTTCCAAAAGGTTTATTCAATATGTTTGCATACATATAAAAATCGTATATAGCCCTAACAGCTACTGTTAAAACTGTAGATTTCAAGTTCTGAAGTTGTGAAGTCAAGTGCCCTTTGGATAACCTAGAAGCTCGCCGAAAAATTCCAAAAAAATCACTGTTCATCACCAAAAATTTAATTGTACGAAGGCCAACGCTTTATACTATTAATAAGGCATTTAATTTTTCTTCCTGAACCCCTACATATCCAGGATGTTCTAGGTCAATTAGGCCTTAAACTCAGAAGTTTCATATATTTACCAGATAGAAGATAGAATTGATGTAGAACAAAGTTGTCGAAGACAGTATACACTTTTGTTCAGTCTCTGATTTTATACATCCATTTTCCTTTTGGGGTCATTAAAGATCGCTTTAGCCTTAATGGGTTAGTATACTTTTTAAGACAAGGCTAAACATTTATGATTTTTACAATAGTATTTGGTTGAAATAAGATTTCTTTTGTGCAAATTTGATGCGTAGAAATATTTCCGATGGGTTGGTGCAAACATTTTGGAAATTTCCTGAGAAGTGGCTAAGGTATTAACGCTTAAAACCTGACGACTTTTCGTGACGCTCGTAATGTGATTTTTTCTTAATTGTACTCCAGTATAGATAACAAAGACGTAGTCTTACGTCAAAAGTTTGTAAAGTCATTGTTTAAATTTGTAACTTTAGGCCTAATGAAAATTTTGCCGAGGGATAAGGGGCAGTTGGTAAAGATTGAGTATGGGTACTTACTGCTTGTGGCAAAATATACGATTGCAAACAATTTCACTTTGTTCTGTGAACATGAACTACAGCATATCATGCAACTTGTTTCAATAGCAAAAGATAATTAATTAATTCCTAAAATATGATTTTATTTGCAACAGCTAGTGTGCATTTTTTCAACCATACCGATTCTAGCGACCTTACCCTACTTATTGCATATGTTTCATCATAGCTTTTGCAATCCCGACTAGTGCTGTGCTGTCAATATTTGATCTATTAGTAATTTCAAGTGTTAATTTGATTTTGTATTAATGTTATCGTTCATTTGTGAATTTTCTTCGTGCATGTTGTTGCATTGTGTTGTTTTGAACAAATGGATTTATCATTCGTTAAATAGGACAAAGACAATTTTACGGGTACAGTTACGCTGAAGGCACTTCGTGCAATCTGGTAGATTCTCGACATATTATAGATCCTAAGTTCTGAACTTCATAATAGTTTGGATGACCTAGAACATTCCAAGTTGTTCAATAAGGTACGTTGACCTATCCAGTGAACTGTATGGCTGATATAAAACGTCCCAGGTCATCTCATAATGTTTGCTGACCTTCCGCCTGAAACGAAATTTCGCAAAGAAGCTGGGTGTGGCGCCTTTAACCGTTGATAGAGCTATAAAATGGGCTGGACTGTCGACTTACAAGAAAATGGTGACTCCAAATCACGACGATAAACAAAACACGTCGGCCAAAGCACGATCGCGAAAATTGTACACGACGATGCTGACGAAGTTTGATTGCGTGGTACAGGACGATGAAAATTACGTCAAGGCAGACTTCAAACAGCTTCTTGGACAAGAATTTTATACGGAAACCGGACGAAGAAAGGTGGCAGACATTTTCAAACACATTAAACCGTCAAAGTTCGCGGAAAAATTTCTGGTGTGACCGGCCATCTGTACCTGTGGCTTGAAGAGCCAAGTTTACATTGCGACCGGAACCGTCATCCAGGAAATTTATCTGAGCTAGCACCTACAAAAACGTCTACTGCCTTTCCTGAAGCAACACAACTGTTCCGTTCTATTTCGGCCGGATATGGCATCTTGCCATTACGGAAAAAAGGCCATGGAGTGGTATGCTGCCAACAACGTTCAATTGGTGCCCACGGAAAAGAGTCCTTCCAACACGCCAGAACTCCACCCAATCGAACAATATTGGGCCATTGTCAAGCGGAACCTTAAGAAGACTAAAATAGCTGTTGTGAGCGAGAAACAGTTCAAGGCAAATTGGCGTTCTGCGGCGAATAAAGTGGACAAGGATACTGTACAACATCTTATGGCAGGCAGGTGTGAAACGAAAGACCCGGCAATTCGTATTCTGTAAAAAGTAAGCTTAGCTGAATATTTCTTCCGTATTCTGTATTAACTAAACTTGGAAAAGAAAAGGAATTCGACTTATTAATAAAAACATTGATCGACTCACACACACAACTGTTTTACCAAATTTTGATTGGAACACCCTTAAGTGTCAGTTGACCTTTCTAAAGATTCAATAAACTTTATTGAATACCTATCGTATTTTTTATAGCTTGAAAAGCTACAGTTTCAACAGTAGATACTATGTTCAGTACTCCAGGACAGAATGGATGGCCAAGAACATCCCAGATTATCTAACAATGTATGTTGACCTTCCAAAAGATTCAGTAAACATGGTTGAATACAAGTCATAACTTTTTATTGCTGAAAAATCTTCAGTTTCAACGGTAGATCACATGATCTGAACTCCCGGACAGTTTGGACCCTGGTAAATCTCAGATTATCTCATAATATTTTTGATTTTCAAGCACAAGACTTAATGAACGTAACTTTGCGTGATCGAAAAAGTTATATTAACAACTAAAGATCCTAATTTACGAACATTTTCATGTTCAGGATGTTGTTCTGGGTTGAAAATCAGGCTTTGAGAGCTCCTTTTTTTTTTTTTCTTTTAACCTAATGCAGTAAAGACTGTATTCGATGAAATTTGGACACACAAAATAGGTCACCAAAAATTTTCCTTGAGCCCGATTCTTTTCAAACTTTCTGGAAATAAAATAATACTAAATGGTTAAGTTTTGACATCATTGGTTTATTGAACCTCTTCTCCCAACCCAAATACCCGCACCTTTGCCTTGACCCCTTTCATCAAATTCATCATCCGACTTGCTTACTTACTTTTAACCACACTTTCTTTAGTTCAAGTTCATTTTCTATCAGTTTTGGAGTTTTAACGAGCTTTGCCTTCATGATTGCTCAAAATTTTTCAATTGGGCGAAGTTCCGTAGTGTTTGGAGGGTTGACGTCTTTTGGTACAAAAACTACATTATTATTTTTGTACCAGTCTAAGATGGGCCGGGCATAGTGGCAAGATGCCAAATGCGGCCAAAATAGTGTCGGGCCATCGTGAGATCTCAAGAAGGGCAGAAGTCGTTTTTGGAGGCATTCGTCCTTGTAGATTTGTCCGTTGACGGTCCCAGAGGTGATGAAGGGCAGACTCATTTTGCCACATCTGCAGATCGCTTGCCAGACAAGGATTTTTTTGGCGAACTTTGACAGTTTCTTCTTCCGTACACTCTTCGGAACGGCCAACTTAGAGGTAGCAACGTAGTGTTCCTGTCCTGGCATTTGTTTGGTGTCGGCTTTAATGTAGGTCTCATCGTCCATCACAATGCAGAACGGTTTTGTGAACCACTCCCTGTACAGTTTTCTTGCACGAGTTTCGGCCACCGAGTTCTGTTTATCGCTCCGGTTCGGTGCCTTCTGGACCATGTACACATGTAATCCAGAACGTTTCATTGTTTTCTGTACAAAACAAACTGAAACTTTCGCCTTTTTCGCAACATCCCTGATCGAAATGTTGGGATAACGCTTGAATTGGTTCAATACCATCCTGGCCTTCTCCGGATTTGATGTGCCACGTTTTTTTCCACTACCATTTTTCCGCTTGGTTGTCTTACGGTCCTTGAATGTTTTGATCACATGAGATACGGTTGAATGTGCGATTCCGAGCTGTTTTCCGATCCATCGATGAGAAGCGTTTGGGTTTTCGAAGTGAGTGCAGAAAATTTGTTGGCGCACTATTTCTTCATTCGAAGCCATCACTGAAATCACTCGACCGATTTTCAAGAAACTCATTACACAATTGACACAACACAATGAAATACATTGAGTTAAAATTTCAATCATTTTTTACCCACACGCTAAAAAGTTACGAACAATTGCGTGTGTCCACATTTCATCGGATACAGTCTTTAGTCAATATGCAACATGTTTGCCGAAGATACTGTTCGTTTTTGTTCAGTGTGTGATTTTATACAGGTTTTTTTCTTGAAGTTGGAGTCTCTCCACAACAAATTTTATAATTACTCAGATATATAATTTGTTTGACAGCAACAACTCTAGACAAAATAATCACAAGGTCGAAAGTAACGCATGTAAACAATGACTTCTATCGTATTTTTTCTGGAATTTGCTTGCTCCCACAAACAAAATAGCACCAGAAACAGACACACGGGGTATTACCTTCCCGTCATTAGTGGATATGAATGTTAGCAACCTGACATTTCAAGGAAATTTACGTTTAAGTCATTTTTACAATTGTTACTTGCGACCTTTTGACTGATGAAGGAATGTAGCTATTCGTCGTGCGTTGCAGTAATGGCAACATATTTTGTTTTGTCACTGTTACATGAAAACAAGGTGATTGCAACATGTGTGCGAATCACAACATTTGTCACAACGCTTGTCTGTTTCCCATCACCGATACAACAATTTGTTGTTTTCCTTCGTGTTTTGTTGTAATACATGCTAGTTATCACATATCATTGTTGCAGCGTGAGAGAACGACGGGTGTATCATTCGTCAAAGTTATCTTATGTTTTTAGGAACAAAAAGTGAATATTTGACACACTGGTTACAACACATTAGTTTGCTCCGACAAATGAAAATGGTGATGAAGTGAAAAGCTGATAAGTTTGAGGTTGGAGCACAATGATAGCTCGGATAAATAAAACCTCATTGCTTAATTTATTTTATATAACGCTTTGTGGACCAAAATGCCTTTTTCGAATCAGGCATCTTTCTCAAGACATCATTACAAAAATTGCAAGATTTGAGAAGTGCATTTTTTGCCATTTTTGGAACATTTGGATGTTGTATCTAAATTACGAGTCAATAGAGCAATATATCCAAAACCTGTGCAGTAGTTATATTCAGAGGCTCATGCGCTATCTATATATCATAAATTCCGATTTGGTACTCTATTTTAAAGATTTACTCTATATTCAAATTGTCATTCCATCGTGTACTCTATCTTCTAAAAAGCATGTCTTCTCAACTATTCTACTGCTTGGTCTGTTTACCAACATGGCTGTCAAAATAACATGGAACTAATCAGATACCATTTTCGATATATGTTTATCTAGGTTTATCAAACTCTGACAAAATGATGATTCTCTCCCAAAACATCCGAGGGTGTCAAAGTTATAACTCTTTCTCAAACAACAGAAGCGAAGAAGCAACTTTAGAACTCAGCACCATTTTATGCTGTCAAGTTGATTAAATTTCATTGCCTTATCTCGGTGTCAGCCATGCAACCTGATGAGTAAAATAATCTTCATATGAAAATTGAATATGGTCCATCCGAGCACCGAGCACGGGTTTGGAAGGGGCTTAAAGTTTCACACGCTCGCTTGGGATGTATTGCTGCATGGGACCACCAAGCGGGAATGTCTAACATGATGACGGAGTCAGGCGATGAACTTTTTGGGACGGCATGCCTCTATGATAAACACCAACGATGATGCAACTTTATCTCTGTACTTCTTTCGTAAGTGAATGAATCTGACAGCTGTCATCTACGGAGGCTACATGTGTTTGTGGAAATAACAATCAAATGAAATTTGTTTTTGCTTGGCTTCACAATCTGGCTTCAATTAAATATTTTCATTGGGTAGCTTTCCACGGGCTGACTCTCGCAATCTAAGCTTCGTAATCGATCGATCATCCCACCCGCCCGGGTTGGAAAGTTTTACCTCCTCCATCCGACCGTGGCGGTGTTTTTCCTTTTCAGTTGAGAAAGACGCCTATTTCATGGATCGTTGAAGTGTTCCGGGACTGCCTATTCGCGAAGTGGCTCAAATACGTCACATTACGGTTTCCTCTAGCTTCAAACTCAGCGCTTGGAATCAAGATTTATGACCTGCTTAGCTGTCAGTCCTTTAGCCAGTCAATCACAGGCTCGTGGCGAGACAGTTTCCTTCGTCAAAATTATCCCGAGCCCCGCCATTATTGACTGCGGCTGGCAGCCCCAATGGCCCCCAAAGCCGAAAACCCCGGGACCGGTTTAGTGGAGCGTAGATCATCTGATTACAGTTTTGATTTATGCTAAACGCTTTTCACCGTTAATTACCCTCATTAATTTTTGGGAACGGAACGAGGTTTCGGAGGAATGGGTCCTGTGACTCCGCTGGTGCGGTGAAATTTAGGGAATTCACCACAATCTTTCTCGGTAGCAATGGTGGGTAGGTGCCGAAAATTGTTCAATGTAGTGGAAAGAACGATGGAAGAAATGAAAGAAACTTAACGGTTCACGGGTTGATAGGAAAATATGGGTCGAAGAGATGTAAAGTAGAGTACTAGGAACATTGAAAATATCGTTGAGAGCTAGTACATGGCAAACTAGAATATGATAGACGGCATTCAAGGGGTAAAGGGAGCAAAACGGTATGTCAGGTTCAATTCGCGTACAGAGCAAACAACATTTGTGAATTTACCCTCGTTCAATTCCAAGCCAAAGAAGACGTAAACAACGAAATTGTTTGCAATCTATGATGCCCCCTACAGCAGTGTTTGCAATATTTCATACAATAGGCTAGATGCAGGCGTTATTTGTCTTAAAATTTCATGATATATCCTATTTTTTCGACCAAATCATGCATTTCCTTTATTTGCATTTGAGAACGCAGAAAATTCAATGTATCTTTTTATCTGTGAAGATAACGATTTATAAGATGTGGTTCGAATCAGATCAGATAGTAGGAATTGATATCTTCTTAATTTCTGGCTGGCTCAAATGTTCTGTTCAACTTCTAAATGTTGTTGTGGCCTTTTAAAAACTTTTGTCCGTTTTAAAATCAGCTGGATTGATAGCAAGCTGGAGGTATAGCTGAGTATACCGTGCTGTAGCATTTAATTCGAAATGATTTTATCACAGTCCTGAATTTGCGCTCTTGACATGCTCTGAGCATTGCTTCCAAAGCCACAGGTAAAAACTTAATTTAACTTCATTTCTTCCTCAAGTAGGCGTATTTCATATCCACTGAGAGCACTGCCCACAATGCTGTCATCAAAGAAATAAAAGTCAAAATTAAATAAAGAAGCACTCTCCTTTTACGAAACAAAAATTGGACAAAGCGACCGCTTCTACAAGTTGACTACCTACAGGTGGAATATCCTCTGGTATTAATAATTGAGTAATAAAACTCTCTGGAAGCTTACGTACTTCGTTATTGTTTTTTTTTTATGAATAGTCCGAAAGTAATCCCAACATTGAACAGCGATTTACTGCGATTTCTTATATTTCTGTTTAATTTTTCGCTATGGCTCTCAGCTGAAGGTTAACAAGGGGCTTTGTAACTTATTGAGTTAGATAAAATCTGGAACGATCTGGAATCTGGAGCTAGATAAAATCTGAGAATCTTGGAAGTTGGGTGGAAGGTCTGTATCCGCAATAAAACGGACACCAAAACATGAATAAAACATAAATTTCGCATTATACTTCCTTCGTGGTTGTTTATTTCAGATTCATGGGATGTGTTTTAACAATTCGTGAAGACAAAACATAGCTATTCGGTATTTGCATAAAATTTTCGAGCTTTGCGCTTAACTCCGTCCATTAGAGTTTGTACAGACTCTGCAGAAATCGTAGAAGCCGTCTTTGTCCAAATTTGGTGGAAGTGTTTGACGTTGTTGATTCCTTGCTTCTTTCCAGAAAGCTTCCGCTTCATCAGAGCCCAATATCTCTCGATTGGTCGTAGCTCTGGGCAATTTGGCGGGTTTAAGGTTTTTGGTACCATGTTCACTTGATTTGCTTGGTGCCACTCCTTCACAGTTTAAGCATAGTGGCATCGGGCCAGAACAAAGGTTTTTCTTTGAGACTTACTTTTGATGAAGGGTAGCAATTGCTTCTGCAGACACTCTTTCTGGTAGATCTCCTCGTTGGTTGTGCCTTTTTTTTTTATTATTACTATTTATTTTCCGTCAGCCTATTTCCCCACATGGTAACATTCACCGACGCCAGGGAGACGACCCCACCACCTGGACCCTACCTAACGACTCATGACTATGAACCGGGACCAACGGCTTTACTTCCCTTCCGAAGGAAGACGTGATCAAGTTTTTTTCGCCTCAGAAAAACCACCGACGTTGGCTGGGATTGAACCAAGAGGCAGTCACGCTTACCACTGCATCACCGACGCCGGCCGTTGGTTGTGCCTGTAGTGATGAAAGATTTACTCTTTTGCCACACCTGCAAATTGCTTGCCACACAAGGTATTTTTGGGAAATTTCGATGCCTTCTTCTTTCTGAAATGCTCAGCTGTAGCATTTTTGGCCACAGCAGAATAAAAGCCAGCCCGGAAGCTGCTTAAAATCCTCCAGGACATAAGTTTCATCGTCCATAACAACGCATGAAAACTTCGTCAAATATTCGCAGTACAATCGTCGAGCCCGTGATTTTGCTGCCAAGTTCTGTTTGTCGTTACGATTTGGAACTGTTTTTACTTTATACGACTTAAGTTCCAAACGTTGTTTTGATTTTTGGACAAAACCAGGCGACATCCCTATTTTACGAGCCACCGTTCGAATGGAGAGATTTTGGTTTTTATTTAATATCCTTTTCACCTTTCGGTCCATGACAGGACCAGCGCGTCCAATGTTTTTGTCTCTTCTCGGTTTCCTTTCCGCCGTCAAACGTTCCGTAAATTTTTTGCGCACATCGTGAACAGTGGATTTAGGGAAATCCAATGTTTCTGCAAGGTCCCGTATTGACAAGTCAGGATTTGCCGTACGCCCGTACAAAATTTGCTCGCGCACTTGATTTTCTTTCGTCGCCATCTTCAATACTAAACATGAAATGTAAACATCAATCATAGTCTTTTTCATCATAGACTCTCAGCTATACCAAAGTGAATTTTTTTATTCCTACGTGCAATATTTCAAAAGTTACAATAATTTGAAGGTGTCCGGATTAATGTGGATACAGATTTTATATACACTGGTTGCTATGATGAGTTTTCACCGCTTGCTCTTCAGTTTTCAAAATGAGGTCCAAGCAACAGGAGCAGCGTGCCAAAATATTGCTCGCACAGCAAGAGAATCCGACGTTCTCGCACGCGAGGTTGGTAAAACTGCTGGATGTGGCCAGCACGTTTTAAAAGTATTCGGGGATCGTCTATCGACCGCCAGGCAATCGTAGTCCGGACGTGGCAGTGACGACGAAAAAAGTGGCGACGAAATAAAGGTGGAATCCTAACCTCTCCATCCAGGACGTTGATGGGCAGCTCAATGTCTCCCATACTAAAGGGTGATACGGTCAAAATTTGGTCAAGGGAAAACGCGTGTAAATCGGTGAAATCGTTTATTTAAAAATCAAATTAAATTTCTTTTTCAAGTTCAATTAGTATAAAATTCAGGAAAAATATTCAGTTAGGCTTCCGCTTTTCCAAATCCGAATTGCCGGGCCTTACGCTTGACCCCTGCCATCAGATTTTGTACAGCCACCTTGTCCACCTTCTTCGCCGCAGAAAGCCAGTTTGCCTTGAACTGCTGCTCGTCCTTAGCAGTTTTTTTGGTCTTCGTTAGGTTCCGCTTGACAATAGCCCAGTATTTCTCAATTGGGCGGAGCTCTGGCGTGTTGGGAGGGTTCTTGTCCTTGGGAACCACCTGCACGTTGTTGGCGGCGTACCACTCCATGGCCTTTTTACCGTAATGACAAGATGCCAAATCCGGCCAAAACAGTACGGAACAACCGTGTTTCTTCAGGAAAGGCAGCAGACGTTTATTCAAACACTCTTCACGTAAATTTCTTGGTTGACAGTCCCGGAAGCTATGAAAATGCTGCTTTTCAAGCCACAGGTACAGATGGCTTGCCAAACCAGATATTTCTTTGCGAACTTTGACAGTTTCGTGTGCTTGAAAATATCTGCTACCTTTCCCTTCCTTTTGCCGTATAAAACTCCTGTCCCGGAAGCTGCTTGTAGTCGGCTTTGACGTAGGTTTCGTCGTCCATTACCACGCAGTCAAACTTCGTCAGCATCGTCGTGTACAGCCTCCGGGATCGCGCTTTGGCCGTCGTATTTTGTTTATCATCGCAATTTGGAGTCACTACCTTCTTGTAAGTCGATAGTCCGGCTCGTTTTTGGCTCGATGCACGGTTGTAGACGATACACCCAGCTTATTTGCGGCATCTCGGAGAGATAGGTTAGGGTTTCGCTTGAAAATACCGGCAACTCTCTTTGTCGTCTCAGCGGCTTCCGGTTTTCGATTTCCCCCCGATCCAGACTTCCTGGCTGTCGACGAACGTTCCCCAAACACTTTAATTACATTTGTAATGGTTGATTTGGCAACTTTTAGCGATTTTGCCAACTTTGCGTGCGAGTAGATCGGATTTTCGCGATGCGCGAGCAAAATTTTGATACGCTGCTCTTCTTGCTTGGACGGCATTTTGACAACTGAAGAGTGAATTCCAAAATCAAAATAGGAGCAACATTCTACACACACACACCTTCAAAATGAGGGGTGTTCAGGTTTTTTAAATGCAAAATTGAAAGAAATACGTCAAGTTGATATTGACCAAATTTTGACCGTATCGCCCTTTAACCTGGTCCAGAGGATGTGCCAAGACCAGAAAATCTGTGACGCGGTATGCATAGCAGCCTCCAAGATTGTCTTTGATCTCCAACACAAATGGTGAAACGACCAACGGCAGGTCGCAGGAACCACCTAACTACTAACTTCCTAAGTAGTTAGACAGAAGACAGGGTGCCCCCTCCCCGAAGTAATATCGAAAGGTGGTTCCGAGGAGGGTCCAGGGCTTAAGGCACGGGTGGGTCTTTAGTGGGTCGAGGAGTTGGCACCCACATCCCACAACCCTGAGTTCTTCAGGAGTCTTGTTGCAGATTTTCCATCCCGTCCAAATAAAATACTACTTGCTCAACATGCAATGAACCCTGCCCGACCTGTTCACCTCGAGCCAGGGCGAACTGTATTTGTCGCAATTGACACCGTTACTCTGATATCCGGCAGAGCTTCGGTCGACATCAATCACGTGAAGCCAGTCTACGTGCTTTGATCCTTTCGTATTAATATTTGCCCCAACGACAATCGGCGTTCGCTCAGTACCAATGAGAGGGATTCGGCTGAATATTTCAGTACAAATCGCAGTTGGGAAAGTCTTCTTTGCCGACAATTCATGGCCAGCGTTATTATTGGCAGCGACGAATGCAAAGCATAACGGTTAGCACCGGCTATTACTTTCACATTTATTCAGCCTTAAAGGGAGGATCTCCAACCGGCACTGGGTTTCAGCCTGTTGGATTGCCCTCAACATCATCAGCGGTCTCTTCCTCATCCAAACCCACCCCGAAGTTGAGTTTCTTCTGGGCGAACTAACCTTGACGGGTGGTCCTCATAGGAGGTGGCGCTTAAGCTGCTCGACTCCCCCTGGGTCCGGTGGATAGTTGTCTGTCTGGCGTATCTCCAATCATCCAATATGCTGCTGAAAACCGGAGGTTGATGCCCAGTTTCAGAAATATCGCAACGCTTGTGCCAGTTTTTTTAGTGGAGGGCCATTACGGTGCTCCTTGCGACTACCACAACGATATCGTCTGCTTAGACAAAGATGAAGATGTTTACTAGTAGTCACCAAAAAATCCCATTACCGAGCCTTGTGGGACGTCTTTTCCCTCGTTGAAAGCATCGGAGCAGTGGATTCCAACGGTGATTGTCCGAAGTTGGAGGCAGTTTTGTAGGAGGCACAATATGTGCCTGGATAGTCCCCATGAAATTAGCTGTTTGATGACGTCCGGCATCTAGGCCAGTTTGAATGCCAGGACCGTGAATTAACGATCATTGGTAGTTTCGTTTTGCTCATCGTGGATATCACATTTCGTTCGAGTAAAATAATGATTTCAGTTCTGAGCTAATCTCAAATCCAAACGAATTTTGTTTCACGATTTGTTAATAGAATCTCGGTAACAGTTTCGTTATCCTGTGAGTTATTGGTCATATTTTCCTAGGGGTATGAGTATTCTAGTTATATTTAGAGAGTACTTTAAGAATGAGCAGTGTTTTGACCACTTTTACATGTTTTCTTTTCGGGGAAATTCTGAGTAAGTAAATTTTATTCAGTTTCTGAGACACACAATATGAAATCGAAAAACGCTGATTTTAAATATTAGTCAAGTTTGGATTCACCTGGATTGTGTTTTTTCCTGGAATATCATCCCCCATTAAAACCTCACACTAAAACTGCAAATAGTACGAAACACATTCGGCTGCTCACTGTTTAACGAATCGATAAATTATTTTTATTGCTCTCTCGATTTCCACTGTCGAAATTGTGCTCCAAGGCCTAGATAGGTGGACGGGTAGATTTATGCTGATTGGAATGGACGCGCGTTTGGCTGTGGGCCTGGGGCCTTCGATTGCGAGTAATAGGGCAACGCATAGTACAGGACACACGGTCAGCCTGTCTGGCCCAACCTGGGGATTCACTGTGAGTTCAGCTCGATGTCGGTGTATTCGTGTGGTTTTGATAGAAAAAAAGGTACTGCGCTGCTCGCACTCCCTACTCCCACGAGGGACGGTCCACAGCCAGCCGGAAGTCCTGTGGAATGTAAATTGATTTCCAATTGATTTGTGGTTCAAGCTGGAGAAGAGGCAGGATTGGGAATTAAAGAGGCACTGGGATGGCTGCTTGAAACGTGCTGATCCTGTGAATGCCCCAAATGCCTGCAGCACTAGTATGGCGAAATGGAACAAAAAGGTTGATTGTGGAATTGCGATTGGATTTTTTTCCTATTCCTATTCTTCTTTAAATTCCTGCATATTTGCGACCTTGGCATCAACCTAATTGACTTTTACAAATATTTTATATTGCATTAGCGAAATTTGATTGAGACCTCCACATAAACTAGAAATCAACTGATTTAAGCCACGGGAAATAAATTTGCCGAAGTCAATAATCCCAATAGTGACATCTCGCGAGAACAGAACGTATTGGATTTTCTACAGTGAAAGCGTTGGCTGGATAAACAATCGAGCTTGTCCATTGCTTGGGTAGTATGGCAAGCAATCTATCCGTGAAAGCAGGAGGAGTAACTTATGAAGAAATCCAGAACAAATCATTGCCGTACAGGACAATTTTTCTACACGACTTGTTTTTTGGCTCCTCTAACTGCCTAAGCGATATCCACTACTGGATGGATCTGACAAATACATCATCATCACTATGCAAGATGCACCGATCTCTCAAAACTTAATTACTTTTTCTTTGTCATATTCTGCTGACAATTACTAATGCAGTAGTCAAAAAGCTTTGAAAGCGACATCTATGGAGCAGTAGAAACACTAATATGTATGCACCATTATAATATTTCATATTTCATCAAAGCGTGCTCAACATTTTATTATGATCTGTCAATTCATTCTTGGATTACAAGCCTTTTTGAAGTTGACGTTTCAGTGTATATTTTAACAATGGAAAAATCCGAATATCGTACAATTATTCAATTCCTTGTTTTGGGAGGTTTTTCGGCAACTGAGATCCATGCAAAGATGGTGACAGCATTAAAAGAATCTCCGCCTTCATTTCCAACCGTTCACCGATGAGTTTTGGGTTCTAAGCGTGGCCGTACAAGCGTTGAAGACGATCCACGCTCAGGATGTCTAAAAAGTGCATTAACACCAGAAATCATAGCGAAAATACAGGATATGGTTATGGAAAATCATTGATCGACTGTGGATGTCATAGCTGACACCATGACATATCACATGGAACCACATGGCATATTTTGGCTGAAGTTTGGTGTTTCAAAAAACTGTGTGCACAATGGGCCCCGTTATTGTTAACACTGCAACAAAACACGTTCGAATGCGACTTTCCGACCAAAATTTGCAGCAATTTTGCAAGGATAAACAGGATTATCTGCATCGATTCATCACTATGGATGAGACTATGGTCTACCACCATGATCCTGAATCAAAACAAGAGGCTAAGGAGTGGTGTGAAGCAAGCACTTCGGCTCCGAGGCGAATACGTGTCCAGAAATCGGCCAAGAAAGTGTTCACGTCAGTTTATTCGGAATGCAAAAGGAACTTTGTTGATGGATTATCTCCAAGCTGGTAAAACAATCAACTCTGATTATTATTGTGACCTTTTGGACCAGTTGGATGAAAAAATTGTCTTCTTGGACCCAAGGATTCATGGGTGTGGAGCCAGGAGATGCTACCTGCTAAAAACAGGAACTGACCCGTGAATCAAAAACCAATTCACAGCAGGTTCCTCACTTGTCATCGCCTCTCATTTTGAAAAATCAGGTCATGAAAAGACTTGTTGAGGATTTCTGACCATACTGGCCTCTTAGGAAGGCCCTGTGGAATCCGGGTTACTCCGAAAAAGTGACCATAAAGGGCGATACGGTCAAAATTTGGTCAATATCAACTTGACGTATTTCTTTCAATTTTGCATTTAAAAAACCTGAACACCCCTCATTTTAAAGGTGTGTGTGTGTAGAATGTTGCTCCTATATTGATTTTGGAATTCACTCTTCAGTTGTCAAAATGCCGTCCAAGCAAGAAGAGCAGCGTATCAAAATTTTGCTCGCGCATCGCGAAAATCCGAGCTACTCGCACGCAAAGTTGGCAAAATCGCTAAAAGTTGCCAAATCAACCGTTACAAATGTAATTAAAGTGTTTGGGGAACGTTTGTCGACAGCCAGGAAGTCTGGATCGGGGGAAATCGAAAACCGGAAGCCGCTGAGACGACAAAGAGAGTTGCCGGTAGTTTCAAGCTGAAACCCTAACCTATCTCTCCGAGATGCCGCAATAAGCTGGGTGTATCGTCTACAACCGTGCATCGAGCCAAAAACGAGCCGGACTATCGACTTACAAGAAGGTAGTGACTCCAAATCGCGATGATAAACAAAATACGACGGCCAAAGCGCGATCCCGGAGGCTGTACACGACGATGCTGACGAAGTTTGACTGCGTGGTAATGGACGACGAAACCTACGTCAAAGCCGACTACAAGCAGCTTCCGGGACAGGAGTTTTATACGGCAAAAGGAAGGGAAAGGTAGCAGATATTTTCAAGCACACGAAACTGTCAAAGTTCGCAAAGAAATATCTGGTTTGGCAAGCCATCTGTACCTGTGGCTTGAAAAGCAGCATTTTCATAGCTTCCGGGACTGTCAACCAAGAAATTTACGTGAAAGAGTGTTTGAATAAACGTCTGCTGCATTTCCTGAAGAAACACGGTTGTTCCGTACTGTTTTGGCCGGATTTGGCATCTTGCCATTACGGTAAAAGGCCATGGAGTGGTACGCCGCCAACAACGTGCAGGTGGTTCCCAAGGACAAGAACCCTCCCAACACGCCAGAGCTCCGCCCAATTGAGAAATACTGGGCTATTGTCAAGCGGAACCTAAAGAAGACCAAAAAAACTGCTAAGGACGAGCAGCAGTTCAAGGCAAACTGGCTTTCTGCGGCGAAGAAGGTGGACAAGGTGGCTGTACAAAATCTGATGGCAGGGGTCAGCGTAAGGCCCGGCAATTCGGATTTGGAAAAGCGGAAGCCTAACTGAATATTTTTCCTGAATTTTGTACTAATTGAACTTGAAAAAGAAATTTAATTTGATTTTTTAAATAAACGATTTCACCGATTTACACGCGTTTTCCCTTGACCAAATTTTGACCGTATCACCCTTTATTCAAATCTTTTCCAAAACCTGGCTTGCTGCATAGGGTAGGTCCATTAATTATGTCACACAGTAAGGGCTGAGGGGGGGGGGGGGTGAGAAAACGTGACAATCCATACAAAAAATGTGATAGTCCATACAAAACACGTGACAAGGAGGAGGTGGGGGGGTGGGTTATAAAAAATCCCTTTTTGCGTGACATAATAAGTGGACGTTCCCATATCAAATTTCAGGATTTTGCAAAACTTTGTCTTCGGAGGACATTCTGAGAGTTTCTGACCTTACTGTCCATTTAAGAAGGCCTTACGGGATCCGAGCTCCTCCGGGTTCATAGTCAAATATTTTCCAAAACCTGGCGTGTGATGTTTTAAACTTTATGATTTTGCAAAAAAAGGTCTTCAGAGGACATTCTGAGGATTCCTAACCATAGGACACTTAAAGAGGGCCTGTGGGATCCAAATTTCTCAGGAAAAGTGGCTATATTAAAATCTTTACCAAAACTTGGCTTGCGACAAATAAAACTTCATCATTTTGCAAAGTTTTTTTCTTTGGATCAATATAGATCAATATCCTTTTCCACACAGACTAAATCTGGATCCACAATGCTCGAAATATCAGATTTTGAGTCACTCAACATTATGCATGAAAATAATTCACACCAAACAAAACCAAATCGAAGATCCCGTTTCAACCATGAAACCACAGTACCTGGAAATTCAAAGAATGTCCTCCGAAGACAAAGTTTTGCAAAATTATGAAGTTTGATGTGTCACAAGACTTATTTTGGATAAGATTTGAATACGAACACTTTCCTGGAGAAGCTCTGATCCCGCTAGGCCTCTTTAAAATCCTCAAATGTCTTCTGATGACCTGGTTTTACTAACTAATGAAGTTAAGTGAGCCGCATGTCATGTTTCGCATCTAAACATATTTTATCCACCCTCCCTGGCCAGGAACTTACCCCTGTACTCCCCCCCACATTGCAATCCGAAAGTCAGGTATCGTCGGAATAAAGCTCGATTCAAAGTAAATCTGGACGCACGGTTTAATACACCACCGCATCCCTGGTGGTTGGAACATGAAACGTTTGACAGTTATTTGTTGATGTTTTATTGACGAAAAATTGGATATATTGATGTTTTTCGATTAATCGACGCATCTCGAAATAATGGACTATAGAACTTGAGAAAAAAAAAATCAAAAGAGAATCCTTCGTGATATGCCTCAAAAAATAGCAGAAGTATTAAAATTCCCAAAGTCAAGTCTTCTAATCAAACATTACAAGAAAACTATGAGTGTGGATAGAGCACAACGCATCTATCATAAAAGTGGCACTAGGGACAATTAGCTGAGAAGAAACGTTTTCAGGTACGTGAAAGGCAACCTAAGTGTCTCCATACTTGATTTGGCAAAGCAATACGATTCCAACTTTTCCGCCGTGCGTAACATCCTTCCAAGAGATGGAGATAAGTATTGTGCCTTGTGCCAGTAAACATCCGAATCGCTCCCTGAACCAAATTCAATGGCCAAAAAGCGAGCACGATTACTATACGAACGAGTTTTGACGAAATTTGATGGCTGTATTTTAATGGATGACGAAACATATGTCAAAATGGATTATAAACAAATCCCCGGCCGAACATTAACCAGGCAACTGGTCGTGGGGATGTCTCTTCCAGGTATAAATTTGTTTTTGCTGATAAGTTTGCTTGGAAACTAATGATTTGGAAGGAAGCTGCAGTTATGGCCTTGAAACCAAGGTTTTCATCACATCTCACACAATTACGTCGAAGGTTTACATTAAATAGTGTCTGAAAAAGCGAATTTTACCCTTCATTTGGCAACCCAAGACCAACGTGTTTGTTTTGGCCGAATCTAGCGAGCTGCCACTACTCTAAGGAGGTACTAGAATGGTATGCTACAAACAATGTTAATTTCGTCGCCAAAGAGATTAATCCTCCGAATTGCCCTGAGTTCAGACCGATCAAAAAATATTGGACAATTGTCAAGCGAGAACTTTGAGGTAAAGAAGTGACAAATGCACAACAAATGCGTTTAAAGTGAAATAAGTTCACCGGTACCGTGTCACCAGCGAATGTGCAGACCATGATGGCATCTATCACAAGTAAAGTGCGAAGGTTCGTTCGAAACGGTAAAATGTAATAACTTGTTATAGGGTAGGGAACGGCTTCAGCACCCCGGGACTCTATTCTAAGCACGGAGTAAACATTAATCTACAATGCTCATTTTTGGCAGTATGATGCTTCACTAAAAGATAAAGATAAAGCCTCATGCTGCGAAAAATGACCGTTGAAAGCTATCGTTCACCGCGTGCTTGGAATTGGGTTCCGGGGTGCTGAAGCCGTTCCCTACTCTATATCGTTTGAAATCTGAAGAAATACTCTTTTGTTTGACGTTTTGATCAACCGTGTATGATGTTTAATTCTTGAGTTATGATCACTTGAATGCGTCCATATATACTTTGCATCGGGCTTTAACCACCTCGCCAATTGTTTACAGTCAATCTTTGACAGCGATATCAGTTGGTTTTCAGAAACCTTTGTGGAAGCAGTACAAAACTTCCGTTCGATGGTACATTCATACTACCGCTTGCACCCCGGGGCGAAGAAATTCGTGCCGATAGCAGATCCAGCATCTCTAGTAAGTATCCCAAGTAACAATTTTAGTTTTATTCCAGCCGTATTGCACTGCTTCCGGCTTTGTTGATAAAACTGTTTTGTCTACCATCGCTTCCTCTATGCTTCTTTAAAGCCGAAATATGTACAGGGTGGCTCACTCTAAAGACAGATGTGATAAAACCTTTACAAGATCATAACGATTTTGAAAATGTTCTAGTGAAAGACATTATGACCACTTGAGAACCTTCATAAAACCTATTGACTGGCATCAAAACCAGCATAGGGACAAATGGTCACAGCTGTCAAGCTTCACCGTGATACTGTGGTTGGTTTTTCTTGTTCTGCTTTGTCCGATTCTCTGCTCTTCTGATTTATTCAACAGTTAATAATATCAAAAATTAAAGTTCTCGTATTGCGGGGAATTTTGTTTGAAATAAAATATCCAAAATAAATTGAGTTTTTGAGTGCTCCAAATCATTTAATTTTATGGTGAATATTGTTACGAAAAGAGCTGCCAATAAATGCGCCTATGATATTATGCGAGTTTCTATCAACGAGAACGAAATTGAAACAAATATTCGATGAATTAACCATGAATTTCCTAAAAATTTTTGGAATTCAATAAGGTTATCTATTAAAGAATGCCGAAAATTGGCCTCTGACCTACAGTTCATTTGTTTAACATCTAAAATTTGGTGTATTTATTTTCCGCATTTCAATTATTTCATATTTGCATATATTGGTGATTGGATTAAGCCAATTTTCGCATAAGCCAGATTTGTCTTCCTCGATGCCTATTACCATTTAGCATGTACTGGAGGCAAATAGTTTTAAAATCCTTTTCCAACTGACCATAGTAATATAAATTGAATGGGTCCTAAAACGGCACTTTAAAACCGCATTTTACGAGTTCATAAAGTAAAAATAAAACCTTTTATAGGAGCAAAAGTATTTTAAGAAGACGAGGATTTAAGATCGTTCTAAAGAAGCTGTTTATGTTCTCATAAACCTGACTAAAGTTTGAAACATATTGGCACTTCTTACTGCCATAATAAAACCAAATTGATTTCTAGTGGCTTTCATAAAACTTTAATAAAACTCAATAAGCAGGATGGCTTTAGCAATGTTACTTGGGATCGCCTAACTGGACGAAGGAAAAGCCATCGAGATGAAGCCGGGTTCCAGTCGTCCGGCGATCCTACGCAACCAGAAGGTCCAGCAGGAGCGCAAGCGTAGAACCAAGTGAACCGAGAAGTTAATGCAACTGTCAAAAAATATCTTCAGTCGATGGATATTGTCGTACGGAAGGGCAGTTCCAACCCGGCCGTCTCGTAGCAGTAGGCTACCGCTCCACAGTGGCACATTTCTGAAAAAAAAACGGTCAAAAACATTTTCACCCGTCTGTCATCATTTTATCGACTAAAGGGTGTATTCGATAAAAATGGCACACACATATATACTCATCAAAATTAAACTGATTATCGGATTTTCTTGGAATTTTCAGGGAATGAAGAACTACTAATGAGTTTTGATTTACAACATTTGTTTTAGTCAATTTCGTCTCCCATCCCGAATACCAGTACCTTCCTTTTCACTCCACCCATCAAATTTTGTACAACCGATTTTCCCAGTGTTTTTATTGTTTTTACCCAAATTTTCTTCAATTCTAGCTCTGTTTTTATAGCTTTGGGATGTTTGCGAAGTTCCGTTTTCATAATTGCCCACTATTTTTCAATTGGACGAAGTTCCGGTGAATTTGGTGGGTTCATATCCTTTGGCACAAAATTGACTCCGTTGGCTCGGTACCACTCCAATACGTTTCGAGCGTAGTGGCAGGATGCTAGATCAGGCCAAAACAGAGTTGATCCTTTGTGCTTCTTAATGAATGGCAAGAGACGCTTCTTAAGGCACTCTTCCGTGTAAATCGCACCGTTTATTGTTCCGGAAGTGATGAAGGGAGCACTTATTTCACCACATCCGCAAATCGCCTGCCAGATTAGAAACTTCTTTGCAAATTTCGATAGTTTCTTCTTTCGAACATCCTCCGGAACATCGAACTTCAACTTGGCAACGAAATATTCTTGCCCAGGAAGTTGACGGAAGTCGGCCTTGACGTATGTTTCGTCATCCATCACGATGCAACCGGATTTGGTGAGCAACTTCGTGTAAAGTTTCCGGGCGCGGGTTTTCGCAGTGATGTATTGTTTTTCATTCCGGTTTGGGGCTTTTTGCACTTTTTTCTGCACAAAACCGACTGACACCTTAGACTTTTTAGCGACATCTCGAATTGACATGTTTGGACGGTTCTTGAATTGTTTTACGACCTTCCAGGTCATTTTACTGTCCATTGGACCACTTTTTCGACCACTCCCTTCCTTCCTTTGGACACTCAGACGCTTCTTGAAGGTTCTTATTACACGAGACACAGTTGTATTTGCAATTCCAAGCCTTTTAGCAATCCACCGGTGGGACGCCCCTGGATTTTGATTGTGAGTGCACAAAATTTTCTCACGGACAATTTCTTGTTTCGACGACATGACTGGAACTAAAATACTTAGTCTACTGAATGTATAACTATGAAACTTGGCAGATGTAAATAATACACTATGGATAAGATCTACTCAAATTTCTAGATTTTTTACTCATACGATACAATTAGATAACATAAACATTAAAAATATAAACCTGATATGTTAGTTTTTAAAAACATACTATATATTCAAGAAGTGTAACATAAAATTGTAAATATCATTGTAATAAAACGGTCTACTACTGATCGACGACAAATAAAAAAATAAAAAATAAAGATAAAAAAACAAAAGTTACAGAAGATTTTTTGTGTGCCATTTTTATCGAATACACCCTTTATTTGTTTTTTTTTTTTTGTAGTCAAAGGAACATATCTTAGTCCTTATTACATTTTATATCTTATGAAAAGTGACAATACTCGTTTTGCGCTTGTGCGAGGATGAGCTTAGAATAAGTAAAACATGGTTAGTCTTCATTTATGTGAATTCATCAATTTTTTTGTATGGATCCCCTCTACCACGTGACATAATTAATGGACCTTCCCTTAGTGTGTTCAGCAAAAATGTTTATTTTCATAATTCCTACAATTTCTTAGAACATATTGAAATCGCCAAATTTGAACAAAGTACCAATTATCTCGAAAAACCAGTTTTAAGGTAGTGCTGAAAGAAAACCATGTATATCTCTTTAACGTTAGGCCCTAGACACTTAGTGTCTTCAGCCATTTTTCTTAAAATTATCTATTCTACAACTTTGTTGAAAACAACAACCCGTTATCTTGTAGCTGGAAAAAGTTAGAATTTGAAAGTGTAGTTAAGCCCTTATGAAAGCTTAGGCGTGTTTTTTTTCGAAAGATGCGGAATAAAATTTTGAGCAACTCTTCCAAAGACATCTAGTCAATAAAATGATGACAAAAGGGTGAAAATGTTTTTGACCGTCATTTTTCAGAAATGTGCCACTGTGCGCTCTGGAGCATCGGCTGAAGACAAAGGTCGAGGAGATCTTCCGGGCCAAGAGCGATGCGTTGGTGATGATGACCGATTAGACATATCTGACTCTGGACGGTGACCACTGACAGGAGACCGGATATATCAAGGATACTTATCTCACACACAAATTTGTCTGGATAATGGGAAGTTTTACAGTATCAAATGCCTGCGGGAAGAGGCCGTCTCCATCCGGAAGCACCATGTATAGGCATCGGCCCAGTACGTCGTTAAATGTCGTTAAAAGAGAACCCACCGAACGTTCCCCAGCTGCAACCAATCGATAATTCTAGTCGACAGTAAATGCCATTTAGGAGCACTCACAATCTGTTGTTTGCTGACATATTACCCTCCTGGGAAACACGCTTCGTGATAAACTAATCCATCACAACTAATTCAATTTCAAATATGTGTCATCCAATTCTTCGGAGATCAATCTGGCTTAGATTTATGGCAAACAGCACAAAAATCTCAATTGGAAAACTTCCGTCCTCATCAGTGACGGGATCAAGATGGAGCCCAAGCAGCTGCAATCGAATTCTTCCTGGAAAATCCTCATCTAATCGAAGAACTTACACAACATTGTTTTCAAAGTCCATTATTCCAACTTACTGCACCACCTGTTTGCCAGCTGACACCAGCTTCCATCTGGAGTTTCAAGGTCCATGTCAATGAAATATTTCCCCTGGAAAGTGGGACAAATCCGCCCGAACAACTTTCTTCGTCTTCCTGTTGCCCCGTGTTTCCAGTGTTCCCCGTGAGAGCCGAGCAAACCTGTATCCAAGTAATGAAATTCTGAACATACTTGCGCGTCACATACACACATCCTCTCGACTTACATCTTCACCACCCACACTCTACTGAAGCTGGCACGGCACGACAGTCAGTCAGTCTGCATCCGGTCCAGAGGGATACTTCCGGCAGAGCACCGAGCTATCTGCTATCCCAACTTGCCTTCGGTGGAGAATCTCGAAAAAGTTGTTGACTTTGAGCAAGCTACTCGGAATACATTTTTGAACAGTTGGAGAGAAATTATTCAACACACACACACACACACACACACACACAAACGCTGAATCCCAGGAGCACACGACACGAGCATGGGTGATGAATTTTATATGTTATTGTATCAGATTTGTTCGGCAAACTTCTTCCCTCGTCCGGATGTTCTCAACGATAATTCTTTGGTTTTCCACACAAAAAAAAATTAATCGGATGTGCACAGAACATAGGAATCCTAAATTCAATAATTAATCCCGAACGAAGGCCACAAACATCAAACGTTCATTCACGATGTGGCACGATGCTGGGGCAGAACAGTCATGGTATCGAATTATTTTTCCACCTCGGTTGAGATTGGATTTTGTGGAGCGTTCATCCAGGAACTTTGCAGCGCTGCCGTTGTTGCCTCTCCTCTGATTGGCAAATCAAATGGACGAATGGATGGATGGTTTGGGTCGGATTGTGTGCTCCGATGGTTACACGGACGAAACATTTCACATGATGGGACGAAGCACAGCTATACTTATTCGTGATAAGTTCAATTTGACATCAACCGCTGCTGAGTACGGGTACGTGTTGATATTTTATTCTGTTTGCTAATCTCCGGTAGAAGAGTGATGGTGATGCTGATTTGGTAATTGAACAGACTTTGATCTTTCGGTTTCATTGGTAGAGAAATGTAAATTCATTAGTTTGCAAATCGAATCACAAGTTTCCATGTGATATGGAACACTTGTAGGATAGCTATAACTATACAGTTTGAAAAAATCTTGGGATTTTCTGCGATATCTAATGGCAAGAATTCATGAAAATTTATGAAATGTATTAAAGCGATCAGACCTAGACACTTTCTTTGCTTTTGCTTACACGTGACTGATAAAATTCGTTATTTTTCACTGTGTACGTACTTAATGATAAAATTCCATTTTGGGCCTACATTCCGGCTCGTTACATCTAATAAAATGATTATTTCAGCATAGTTGAGTCAATTATTCGTGCTATGAAGCCGAACAAACATTTTGATGTTTTGGTTCCGCCAGGGCGCCTAATTTGCCGAATGAAAACTTAGCACTTTGCAAAGTTGGCAATCCAATTGGAAAGTTACACGATGTAATTGTACATCCACAGCGCTTCTCAACGATTGGTAGGAGATCTATTGTGGTTTCGGATGGGCATCGGACGAAATAAAAACGAAAACTTACGAACAATTAATTAAACACGTCTCGTTAGTTTGGCTAAAGAAAAAATATGACAGTAGCAGAAGTACGCAAAGTAATCAAACACAAGGTAGTATGTCAATGTTCATACAAGTTTGTTGGTAGGGTTACCAGAATTACTATTTCAACAGCCCACCTCAATCACAGCAACCAGAGATCGAAATTCTCACTCAGCTGGGTAAAAACCACGCTCTCTCTCTCAAGCAGGTTGTCGATGAGTAGCGAACCGTTCACTTTTTCATCTCTCCTTTGTCGCCGGTAATTCATTATCCTCTCTCTTGCATATACGAAAATATCTCTCTCCAAAATTCAACGAAAATATTTTCTCGTGTAATATTTTCACTGACAACGTGCTCGTAAAACCTAAATCGTAAACGAAAATAATTATCGGCATCTAGATTTCACTGAAAAAGAAACGATTAATCAGCTACTCATGCTCTCCGAAAATTATAAATCACCGTTGCTTTTCTCGCGAAAACTGCTGTGAGCGTAAAGGGTGTCCACGATGAAATTGCCACACACAAAATTGATTCGCAAAATTCGAGTTTTCATCCGATTGCCATCAAATTTTCAGGGATTGAGAAATAACTATTAAACTTCATTTTACCATTTTACTCGTATTTTATTTACAGTCCATACGCAAATGCCCGCACCTTGGCCTTAACCCCGGCCATAAGATTCTGCACAACCTGTGAATCAACCGTTTTTTGCATGTAAACCCATACTTTCTTCAGTTCCTCGACTGTCTTCACTACCTTAGGTCGTTTAAGAAGGTGCTGCTTCATAATCGCCCAGTACTTCTCGATGGGGCGGAGCTCCGGAGTGTTGGGAGGGTTGACCTTATTGTCCGCATACCACTTCAGCACGTCCTTGGAGTAGTGGCATGAGGCCAAATCCGGCCAGAAGATTGTTGGGACGTTGTGGGCCTTCAGGAGAGAAAGCAGCCGCTTCTGGAGGCACTCTTTTATGTACATCTATCCGTTCATCGTGTCCTGGGTCACGAAAGGTGCACTACGCTTCCCGCACGTGCAGATGGCTTGCCAAACCAGGAATTTCTTCGCAAATTTGGATATCTTCTGAGTGTGGACATGCTCCGGAACGCTGAACTTATCCTTGGCCGTGAAAAACAGGTTGCCGGGGATCTGTTTGAAGTCGGCCTTCACATATGTTTCGTCGTCCATGATGCAGCATTCAACTATCGTCAGCATGTTGAGGTACAACTTCCTGGCACGGGTTTTGGCGGACTTGTTCTGCTTCTCGTCGCGATTAGGGGCCTTTTGTACCTTGAACGTTCGAAGCCCAGCCTTAGTTTTGGCCTTCTGGACAAAACTTCGGCTTAGGTGCAGCTTCTTAGCCACATCCCGAACGGAGGCGTTCGGATTTCGGTTGAAGGGCCCAACTACGCGGTTGTGATTTTTGGTGTTGTACGGAATACTTTTTCCTTCACTTCTGGGCTTCCGATCGGTGGTCAACCGTTCCTCGAACCGCTTAATCACTCGCCACACCGTGGAATTCGCGATTCCCAACGTTTAAGCGATGGAACGATGCGAGAGATCCTTGTTCTCGTGATGAATGCGCAAGATTTTATCACGCACGAGCTGTTCTTTCGACTCCATTTCCGCGAGTTTTGATCACAGGACTTACAGGATGTAAATAATGCACTATGAACTAAATCCACCCAAATTTTCATTAAATTCTACCCAACGGTTAAAAAGTTAGATCAATTTCATAGTGTGGCAATTTCATCGTGGACACCCTTTATAATAGTCTCTCGCTTCTCAAATTCTCTCTGTTCCTTTCTCTCATTTGTTTCTCCAAGCGGGTGAAAAAGGACGTTTCTCTTATCAAGTAGGCGAAAATTTCAGTCTCTGCAGCAACTAACCAATCCTATGTTGGCTCGATGACGATGAAGCGCTGTTACTGGTAGACCCTTTGTCATCATGTCTGCTGGCTGATCCATGGTCGAAATATATTGGATACAAATCTGGCCATACTTCACCATATCACTCAGGAAATTATATACAACGTCCACATGTTTGCTGTCCTCAGCGATGCTTATTGTAGACTGATTGTCTTCATTGAAGTGTACTGGCAATTCGGCTTGTTTCCCCAAATCGTTGAGTAGTATACCACTTGTTGTTACCGAGTCATCCAGCCTACACAACATCCACTAACCGAACGTCGGTCTACAGGATCGTTGGCCCAGTCTGCATCCGAGAAAACCCCAGCAAGCAGCGCCTTCGAATTCGTACGATACATCAGTCCAATGTCGAGTGATCCCTTGATATATCTCAACATACGCTTCAGATAAGACCAATGTTCATCAGTCGGGCAGCTTTAGGTACGGATGTGTCGTGCGCTTCTCAGGCACTTGATAGGCGTGGATACTGGCTTGCACTCTTCCATGTGAAAACGTCGAGGTAGATCCTCCAGATACTGCCGCCGCTTTTCTCGCTGCCACTCCAAGCAAAAAACCGATCCTCATCCTAACCGATTCAGCAAGCGTCATTTCTGTTCTACGCTCCGACATTGCCAAACACACATGGATACAGGGCATCCAAGAGCATGCCCCGTCAAACGCGACCTTTGCCTGGATCACTGTGTCACTGTGGAATTCGAGGCAACGAGGAGGCAGACCATCTAGCCGCCCCTCGACGACGCATGCCCTTCTTCACCAGAGAAGTCCCTGGAGCTGACCTTAAGAAGTGGATTTCTAAGATCATCCACGCCGCCTAGAACCGTGAATGGCTTACCTCCAACAACACCACCATCAGAATCATAAAGAGCGACACCTATGAATGGCAGGGCCCACTCCTACACCGAGATCTAGTAGTTCTTTCCAGACTCAGATCCGGCCACACCAAGCTATCCCATAACTTTAGCGGTCAGGGTCCCTTCCAGATCACCTGCGAAAGATGCAACGTCCCACAAACCGTGGAACATTTCATCTGCCAATGCCCCATATACGACGAAGCCAGATTAATCTACAATGTACCTCGCAACATCCGAAATGCCCTTCGCAACGACTCCGCTAAATCGGCAGCACTTTTCGCCGTCCTGGAGGAAACAGACATGTACCCAAAAATTTAAATCAAGCCAAACCCACTCTGTCAAGAAACTCTGTATAATCCTATCCCCCTTTTTAAGGAGATGAACCAGCCTACGGCTGAAAATCTCTCAAATAAAGAGAAAAAAGAAACTTTAAAATGTCGTCGAAGGAAGAGCAGCAACTCATAAAAATTTTGCACGTGCATGGCGAAAATCTAAACTACTCTCACGCCAAGTTGGCGAAATTGTTGAATGTGGCTAAATCACCTGTTACTAATGTATTGAAAGTGTTCGGTGAAAGTTTGTCGACAGCCAGGCAAGCTGGATCGGGGGGAAATCGAGAGCCGGAGGCCACAGCGACGACAAAAAGAGTTGCCCACTGTTTTGAGCGACACCCAGCTTCTCCGTCCGAGATGTCGCAAAGTGGCTGGGAGTGGCGCCTTCAACCGTGGATAGAGCTAAAAAACAACCTGGACTGTCGACTGACAAGAGAGCGGTGACTCCAAATCGCAACGATAAACAAAACACGTCGGCCAAAGCACGATCGCGAAAGTTGTACACGACGATCCTGCGAAGTTTGATTGCGTGGTGCAGGACGATGAAACTTACGTCAAGGTAGACTTTAAACAGCTTCCTGGACAGGAATTTTATACGGCAACCAGACGGGAAAAGACGGCAGATATTTTCAAGCACATTAAACTGTCAAAGTTCGGCAGATATTTTCAAGCACATTAAACTGTCAAAGTTCGCGAAGAAATATCTGGCGTGGTAGGCCATCTGTACCTGTGGCCCCAAACCGTCAACCAGGAAATTTACCTGAGCCTTTCCTGCTGCGACACAATTGTTCCGTTCTATCTTCGCCGGATTTGGCATCTTGCCATTACGGAAGAAAGGCCATAGAGTGGTATGCTGCCAACAACGCTCAATTGGTACCCTAGGACAAGAACCCGCCCGGCGTGTTGACAAGAGCCCCGTCAAATCAAACAATATTGGGCCATCGTCAAGCGGAACCTTAATAAGACTCAAATAGGTGTTGTGAGCGAGAAACAGTTCAAGGCGAACCGGCGTTCTGCGATGGGTAAAGTGAACAAGGAGACTGTACAAAATCTTATGGCAGGTGTTAAACGAAAGACCCAGCAATTCACATCTGGTAACAAGAAAGCTTAGCTGAATATTTCTCCTTTAGTCTGTATAAACTGAACTTGAAAAAAAAGTTTGACTTTAATAAAAACTTTGATCGACTCACACACATTACTATTTGGCCACATTTTGATCGAAACATCCTTTATAAAGAGGTAAATACACGCAAAGAAAAACCGCAGTAGGAACTACCATTTCGAGGGTTAAATTGAGCGCAAGCAATAACAATTTTCACCTGACTATAAATGCGTTTGATTTTACCATGCCTGCGATTAGATCAACGATGGGGCAGTTGATATCAATATAAGGTTTTTCAGATATACCACAAACGTTGAAGGTTTTACCATAAACATAGTATATTTGACTGAAATTTCATGGTAGTTTTAAAGATAGGCGGAGTCGGGTAAAATGGTAGTTTTTACTGCAAGATTTTTTTCTGTGTAGATATTGAAGAACCCTAACTGGAACTGACTTCAAATTAAACTTCTTATTATAAGCTGCAACTTTGCCGAAGATAGTTTTGTTCTAAAGTTGCATCTTCATAGTAAAAATAATTTACACACAAGCAAGGACTGAAGGCGGACAAAGTGAAAAAGGTGCCCAACCGTGATGACAAGCAAAATTTCACTGCAATAAGTATGGCTCAAGAGCTGGTGTAATTTTTTGCAAACATTTTCTTGTATCATAATGGATGACGAAATATACGTACTCGAATACTTGAAACAGCTTCCGGTTCTGGCTTTTTATACAATGCATGTCATATCTAGTCGTGATAGAAATTCTAAAAGTTTCGTCCCTACCGGTACTGTCAATAAGGATGTGTACGAGATACTATTCATCAGAATCCACAACTCTCGAGCTCTGTTTTGACCTTATTTGGCCTCTTGTCACTATGCGAAATCCATCCTGGAATGTGATAAGGTACAAGAGGTCAAATACGTGCCAAAAACAGCTAATCCACCAAACTGTCTAGCGCTTCGCCCAATAGAGAAGTACTGGGCTTCAGTTAAGCGGAAACTCTTCGAAACTAAGAAGAGAGCAAATGGTACCGATGATTTCAAGAGAAGGTGGCAAATCGTCATGGCGGAAGTATCTCAGGATACCGTACGGAACCTGATGGCGGGTGTACCACAGAAAGTTCGAGTGTTTTTCAGAAAGAAGGATGAATAGAAACCAACTGTTTCTAATCTAAGCAATCGAGTTTGTTAGATTATGTGTACATATTTTCTGCTTTATTCTTTATTTTTGGCTTTACTCTCGAAACAAACAATTAACCAACGTCACATAGAGAGCTTTTTTTTCATCGCTTCGTCCGTGTTTCAATCGAGTCTCATCGATGTGGAAGACCAGAACTGTGGTGGCCTTAATTATTTTCATTCTCATATTGTTTTAGAGCTTAATTATGGTGATTTTCAGCCTCCTGGGCTGCTTCATCACGTTGAACAGGATATATAATATACACTGATAGGCAAAATAAAGTGCCCACCTCTTCTTTTTTTTTTTTTTTTAAATTTCTCTCATTTACTTGGTTCAAATTAAAGTAAACACAGTGTAGTTTTTTTTCTTATTTTATTTTTTATATTCTTTTTAGGTTTCACTTATGGAATACTGAAAAAAGGAGTTTTACTTAAAGAAAAAAAATCAATTTGTGTTGAAAAAAACAGTGACAAAATAAAGTGCTCACTTCAAAAATCGATATGTTTTCGATAAGTTTCCATTGGAAGACCCTCGATTGTTTATGTTTTGATATTTTGACATATTTTGAAGCCAACGGCTCAACCTGGTGCATTTGTATACGTGATCGCATCTGATTCAATTGAAAAAAATGGAGAACGCAGTGCTTTCGAAAGCAATTCCCTTGTGTATCCGAAAATTGGTCGTTCGTGATGTGCAAAATGGTGAATCGCACCGGGCTGTCGCTAAGAAGTACAGTATCAGTAAGGCAGCGGTTGGCAAAATTCTTCTGAAGCTTAAAACGTTTGGGTCAGTGATGGATCGCCCTGGCAGAGGCAGGAAGCGGAAAACGGATGCGAGAACGGACACCAAGATCATGCGCGAAGTCAAGAAGAACCCGAAGGTAACTGTCCGCGAGATCCAGGAAACCCTTCAGTTATCAGTTTCCGGTCAAACTGTTCGTCGCCGTCTCGTAGCACAGGGGTTGAATAGCAAACTTGCCCGGAAGCGCCCATTTATCAGCAAGGCAAACAAAGCCAAACGGCTTAAGTTTGCTAAGGAGCATGCTGACAAGCCCCTAGAGTTCTGGAAAACGGTTCTCTGGACGGACGAATCAAAATTCGAGCTGTTTAACCGAAAGCGGCGGGTTCGTGTTTGGTGCAGATCGGGAGAGGAGCTTCAGGAGCGCCACATCCAAGGCATGGCGATGAAGCATGGAGGAGGAAATGTGATGGTCTGGAGGTGTTTTACGTGGCGTGGAGTGGAAAGCATTGTGAAAATCGTCGGGATAATGGCGGCAGATTCTTACATCAACGTCCTGCGAGAAAATCTGGAGGTTTCGCTGATCCAAACGGGCCTTGAAGAGAAGTTCGTATTCCAGCAGGACAACGACCCGAAGCATACTGCCAAGAAGACCAAGTCTTTCTTCCGGTTTTGTCGGATCAAACCTGGAATGGCTCTCCACAAAGCCCGGACCTCAATCCCATCGAGAATTTGTGGGCGATTCTCGATGCCAGGCTTGACAAAACTGGTGTTACCAATAAAAATAACTATTTTGAAGCCCTGGAGCGCGCCTGGGAAGAGCTAGATCCACAGCACTCAAAGAACCTGGTCGAGAGCATGTTGAAGCGCCTGCAGGAGGTCCTGAAGGCCAAAGGAGGACACATCAATTATTGAAATGCTTTTATTTTACTCTAATTTATGTTTTCTGTAGCCTAAATGAAGTGGGCACTTTATTTTATCACTGTTTTTTTTTTTTCAACACAAATTGATATCCCGGATAAAAATAACCATACAATAACAATAAAATAATATAAAGTAACATTTAAATCTATTGCCGACCATGAATCTTATTGTTCATGTATCAGGTAAATGAAAAATTAATATTGCCATCACAATATATCTACTATTCACCCTATATGCTAGAATTTTCCACAATTGTGAAACAATAAAATCAATAGTAATTGACTCAAACTTGTTCGGAGAAAAACGATTTCTTCTATAGTTAAGATACATAACAACCCCCTGATTCTATTGTCGATGTCGCAATTTACATTAGATTCTATTGTGGAAACAATAACTTTTATAGTCATCTTGTCGTTATGAACAATATAGTCAATTTTACATACGATTGATTCTATCGTATGGTTACAATACATTTAATTGTGAATCTATGAAATTTTTTTTTACGTGATCTTTTTCTTTAAGTAAAACTCCTGTTTTTGCAGTATTCCATAAGTGAAACTTCAAAAGAATATAAAAAGTAGGATAATAAAAAAAAACAGTGTGTTTACTTTAATTTGAACCAAGTAAATGAGAGAAATTGAAAAAACGATGAGGTGGGCACTTCATTTTGTCTATGGGGTCATTCAAAAATGACGTCCACTCTTTATGGGGGGGAGGGGGGTATCAAATTAGTGACAATATGTGACAGGGGAGGGGGGTGGGGTTATAAAAATGTGACATCCAACAATTTTGCATTAGCTAATATAAATTTATCAGCGTTAATACAAAAACAAAAGCGTCGAAAAGTTTGAGTGTACGGTTAATGAAAATAAACTTCTGAAACTTCGTCGAAGTTTGGTTTTGTTGAAAATCCTATTGTGTTCATTTTTGGTGGCGTTTAATTTTGATTTGATTCAAACGCTGTTCGATGCCCCAAGTAGCACACTACGATCATAATTTGTTGTAGTTACTTGATTATGATTTATGTTATTTCAACCGAATGGCAACAAGTGTGCTACTAGGGGCATTTTGTAGTCTACACCCGCTGCGCAATTAGCAAGCCAACCGTGGTGTGTGAATACGGGTTAGAAAATCGAAAATCAGCGCCTTGAAAACGGAAGCTTCGAAACCGAAAGATACACTAATTGTTTTTTTTAAGCCAGTTGCAAATGATTGTTGAAAAATTTTCCAAAAAAGATTGTTAAAAAATGTTCCAAAAATACTACCGAATGAAGAACTCCAGCCTTTCAATTCTTCACAAGCTCCTCTGGATTCGGACAAAAAAGTTCCCTCTAATTTTGCATGTCCTAAATAGGATGCAATTTCCAAAGAATGATCAACCGCATGAAAACGCAATATATGGTTATAGAGACGAAGAAATCAAATCAGCAACGTCTCAAGATGCGGCCTGATAAAGGACGACCTCCGATCGAGAGTAACTAAGCATAGTTGCTGAAGACGTTGGTCGATCTGGGTCAGCATGGAGCGTCAACTGGGCAGAGAGGCGACGTTAAGAATTTGGAGTAACATGAAAATCTTTTATAGCAACAACAGCATTGTTAAAAATAAATACGTACGCGAACAAACTTTTCAGTTTAATCTTAAAATCATGATTTTATAGAATATGGGACAGTGCTTTAGGATAGGGGAGAGTGCGGTCAGGAGGAATCAGCTACTTTAAAAAAGTGTATAATTAACGAATCGAAAAGTGCTTGAAATTTACTTGGCAACAAAAGTATGATCTAGATTAAGTGTTGAACACAATTTCAACGTTGAGAGAAACGGTCGGGAACGTTGAATAAAGCACCATCTTTGCGAAAAAAAATCAATAAATTTTTTATCTACCAGAAATTTTGACTCCAGGCCTGTATGGAAATTTCAAAATAGGATATTCTCTTTTTTTTGAGGTATTAAAAAAATTATTAACTTTTTTACAATTTTTCTAAATGTGATTTAAAAAAAAACTAATTCGCGAACTGATCGTCTTAGGAAAACAATCTTGTGGTGGAAAGTGCTTTAAATTATCTCAGCAAGCTGAATAATAATGCAATGGCAATTTTTTTACACAAAAGTTTCTAGGGCTCAGGAAAATGGAAAAATAATATCGTCTATACCAAAATTGCCCACATATCTTGAAAATCTTTCTTGAAACTCATGTCAAGATGGGATCATTTCTTGATCTCCTGGTATGAGAGTTTCAGTGGAATTTCCCAGACTGTTCAAGGTAAATCTCGAAATTCTCGATATATTTCACAAACAAAAAACTCACCGCTTTCAAATTGTAGGGTTCTAAAAATCAATTTTTTTAATCAAAAACAATTATTTCTGTTGGAATATTCATGATTCCATTTCTTTTTCACTTCCTGATCATATTCTTTTTCGGACTTGAGAAATTTCAAGCTTTTTCAGTACTTTTTCTACGAGCCATGATGTTGTGCGCATCTTCTCTACTAGAAAAAATATGAATATTTCCATATAATTTTCCATATCTCAAAAATGGATAAACATCCAATATCGATATATCAAAATTTTCAATCGCAAAAAAGTTGGTTTGAATTTTTTGGCGATACAAACGGTGTTTTTCTGGTTGTTCCGAACAATTTTCCTTAACCGTGAAATAATGTTGTGTAAAATATCAGTCCAGAACTTTTTTTCTATTGAATAGAAAATTTCAAGCACTTTTTACATCTTAATTTATGTTTTACAAAGTTTGCATTGCAAACTTAAATTATTCACCAGAGCTGAACTGCGATCAGCACTGATGTGTAAACCAGAGTTTGCCCTATTATGGGGTAACTTTTGCTTAAAAATGTGTTTCTTATGCACAAAAGTGAGGAAAAAAACGGTTTCCACATTAAACCCGGGGTTATCTCGTAGATGTGTAAGTGCATTTTAGAGTGTGGTTCATGAGTTATGAATTTTTAAAGTAAGCATTCTTGGAAAAACTAACTAAACTAAAATTGCTTTAAACTCAACTAAAACTCACCATTTCTCAAATTTTATCCATCGTAATCTCGTTATTTCGATGGTTGTAAAGATATTGATGTTAATCTCTCATACTGGTGTGATTTAGAAAGAAAGCTAGGTATCAGCATATTTTAATAAAGCTTTTGGATCTTCTTAAATTATTGCACCTTTAATATTTATCAAGAGTAATAAAAATATACAATGAAATTATTGATTGAATAGGCATTTCTGAACCAGAATCAGTCAAGTTTTTTTTTTTACTTGTCAACTAAGATTATTTCAAATTCAAAACTGACATGTTTCTTAAATGAGTGCAGTTTAAAAAAAATATTCAAAAAAACTACGTTTTTTGTAGAACAAAACTTGTTATACGATAAGTCCATCTGTTACGAATATCTTGATTTATCTTTGCCAGTTCTTTCCATCAAAACACACTTCACCTATCCGTGGACAGAAGAATTTTACACATATAATTATGTAAATGATTTAATTTGAACTAAAATACACGTTATTATTGAAATCGACAACAACCATATGTTTTTTCAGGGGGATGGATGTGGGTCGAGACTTCATTCGTGTCATGTCTCGCCTCATGTCCAATCATTATTCTTTGAACGCTCATTTATACCGGGTTGGGCTGAGGGACAGCAATCTCTGTGAGTGTGGACAAGGCTATCAGGACGCAGATCACGTTATTTGGTCTTGTGCTGAACATTGTGGAGTCAGATCTAAGCTTTATGATTCCCTTCGGGCCCGAGGTAGACAACCCAATGTGCCAATTCGAGATATTTTGGCTGTACGTGATTTGGAGTACATGAAACGCATTTGTGTTTTTTTGACTATCATTAGCATTAGATTGTAGTTAGTTTAACCTGTATGTTTACTTTAAGTTTTTTTGTTATATGTGTATGTGTGTGTGTGTTTTTTTTCTTTTTCAAGAAATGTTCAAGTCAATGGAAAACCATAAATTGTATAGTTATAAGTGTTCAGATAATTTAGAATTTAAATTTAGTGTGTTCTGTAAACCATACTTTAAATTCCCACCCTCTTTCCCATTCATAATTTGTAATTCCTATTAACCTCGAGACGGCCGCGAGTAATCGGCTCTTTTCTCCTAAATTTAGTTTTAAGATAAATGATGTATAAAAATATGAAAATTTGGCTCTGTAAAGTTAATTCGATTGAGCCTGTACAAATAAATGATTATATATAAAAAAAAACACAACAATATGCATACATTCTTTTTTTCAGAAGTGTGACATCCAACAGTTGGGGGGAGGGGTAATCATATTTGTGACAAAGTGTGACAGAGGGGGGGAGGGGTATAAAACCTGAAATTTGATGGACGTCATATTTGAATCACCCCTATCAGTGTATATCCGAAACGCCGTTTTCAGATTTTGGATGCGTTGATGATTAGAAAAATCACACCACTCTCCCATATCCTATTTTTCCAAACGTTCGAATTGGTCCGATTTGCATGATGAAGAGAAGGTTTCTTTTTTCCGAAAAAAATGTGATTCTACCGAAAATATTTTTTATTTATATATATTCACCACCTTATCCTAATTTTCGTTGACAATATTGACTTGAGGTAAATATAACAAAATTGACGACTTCTATCTTACAGGATTCACTCGATGGAATAGCGGATAGCAAAGCCTGAGATAACAACTATTTGAAGCTCTCACTTCTCTACATCTTCATTTTGCGAACATCATTACTGAAGGTATCAGGCCCTACTTGTGGATGGCATAGAGCCTCTACTCGTTCGTTACTTACAGAGATAGAAATCGCTCGCTAGTGTGGGATTTCGTTCGGTTCGGTGCCGCCGTCCTGTACGTGTCCCCGCATTCGATCAGTGGTTTTATCTCTCCTAATCCATCAATAATAAAAACACATGTAACGATACTTCTGGAAGCGGCTGATGGGATGTGGGCCTGGTCACCCAGGACGACGATGTGACAAAGTCGTGTGTTATAGGATAGGATGCCAGTGGCTGGATACTTTTACGACTTTGGGTCGATTCGATGAATGCGGCCGTACGACAGCTTATAATGATGCGACGACGAACATGGCATGGCAGCCTCAAAGAAATCAACAATATTTTGGTTTGACTCTCGGTTTGAGTCTCGGCCTGAACTCACATCAACAGCAAAAAGCAGGAAAAGTGACGATGCCTACGATTATCGGCCAACTTGCCCGGCTGAACATTTCCTGAAAATTGAATTATGGGCGAAATGATTCCGGATTATATCGATGCTGTTCTCGGGTTTTTTTTTTCTGGCGATGTTGTCGTGGCATTCGTTAGGGAAACATAACTCAGCATGAATCTAGTTGAAAAAATATGTTTACACATATCTTCATTGCTTTTCTTGGAAGGAAGGCTGCTCCGCAGCAGCTTCTAATGAATATTGGAGGATGAAATATTTCTCGACTGCTTATTTGTTTTTTCTTTTTCTTTTTTTTTTGACTAGGGAGGTCATATTTCGTAGGCCTTGGGTTCTATTGCATGCTTTTTATGACAACAAGCCTTTGGAGTTCGGTTGTCCTGTTGTGGGATGTGTAGAGGATTGAGTTTGGGTGATATCGGGGCGCACCGAGTGCTAGAACTTTGCACATAAATTATAGATGGGGCATCCTGCTGCCAGCAAAAGTGGCTCCTTTGTTTATGTTGACTCGGACTTCTACTTCTACCGGGCTGGAAACTGGTGTTCATTCTGTTGTTTTTTTTATTATTATTATTTTATTCTTCACCTAATGCCTCTCCGGGGAGCGTAACAATCTCGACGAAAGTGATCACTACAGAGCAAAGCAAATCGGATTGCCAAAGCTGCCTAGACTGCTCTGGTTATGAAAGGCGTAGAGAATGTTCAAACGATAAAGTTTGTTTGTGAAAGTTTGCTTTTTCTCTGAGATTGTTAGCCGGATGAAAAAATAAACACAAAATCAGACGTACAAAGAGCTAATAATAGTGCTTAATAAAATTTCAATCAACATCTAACGTTGATCGGATAGCATGGAATAAACAAATAGCAAATTGCATGGAAGTCTACCGGAGTTTATAACGTGCAAGAAAAAAAAGTGATATAACTAGTGTAATTAGAAAAACATGAGCAATCAAAGTGCTGATTAATTATCATTCACAAAATCGGCTTGGTTAATTTAATATCTGGATGCACTGTTTATTTACTGCAGTTCTTCTAGTGGTCAGATCTGATATGTTTTGTCAACAGTTTATTTTGAAATGTTTCTCAGTGCTTAGTGATTAGTTCGTCACGATTGATTTTGTTTCAATGATCTTATAATTGATGCAAGCTGTGTTGAGTGTGCATCCGACTACCCCTCGTAATCATGACTACATAGCAACTATCAGCGGACTATGGTCATTATCGAAGTGTTTTCCAAATCGCCATTCTGTATTCAAGTGAAGCTAAATAAAATTTTCATTCATTCTTGAGCATTGTTAAAGCAAACTAGTGTGTCTCTTTTCGCCGGTCCCTCATGTTTTTGTTTCCACTTCACGTTGTCTGCTGGTGCAACTTTTCCAGGTTATGGACCCAGACATGGACGAGAGAATGAAAATCGCGGCGTGTCCCTAACTGGAAGTTCCGGTTGTAGACCATCCTCGATACATACGATCTACTGGAGTGCGTTCGCCGGGAAACTGCAGAGATTGTCGAATTGCAAGAAAGATGGACGAAGATTCAGTGGAGAATAGGATAGAAAATGAGAATAGAGTGAAAAGTGAAGAGAAGTGTAAAGCGTTAACAATACAGGCCATCGCTGATAGCCGACTCGCATTAGTGAAGGGATGAGAAACTCCAAAGCGCATTTGGGACAAGCACAAGGCGGTATTTGAGCGCCGTGGAGTTGCCGGACAGCTTTTGATTTGGAAGCAACTCCTAACAATCAAGTACAGTGCGATGCATTCGTTTAGCCGCACCAGAATTTTTCTTGGTTTTGAAATCAAATAAATGTTAAATCGTTTCAATTTTCAATCATTTAAATTATCTCTCCGAGCTTTAAAAATTAACATGATTTCTTCAAAAATAGTTCCTCTTAAGTAGTTAAAATCAAAAAATTATAATAACAAAGGGTTGCATTCGTTTAGCCGCACTTCAAGTCCTCTTCAGTAAAATCCAAGCGTTTGCAAATTATGGTTGATTCAATACTTGAAGGAGTCTTTGAACGGAAGGTGCTGCGTACCATCTACGGTGGAGTGCAGATGGAAGACGGAACGTGGAGGAGGAGAATGAACCACGAATTGCACCAGTTGCTGGGAGAACCTCCCATCGTAAACATCGCAAAAATTGGTCGATTACGATGGGCTGGGCATGTCGTAAGAATGTCGGACGACAGCCCTGTGAAAATGGTTCTCGAAAACGAACCGACAGGTACATGAAGCAGAGGCGCGCAATGAGCAAGGTGGTTCCATCAAATAGAAGGCGACCTGCGGACCCTCCGCAGACAGCGAGGCTGGCGAGTAACAGCCATGGACCGAATAGAATGGAGACAACTTCTGTGTACAGCTGAGGCCACGCCGGCCTTAGTCTGATTGGTAAGGTAAGGTCAATACTTGTTAACTCCTTCTTTGTTCTTGATTGCTCCAAAGATTCTCTAGGGCATCGAAGAAACCAGCTTCTTGATAGTTTCTTGGTCGATGTGTTCACTCACGGAGTTGAATTGGCCTGCATTTGCGTAAACCTTCGATGCCAGTATGCCCCAAAGGTTTTCAATAGGGTTGCAATCTGGACTACATGCTGGCCATTCAAGAACGGTGATTTCTTTCGACTCAAACCATGCCTTGGTCTGTCGCGACACATGGATTGAAGTATTATCTTGCTGAAAAATAACCTTTTCGTCTAAATGATTTTCCAAAAACGGCAACAACATTTCTTCCAAGAGATCGCAGTAAGTAGTCGAGTTCATTTTTGTGGAGATCTAGCAGATGGGTAATTTGGAATCATAGGAAAATCCACCCCATACCATTACAGCTCCTCATCAAAAATTTCTCTTCGATCGGGTTACCCCTTTATCCCTCAAATCGTGCCATTAATGACTGTAGCAATCTGGACCGTCGAGGTTAAACTTTTTACCATCATAAAATATGGCCTGGCGCCATCGGTGAGTCCAGGACATATCAATCTGTGCGAATTGTAGTCGGTTTGCTTTGTGCTTTGGCGTAAGTCTGGGTTTAGGCTTTGGTTTTGTCCATTTGATGATTTTTTCGATAACCCTGCACAACCTTTTTGGATCTATTGATTTTCCGGGCAATCTCACGATTACGGAGACCAGTACTGCCGTTCTACGCATAACTGTCCCATGTTGCTTTTGGTCAAATTGCAGCTTTTTCAATATATACAAACAAAAAATTATATACTTTGTTCTGAGTTTGTATCAAAAAAACATCAAGTTAGATTATTCCATGTTGAAATTCTAGGCATAAGAGTCCCACTATGACATTTTTTAAGAGATCTTAAAAATAAAATTGATTTATGTTTACAACATTCTTGGTAGGAACTACTCGATACTCAACATTGATAAGGGGTTTATATGTTAACTTAAACAATGACTTTGACATGAAAACATTGACATTAAATTGTCTATATAAGCCACCATTTGCACAAATAGAACTGTGTTTTTAATGATGATATGGTGATAAAAAATAATCAGAATCATGGTAGGAGCATAAACAATAATGCACATGGCATGTGTATTTGAAAACGTATATTCTATCGCCAACGATCCATCAATACATCATGCAGTGCGACTGATATGCCTAGAATTTTCTGCTGCAAGGCAAGATTCTACGCATATCAGTCCCACTGAATATTTAACCTCGTATTTTACATACAAAAATAATCTTATTGTTTGTAATACCACAGATTACATCGAAACTCAGCCACATCTCTAAATGCCACTCATATATTTGTGGTTTTTACCACGAATCTTACCAGCCCTACACAATAGTGACGCAAAACTTAAAACACTTTTTTCTCAACTACAACTTTTGCAACATGGGACAGTTATGCGTGTCAACTACATGGATCTATTTGCTGGTTTGGTGTTTGTGTTTATTAAGCATTTGATGTTGATAATGGATGATAATGATCCTGAAATTGCAGCTTCTGGCTGCATTTGGATTATGGACAAAGTTAACCAAGTGGATTTGGATTTGAATTGGATATGAAGAAATTGACTTGAAGATTTGAATTCGGAGGATTGGATTTTGAGAATTGGATTTGGAGAATTGGATTTGGAGATTTGGATTCAGAGAATTTGATTAGTAAATTTGGGTTTGGAGAGTTGGATTTGGAAAATTGGATTTGAAGAATTGCATTTTGAGAATTGGACTAAGAAATTTGGATTTAACTAATTTAAATTTGGATAATTGGATTGGAGAATTGGATCTGGAGAGTTGGTTTGGGAGTTGGATTTGGAGAATCGGGTTTGGATAATGGGATTTGGAAAAATTGGAATTTAAGAATTGGAATTTAGGATTTGGAATTCAAGAATCGGGACTTAAAAATTGCAATTAATGAATTGGAATTTAAGAATTGAACTTGGAAAATTGGATTTAAAGAATTGTATTTGGAGAATTGTATTTGGAGAACTGTATTTGGAGAGTTGTATTTGCAAAATTAGATTTGGAGAATTGGATTTGGAGAAATGGATTTGGAGAATGGCATTTGGAGATTTGTCTTGGAGAGTAGGATTTGGAATTTAATTGGAATTTAGGAACTGGAATTGAAGAATTGGAATCTAAGAATTGGATTTAGAGAATTGGTTGTGGGGAATTGAATTTGGAAAATACGATATCAAGAATTGGATTTGAACAATTGGGTTTAAAGAATTGAATTTTAGAATTGGATTTGGAGATGTGGTTGTCAGAGAATAGGATTTTGAGAATTTGATTTGGAGAGTTTGATTTGGAAAATTGAATTTGGAGAATTGGATATGGAGACTTGAATTTGGAGAATTGGATTTGGGGAATGGATTTGGAGAATTAGGAGTGTAGAATTGGTTATGAACAATTGCATCTGAAAAATAGGGTTTAAGGAATTGTACTCGATTTATGGAATTGGATTTGTAGAATGGGATTTGGAGAAAACGATCAGGAGAATAGGATTTTGAGAGTATGATTTGGATTTGGAGAGTTTGATTTGCAAAATTGAATTTAGAGAATTGGATTTGAAGAATTGGATATGGAGATTTGGATTTGGAGAATTGGATGTGGACATTTTAATTGGAGAATTAGATTTGGAGAATAGGATTTGATAATTTGGATTTGGAGAAATGGATTTGGAGAATTGGATTTGGAGAATTGAATTTGGAGGATTGGATTTGAAGAAATGGATATGGAGAGTTGGAATAAAGAGAACTGGACTTGAAACACTGGATATAAGGAATTGGATTTAGAGAATTGGATTTGGAGAAGTTGTGGTTGTGGAGAATTGGATTTTGAAAATTGGAATTGGAGAGTTGGATTTGGAGAGTTGAATTTGGAGAATTGAATTTGGAGAATTGTATTGGATAGTTGGGTTTGGAGAATTGGATTTGAAGAATTGGATTAAGAGAATTGGATTTGGAAAATACGACATCAAGAATTGATTTGAAAATTGGATTTAAGGAATTAGGTTTAGAGAATTGGATTTGGAGAAGTTGTTTTGGAGAATTGGATTTGGAGAGTTTTGCAAAGTTGAATTTGGAGGAATTGGATTTGGAGAATAGAATATGAAGAATTGGTTTGGAGATTTTAATTGGAAAATTAGATTTGGAGAATAGGATTTGATAATTTGGATTTGGAGAAGTGGATTTTAAGGGTTTTATTTGGAGAATTGAATTTGGAGGATTGAATTTGGAGAATTGAATTTGGAGAATTGGATTTGATGAAGAATTGGATGTGGAGAATTGAATTAAGAGAACTGGATTTGAAAAACTGGATTTAAGGAATTGGATTTAGAGAATTGGATTTGGAGAAGTGGTTGTGGAGAATTGGATTTTTAGAATTGTATTTGGAGAGTTGGATTTACAAAATTGATTGGAGAATTGGATTTGTAGAAAAGATTGAGAGAATTAGGATTGGTGAGTAAACTATCGAGATTTGGATTGGGAGGATTGCATTTGAAGAATAAAGTTTGGAGAATTAGATTAAGAGAATTGGTTTTTAAGAATTAAATTTGAAGGAGAATTGGATTTGGAGAATTAGATCAATAAATTAGGATGTGAATAATTTAAATTTGGTGAATTGGGTTTGGAGAATAAGATTTGGAGAATTGGATTTGGAGAATCGGATTTGGAGAGTTTTGCAAAATTGAATTTGGAGAATTGGATTTGTAGAGAGTGGATTTGGAGGATTGGACTTGGAGAGTTGGATTTGGAGAGTTGACTGTGGAGAGTTTGATTTGGAGAGATTGAGTTGGAGAATTGGATTTGGAAAGTTGGTTGGAGAATAAGATGTGGCGAATTGAATTTCGAGAATTGGATTTGGAGCATTGGGTTTGGAATAATGGATTTGGAGAATAAGATTTGGAGAATTAATTTTCCAAAATTGGATTTGTAATATTAAATTTGGAATTGAATGTGGGATGTGGTGTAGTGGATGTGGAGAATTGGATTTGAAGAATCGGATTTGGTGAATTGGATGTGAAGAATTGGATTTGGAAGATTGGCTTTGGTGAATTTGATTGAGGGAATGGGATTTGGAGAATTAGAAATATAGAATTGGTTATGAAGAATTGCATCTAAAATCTTGGGTTCAAGGAATTGGAATTTGATTTGCAGAAAACCATTAGGAGAATTGGATTTTGAGAGTAACATATCGAGAACTGGATTTGGAGAGTTGAATTTAAAGAATTAGATTTGGAGACTATGGATTTTAAGAATTGGATTTGGAGAATTGGATCTAGAGGTTTGGATTTTGAGAATTGAATTTGGAGAACTGAGTTTGAAAAAATGTATTTGAAAGGATGGATTTAAAGAATTGGAATTGGATTTAGATTATTGCATTTGTAGAATTGGATTTGAGGAACAGGATTTGGAAGAATGGATTAAGATAATTGGATTTGGAGCATTGGATTTGGAGAATGGGATCTAAAGAATTGGATTAACCGATTTGGATTTGGAAAATACGATATCAAGAATTGGATTCGAAAAATTAGACTTAAAGAACTGTACTTAAAGAACCGGATTTGGAGAATTGAATTTTGAGAATTGGATTTTGAGAATTGTATTTGGAATGGGAGAATTGGATTTGGATTTGTAGAATTGGATTTGTAGAATTGGATTTGTAGAATTGGATTTGGAGAATCGGATTCGGAAAATCGAATTTGGAGAATTGGATTTGGAGAGTTTGATATGGAAAATTGAATTTGAAGAATTTGATTTGGAGACTTGGATGGGCAGAATTTGATTTGGATTATCGGATTTGGAGAAAAGAATTTGATGAATTGGATTTGGTGAATTTGATTTGGAGATTTGGATTTGGAGAATTGCATTTGGAGACTTGGATTTGGAGATTAGGATTTGATAAATTGAATTTGGAGAAATGGTTTAGGAGAGTTGGATTTTGAGAATTGAATTTGGAGAGTTCAATTTGGAGAATTGGATATGGAGGACTGGATGTAGAGAATTTGATTTGGAGAAGTGGATTTGGCGAATTGAGTTTGGAAAATGGGATGCGGAGAATTTGATTTGTAGAATTGGATTGGAGAACTGGTTGGAGAATTGGATTTGATGAATTGGTTGGAGGATTGGATTGAAGAATTGGATTTGGAGAATTCAATTTGGAGAGTGGATGTGGAGAATTGGTTGTGGAGAATTTGATATGGAGAGTTGGTTGGAGAGTTGGATTTGGAGAGTTTGATTTGGAAAATTGCATTTTTGTAGAATTGGATTGGAGAATTAAATATTGAGAATAGGATTTTATGAATTGGATTTGGAGAATTTGGATAATGAGAATAGGATTTGGAGAATTGGAATTTGAAAACTGGATTAAGATAATTGTATTTGGAGCGTTGGAAGTGGAGAATGGGGTATGGAAAATTTGATTTGGAGAGTTTGATTTGGAAAATTGGATTTGGAGAATTGGATTTGAAGAATTGGATTTGGTGAATTTGATTTGGAGAGTTGGATTTGGAGAATTGGATGTGGAGGATTGGATGTGGAGAATTGGATTAAGAGAATTGGGTTTTGAAAATACGACATCAAGAATTGGATTTCTAGAATTGGATGCAAAGAATTGGATTTTGTCACATTTGACACATGATTTTTGTAGAATTGATTTAGATGTGGAGAATAGAATTTGATGAATTGGATTTGGAGAATTTGGATAAGGAGAATAGGATTAGGAGAATTGGATTTGAAAACTGGATTAAAATATATGTATTTGTAGCGTTGGTTGGAGAATTGTGTATGGAAACTTGGTTTGGAGAGTTTGATTTGGAAAATGGAATTTGGAGAGTTGGATTTTGAGAATTGGATTTGGAGGTGGATTCGGAGAGTGGATGTGGAGAATTAGTTTGGATTATCAGATTTGGAGAACAGGATTTGATGAATTGGATTGGAGTATTGGATTTGGAGAGTAGGATTTTGAGAATTATACTTGGAGAGTGCATTTGGAGGATTGGATTTGGTAAACTGGATTAAAATTGGTTTGGAGAAGGAGATATCAAGAATTGTGTTTGTAGAATTGAAACGGAGAATTTGATGTGGATAATTTGATGTGAAGAATTTGATTTAGAAAATTGGATTTGGAAAGTAGGATTTGGAAAATTGGATTAAGAGAATTGGATTTGGAGAATATGTTATAAATAATTGAGTTTGTAGAATTGGAATTTCGAGAATTAGATATGAAGAATGGGATTGAGAGCATTGGATTTGGAGAATCGGATCTGAAGAACTGGATTAAGTGATTTGGATTTGGAAAATACGATATCAAGTTTTAGATTTGAAAAATTGGATTTAAAGAATTGGACTTGAAATACCGGATTTGGAGAAATGGTTGTTGGAGAATTGGGTTTTTAGAATTGGATTTGGAAAATTCGATTAAGAGAATTGGATTTGGAAAATAAGATAACGAAAATTGAATTTGAGGAATTGAAAATTAGGATTGGTTTGGATTGGATTTGGATTGGTTGGATTGGATTTGGATTGGATTTGGATTGGTTGGATTGGTTTGGATTGGATTTGGATTGGATTTGGATTGGATTTGGATTGGTTGGATTGGATTTGGATTGGATTTGGATTGGATTTGGATTGGTTGGATTGGATTTGGATTGGATTTGGATTGGATTTGGATTGGATTTGGATTGGATTTGGATTGGATTTGGATTGGTTGGATTGGATTTGGATTGGATTTGGATTGGATTGGATTGATTGGATTTGGATTGGTTGGATTGGATTTGGATTGGTTGGATTGGATTGGATTGGATTTGGATTGATTTGGATTGGATTGATGGATTGGATTGGATTTGGATTGGATTTGGATTGGATTGGATTTGGATTGGATTTGGATTGATTGGATTGGATTTGGATTGGATTTGGATTGGATTTGGATTGGTTGGATTGGATTTGTTGATTGGTTGGATTGGATTTGGATTGGTTGGATTGGATTTGGATTGGATTTGGATGTGGATTTGGATTGGTTGGATTGGATTTGGATTGGATTGGATTGGTTGGATTGGATTTGGATTGGTTGGATTGGATTTGGATTGGATTTGGATTGGTTGGATTGATTTGGATTGGATTTGGATTGGATTTGGATTGGATTTGGATTGGATTTGGATTGGTTGGATTGATTTGGATTGGATTTGGATTGGATTTGGATTGGATTTGGATTGGTTGGATTGGATTTGGATTGGTTGGATTGGATTTGGATTGGTTTGGATTGGATTTGGATTGGATTGGATTGGTTGGATTGGTTGGATTGGATTTGGATTGGATTTGGATTGGATTTGGATTGGATTTGGATTGGATTTGGATTGGATTTGGATTGGATTGGATTGGATTTGGATTGGATTTGGATTGGTTGGATTGGTTGGATTGGTTGGATTGGATTTGGATTGGTTGGATTGGATTTGGATTGGATTTGGATTGGATTGGTTGGATTGGATTTGGATTGGTTGGATTGGATTTGGATTGGATTTGGATTGGATTTGGATTGGTTGGATTGGATTTGGATTGGTTGGATTGATTTGGATTGGATTTGGATTGTTGGATTGGTTGGATTGGATTCGGATTGGTTGGATTGGATTTGGATTGGTTGGATTGGATTTGGATTGGATTTGGATTGGTTGGATTGGATTTGGATTGGATTGGATTGGTTGGATTGGTTGGATTGGATTTGGATTAGATTTGGATTGGATTTGGATTGGTTTGGATTGGATTTGGATTGGTTGGATTGGTTGGATTGGTTGGATTGGTTGGATTGGTTGGATTGGTTGGATTGGATTTGGATTGGATTTGGATTGGATTTGGATTGGTTGGATTGGTTGGATTGGATTTGGATTGGTTGGATTGGTTGGATTGGATTTGGATTGGTTTGGATTGGTTGGATTGGTTGGATTGGATTTGGATTGGTTGGATTGGATTTGGATTGGATTTGGATTGGATTTGGATTGGATTGGATTGGATTTGGATTGGTTGGATTGGTTGGATTGGTTGGATTGGTTGGATTGGATTTGGATTGGTTGGATTGGATTTGGATTGGTTGGATTGGATTTGGATTGGATTTGGATTGGATTTGGATTGATTTGGATTGGTTGGATTGGATTTGGATTGGATTTGGATTGGATCGATTGGATTGATTTGGATTGGATTTGGATTGGATTTGGATTGGATTGGTTGGATTGATGTTGGATTGGATTTGGATTGGATTTGGATTGGATTGGATGGATTGGATTTGGATTGGATTTGGATTGATTTGGATTGGATTTTGATTGGATTTGGATTGGATTTGGATTGGATTTGGATTGGATTTGGATTGGATTTGGATTGGATTTGGATTGAATTTCACGAGAATTTCACCAATAAGACCAATAGTTACATCCTCACTAAAACTAACATAATTGTGAATCGCTTAGCCTAGGTCCAATCATTCAATTGGTCTGGCAGGACTTTGAAGTACCTTATTGGCAACCTCTCATGTAAAGCTGCGGGAGTTACCAGAGGTCTATGTGGATCACGAGGATTAGCAAATCTTCTGAACTTCTTCTAAGAAATTGACGCAATGTTTCAACGTTGTTTGTAGGCAGGAAAAGGCGTTTGATCCTATCAGCATCTGTTTCATATGCGCTATGGAAGGATAGAGATATTAATTAATTCTCCTTTGGAAAGGGTGAGGAACTTTCAGCCGCAGAAGACGAATTGTTTAGTGTCCAGAATAGAAACTAAAACAGTGCTGTATCGTATCTAGATGTTTAAATTTTGAGGTTATCTGTCGTATGGTGGCTACAAGGATGAAAGGTTTACAGAAACGGCTGACGAGAGATTCCAAGCTACTTGGAGGATTGCACGAGCAAATTAGGAGCTACAAACCAAAGCAAAATGTCCATAAAGTGTCCTCCATAAAGTGAACTGAAGAACACAAACTAGCATTGAGTGTGGGATCTACAGAGTTTCAAGAATCCCAGTCCAAGGATGGCGTTTGATGTTGTTTTTGTTGTTTCGTATTTTTGTGACTTTCAGCCTGAAGCTGGCTCGTCACGCCAGGGAGACGACCCTACATATTGAATCCATCAACACATGGCCCGGGACCAACGGCCTAATTTCCCATCATAAGAAAGACCTGATCAGAGATTCTTCGTGCACTCCTACCACTACACCACCGGTGCCAACGTGGTGTGAGAAACTATTACTAATGCTCCTAGGGAAGACTAGATCGTCGGTCAGCTAGTCATTGAACCATAAAGATGATTATATCTACCCTACACTTTGGCATCACAATCAAAATACAAGCGTCGATCTGCATTAGCACGGTTTATTTAAAAAAAATGTAACAACAATAAAATCGAGATTTGACAACATTAAATCTACTTATACCAATCCTCCTTCCTAGCAAGCCTTCAACCCATCACCAATGCACGACGCATACGCCAGCATATGCGGTATCGTGTTCTGTTCGTAAGTCCCCTTGAACAGATGAGCCCACGGACCGGACGCGTACACTGCGACGTCTTCTCCGCCGTGTGTTTCCGACTCCAAGGGAATCGTTCCCGGATAGCGGAACTCACGCCACGTTGTGTCCTGGTCATCGATATTCACCCGACCTCCTTCCGCAGGACTGACATGATCGTAGAATCCCAGCCCATTGGCATAGCTGATCGTCTTGTACGGTAGCCCGTCGTTGGCGATGTTGTGAGCTCCCAGGATGTCCTGACCACGATTCTATTCAAAACAAACACCTCGTTACACATTTCTTCAACAATCACGACCTTGACTACTCACCGAATATCCGGAGTACGTAACGGCATGCGAATGATCCGATGTGACCACCACAAGAGTATCCTCTTCACTGAACTTGCGCCGGGCAAGATCAACTGCCTTCGAAAATTCCACCGTTTCGTCCAAAGAGAGTCTTGCCCAATTCCGGTGATGGGCATGATCGATTCGACCTCCCTCCACGAACAAAAAGAATCCCTTCCCACTGCTGCTCAACACATCCGTTGCCTTGTCAACCATTTCGGCGAGGGTCGGTTCTTGATCCATTCCTTCCTGAATTCGTTCCAAATTGTACAGGCAATGACTGGGATCAAACATCCCAAACAATTTATCCGTTTTTGCTGGGTCAACTCCAAGAAGATCATCACGGTTCCACACGTACGAGCGGTTCTCTCCTTGCTTGGCCAAATTCAACCACTCGTCAATGAGGTTCCTGCCGTCCTTCCGCTTTCCATTTTTCCCAGTCTCCGGATCCGGATGTTTGTGCATAAACTCCCGCCGGCCACAACCCAAGATGACTTTCAAACCCTGACCAGTCTTTCCATGAACCAACTGGTGGGCAATGTCCAACGTGACTTTCGGATCACATCCATCCTTGGACACCTCGTTATCATTCTCACGATCCCGATTGGAAGTGTGCGCATAGACGCCCGCAGGGGAAGCGTGGGTCACCCTCGTCGTAGTCACCAGTCCCGCCTCCTTTCCGGCATCCATCGCCCATTGGGCAATCGAAAACGTGTGCGTTGACTCGTCCAGTTCCGCCGTACAATGATAGCTGGGAATCTTCCCGTTAACACCGATCGTTTCGTAGTTAGCCTTCACACCGGTTAGATACGCCGTGGCCGTGCAAGCCGAATCGGGAACCTGCTTGTTAACGCAGTAGGTCTTCGACATTCCAATGAAGGGGAAGCTTTCGAAGGCCAACTTGGTGTTCTCACCTCCGGCATAGACACGGGCCATGGCAACCGTTGAAACGGACATTCCGTCTCCCATGAAGAAGATGACGTTTTTGGCGATGTTCCGATTCTCCCGCTGGCGCAGAATGTTGTCGATCGTTCGCTGGGCATCGTTGACCCAGTAGTCCACGCTGGCTTGGCGTTGGGGTTCTGAAAGATGGATTCTTGACTTGGGTTTTTGACTAGTGGGATGGAATGACTTGAACTTACCTAGTGGAATGGCTTGGGAGCTGCCGAGCAGTAGACAACTCAATATCGCCAACTCTAAAGCCGATGGAGACTTCATGGTGGTCGGATCAGTGCTTCCTTGGATGTGTTCCGAAAAAGGGGAGAAATCTTTTTATAAATGAGCAATTCCTCGGCAGTGACTTTGACTGGCTATGTTTAAGATTATCATACTCTGATAGCGATTACAGGGGCTGTAAAACCCAAGCGATAAGCCGGGCCCATCTGATTGATGCATGACTAAATGATACTTTGTAGGTCTGGACGCAACTATCTGAGGGTGATCTATTCCTCTAAAGGTGTGCGGGAAAAATTGGTATCCATCTGGGTAATTTCAAATTTTCTAAAAGTTTTTAGGAGAGAGCGTTCGGATATTGAGGCCGGGATATTAACTATTAGAACATTGACAATGGTTTCCCCTGAAGAGGAGATATGTAGGGGGAAACTGGTCGAATTCGCACCACGACCAATTTGTCAACAATGGCAACGCCCTCGGATCGTGTGGCAGAGGCTAATAATGGTTTGTTATTATTATTATTATTTTCTACTAAATAGCTGGACTTTTGTCAGGAACAATAAATAATTCATTTAACTAAATTATTGCGTTTCTTTGCAATCAATTATTCCAATTACTGTTTTTGCAAAATTGATATGAGAATTGTGAATTATGGGTTGGTCCAATTCGGACCTTTTGCCATGGTCCAATTCGGACCTTGTCTTTTCACGTGTTGTTTATCCCTGCATTTCATTTTTTGTGTGTGCTTTGCCCGCATTCACTATCAGTATCAGTTTTTGACTACACGGAAGAAACTGCTTCTTACTAATTGATTACTACTTTACTTACTGATTACTCATTTTTGAGTAAGAATGAACTTGCATATTTTTTTAAAATAATATGCGCACATGCTGCGAAAAAGTGTGTCGATGAATTGAACTGCTAAAAAATAATCGCATTACGTTTTGAAATCTGTAATTCTACATTAAATGTGTAAATTCTAATTGAATATGTAATTCAAAGGTAAAGCCTGTCTACGGGATATTTTGTACACCAAAATAATAGCAGCTAAAAAAAAAAATTACACATAACTCAACAAAACCGATTGTTTATTTCGCAATAATAGATTTATTTCTACATAAGAAATAGTTGATTAAGATTATCCATCTTTCTGTACAATTTTCGAACTTTCTGTGGTTCACCCGTCATCAGGTTCCGTACGGTATCCTCAGGTATGCCCGTCGTGACGATTCTGCATCTTCGTTTGAAATCATCGGTATCATTTGCTTTCTTTTAATTTCGAAGGGTTTCCGCTTAACTACAGCCTAGTACCCAGGACGGATTTCGAATAGTGACAAGAGGCCAAATAAGGCCAAAACAGAGCATGAGAGTTGTGAGTTCTGATATACGGTAGCAACTGCTTTTGCAGACGTTCTTGCTCCTACATATACCTAATAATACTGCCGGTAGAGACAAACTTTTTAGATTTTCGACCAAAACTACGTATGGCCTGCCAAATCAAATACTTCTTCGCAAATTTGTACACCTTCTTATTCCGTAAATTCTTGGTGACGGTGTTCCTTTTCGTTTCCATTTCGGTATAAATAGCCAGACCCGAAAGCTGTTTATAGTACGTATGTTTCGTCGTCCATTATGATACAAGAAAATGTTTGTAAAAAAATTGTGTAAAGCAGCACGACTTTTTGCAGTGAAATTTGGATTGGGCACCTTTTACACTTTGTACGCCTTCAGTTCTTGGTTCTGCTTTACCTTTTGTACGTATAATTTTGACTTCCCAAGTTTTCGAGCCACATTTCTCACAGAAAGATTGATTCATACAAAAAAATCACGGTACTTTTCGGTAGTTTTAATTTCATGGCAAGATCAGGTACCGATAAATTTGTATTTTGCTGCCATTCGTACAAAATGCGTTTGCGTACTTCCACTTGTTTCGCCGCCATTTTACTGAATGTAATTAGAATGTAAACATGTTGTACCACGAAACTCAGCTGTCATATAAGTGAAACGTTTCAGCGTGCCGTGAAATAATGCAAAATCTACACTGAAAGAAGAGTGTCCAAAATTTAACGTTGACAGGCTTTAGTGTTTCAGTCAATCAAAATTTAATGAAACATGGTACTCCCTGGATACATAAAATCGACATTGTAATTGGTTTAAATTCTCAGTCTATTAGTGAACAATAACATACATTTTTTTGCTTTACTTTTTTAACTTGCTTTTCATATAGCCAATGATGACAGTTTATCTTATTTTACATGTAGCCAATGGTTAGGCAGATTTTTTTTCAAATACTCTATATACTCAATTTTAACTGCCATGGGCTGTGTACTGTATGTCTGCCATATTGGTTGTCAGTTCACATCAGTGTAGTCGCTAATCAACGAAAGGAGTGAAAAATTGCGTGCTTGTTTATCCGAAGATCTAGTTAGGGCTTTCTTTTTTGCGAGTGAAACAAGATTGTGCAGTGTAAGGAGTGTATCGAATATAAGCTATCCACATACATTTGCATTGTACGCATGTATTTGTGATGGTTTTTTATGCTCTGATAACTGCATGTTGTGCGTTTGACTGTCAGCTTTCTTTTGTTTACTTGTTTGTGGGGTTCAAATTCTGTTTACTTGTTTGTGGGGTTCAATTCGTTTTCAAAATGTCGCGTATTGAAAAGGAAGTGAAAATTAAGGTTCTGGACACATGGCTAAGTAAGAAGGGTATTACTATGCGAAAATTGGCGAAGCGGTTTGGAATTCATCGTGCGAGTGTTAAAACCATCATTAATAAGTTTGGGGAACACTATTCTTTGGATGAGCTACCAAAAAGAGGCAGAAAACCCGGTTCTTCCAACCCGAAACTGGAGCAGAAAGTGGTATCTCTAATCATGAAAACAAATCAATGTCAATACGTGATTTGGCCAAAAAAGCAAGAACGAGTGTCGGAATGATCCAGCGTATCAAGAGGCGAAACCACCTGAAGACCTACAAGAAGCAGAAAATCTCGAAACAAAGTGCAGAACAGAAGAAACGAGCAGCAACAAGGGCCCGGAAATTGTATTCGCGTCTTTTGAAGCGTCCGGATGCATGCGTTTTGATGGACGATGAGACCAATGTAAAGGAGGACTCAAAACCCCTTCCAGGTCCACAATACTTTACTGCCGTCGTTGGGGAGGATGTGAGCGATGCCGACAGGTCGATTCAAGTGGAGAAATTCGGTCGAAAGGTACTGGTATGGCAAGCAATATGTTCCTGTGGTTTGAAGTCAACCATTTTCTACACTACCGGAACTATAAATGCGGAAATCTATTGATCTGAGTGTCTCCAGAAGAGATTGTTGCCTTTATATAAGAAGCATAGTACACCTCCACTGTTTTGGCCGGATTTAGCGTCGGCTCACTATGCCAAAACCACTCTCAATTGGCTTGCGGAAAAGGGTATAGATTTCGTTGAAAAAAATATCAATCCACCAAATTGCCCTCAGCTTCGACCCATCGAACGTTACTGGACAATCGTGAAGAGGGTCTTCAAGAAGACTGGTAAGGCAGCTGAGAACATGCAGGAGTTCAAAAAAATTTGGGCTCAAGCGTTCAAAAAATGCGATGCAACACTTGTCCGGAACTTGATGAAGAGCATTCGATCCAAAGTTCGAAAATTCGTGAAGGTATAACTTAAATTTCATCCGGTCTTCATTATGTTCAAGTTTAACCTCGTACAATAGAGGATCAATTTTTTGTATGAATAAAATATCGGTTTTCAACATAATTTAAAAGAAAGTTTGTGGATAGCTTGTTTTCGATACACTCCTTGGTTCGTTTGCTTTTCTGATGTCGGATTTGGTTTGGTGGATAACTAAACTGCAGAAAGCTTCATGTCCGTTTCATAGCTGCTGGAACCTTCCAAGTCTAGGGACGCGACGTTGCATAGCTGCTGGATACATCTAGATTCTGTTGCTGAAATGATTGTGCTGAAGTGAATTCGTGTCCGGTGTCGGATCTGGCGGTACCGGTAGGGAATTTCATTGCAGGTTTTTATTTATCTTTTGTGCACTACCAGCGGGTGGATGGTCATGAAGAAAATGAATATATATTTTGGATCAGGAAGTACTAGCACACCGGTGCAAAGCTCGGTCTCAGCAAAAATGGTAAATGAAGAAGATGTCCCAGATATTACTTTCTAGAACAATCTAGAGGATACATTCTTTTATACGATTGCAACAACATCTGGTGATAGCACATTGAAATATTCATAATACGTTCTCATATACTAGCACGGATCACAGTATGCGTGCAACTTTTTTGGCTGTCAAAATGTTGAGTTTGATTTGATTGTTTTGATTCAAAGTTGAAGTGTTTATAGGGGTTCTATAAGTGAATAATTGCATGAACTCAATTAACCACCAAACTCTGGAATCTCAGAATAATAGCTGGAAGTTCATTTCAAGTAGCAAGGTAACATGAATAGCGTGTAAACGATAGTGATATAAAAAACTCTGTTTATAAGAATTAACCAGAATTGGAAAGGACGCCTTGAAGAAAGAGTTTGTAGATGCTCCTTTTGTAGAATTAGGGCAACCGGAAACAGGACGGTGGCGGTTGCTCATTTTTGAAACATTTACATGATTTCACAAATAATATCATTTATTTATTCGCTAACTCATTAATTACCAACACTAATTGTAAAATGTATACTGGACATAGACAGGGGAAATGCAAAGTTAAATTCCAGATAAATCAACTGGAATACGAAGCGGAATAGACGACGCGGATAGACGCTCGAGAAGAAATGACAATGTTGTCATTTCCTAACTTTGCTATTCGCTGTACGGGTTCGGGCAGGCGCCTGTGTTTGTTTGTGTTGTCCATCAATGTGGTTCAACGCTATCTTGTTGAGGATGAGCGTGGCGCAGCTATCTGTCTCTATCTCTGTCTCTAAAAAGTGAAGGGGGTCTGGTCCCAGCTTAATATTCTCCTTTAATTACGTAGCTCACACCAACACACCCTCAAATGTTGTATCAAAATAACATAGCGAATCAAAACAACAACAAAGACACTAGAACCAACAATCAATATGCAACTAGCGAATTGAAATTGCTTCACTGTCGTAGAACTCCTAGGTCCGAAGTACACCTTGCAGTTTACACCTTGCATTAATTCATGCGCTTTTCGGTACCTTTCGGTACTTGTATCTTTGTTGTTGTTTTGATTCGCTTTGTTATTTTGGCACAATATATGAAGGAGTATTGGTGTGAGTTGCGTTATTAGGGGCGAATCGTTATGCTTGCGACCGGTGTGCTAGTACTTCCTGAGCCAAAAAATCTACTATCCTCCCGCTGCTAGTACCGAAAGGTACTGAAAAGCGTAAGAGTGCATTGCCAGTTGCAGCTGGCAAGGTGAACTTCTGGCTAAGGGGTTTTAAAACAGTGAACCAATTTCAAATCGCTAGTTTCATATTGATTGTTGGCACTTCGGCCTGTATTTTGTTTTCCGAACATTAGGTTTCTATGCATCAAGTGCATAGCTACTGCTAGGCTATAAATAATGAGTACTAGGTACTAAGAGCTAAGTATTAATACAAGATGAGTTTTTCTGTAAAGCCAAGTAGGCAGCAAAAACATCTGAAGTAACTTCTATTTTAATATTAAAAACACTTTTAAAAAATCGAATTAGGAAGAGAAAAGTATCACAAGCAAATGCGTGGAAGTTACTTATTAAGTTCCACTAGGAAAAGTGTATCCTTTGGCAGATAGGCCTATTTCGTCTGCGACTCTTCAGTGTAGCACTCAACACTTGAACAGATACTGTCTCTCCACATCATGCAAGCCCCCCCCACACACACACACGCACATACAGGGGACAACAGGGACTGCAAGGACGCGTCCAGGAGCCCAACGACCTCCCACTCAGCAAGTTCATAAGGTGCGAGCTCGACCTCCTGATCGCCCAACCTCATGTCACAATTTTAGTTTTATTCCAGCCGTATTGAGCTCCTCTCGGCTCTGTTGATAAAACTTCATTCAAAACTGTTTGGTCTACCAACCCCTCTTCTCTCCTTTATTAAAGCCGAAATTTCTACAATGTGGCCCACTCTATTGGCGGTTGTGAAAACAAATTAATACAGCCTTTATAAGACCAGAAAGATTTTGAAAATTTTTGAATGAAAGATGTTATGACCACTTGAGAACCTTATAAAGCCTATTGGCTGCCATCAAAACCAGCATAAGGCCAAATGGCCACAGCTGTCAAACATCACTGTGATATCGTGGTTGGTTTTTGTTGTTCTGCTTTGTTCGATTCTCTGCTCTTTCGATTCTTTTATGAGTATCTATAATATCTAAGAAAAAAGCTCCAGTATTGCGGAAAATTTTGTTTTATAGCAAATATCCAAAACAAAGGAAGTTTTATATAGCGTATCATGCTCAAAGCCATATGCGCATTAAATTTTATGGTGAATACTGGCACGGGGAAAGCTGAAAATCATTGCGCCTCGGAAATTATTAGAGTTTACAACAACAAAAACGTAATTGAAACAAATATACTCGATAAATTAATCATGAACTTCCAGAAAATTGATGGAATTCAAAAATGTTATCTAAAATAATGCCGAAAATGGTCGCCGATTTGCAGTTCATTTGAAGTTCATTTAATATTTGATGTGCTATATTTTAATATGGCGATTGAAAAAATTCACAGTTTTTTTTTTTTCAAAAAGCCATTTTATCTTCGCAATGGTTACTTTAAAACTATTTGGTTATTTGGTGACTTCCCTCAATGCCAATTTGCTATTTAATGCATTTTCTGGAGGCAAAACGGAATTTAAGAAGACAATGTTTCAATATCGTTGTAAATAAGCTGCGTAGGTTCTCAGTAACCTGATTGAAATACAAAACCTGTTGACACCTCTAGGTACCACGATAAAACAAAATTGATTTCCAGTGGCGTTCATAATACTTTAATAAAACCTTATAAAACTGGATGTTTTTAGCAATGTTACTTGGGTGGTCCACCCTAACTTCCCAAGAGCATACCAATAGAAATTATTTTTGTGCGGATTCTATTCGGCCAATATACGTTTCATAAAATGGGGACCAGACCATATTGCAGTGTTCCAGAACAGACCTAACATAAGCAACATATAATGTTTTTATTGTGAGGGGTCAACAAAATTGAGGCTTAAGCCAGCTTATAGTTTTCCTTATGTATAATTGTGTTATAGAGGTCATTGAAATTTAGTTTAGAGGCTAAGATAACTCCTGAATTTCTAACTTAAGACTCTTACACCTTGTGGTGGAGAGGGTGGGGGGGGGGTTGCTCTCATCCACATTTCTGTATTTTTGTATAATTCGAGAACTAATAAAGCAAATGGAATCAAATTTGACATGTGGATTTTTTTGAATAAGAGACATATTTCTATGGTGGTTTGAGACCCCTCTGCCAGGGGGCTCCCATACAAATGAAACGCAAACTTCTGCATAACTCGAGAACTATTCAAGTGAATGAAAACACATTTGGAATGTGGGGGTTATTGGACGCAGGGTTTATATATATATATATATATATATTAAAATGAATTTTTGTCTGACCGATCGGAGTGAACATATGTATGCAGGGATTTTTGGGGCTGGGGAGGATTCTTATGATTGTTTGAGACCGCTTCCCCCTTCTGCAAGGGGGAGGGCTCCCATACAAATGAAACACAAATTTCTGCATAACTTGAGAACTAATCAAGCAAATGGAACCAAAATTAGTAAGTGGGGTTTTTTGAATGCAAGAAATGTTTCTATAGTGATTAGAAACACAAATTTCAACCAAACCTGAGAATGTTCTGATAGAAGTTTGAACCCCTTCTTAGTCGTCAGTTCTATGTTATGTTCATTCATTTAGTTGCAGGCGTAGCAACGCTCGTACCGGGAATTTATAAATCAAGTACGATGACGAACGTCCCTTTATGAAGCCATGTTGCATGTAGGTAATTCTACTTTTGATGGGCAGGAATAATTTCTCATGCAATTTTGGCATGCAATAGATAATGGCTAAGCCACGATAATTACGTATGTCCGATTTTCGGCCAGATTTAAAGATAGGAATTTGAAAAGTTCCCAGATTCCAATGACATATTGAAGGGCCAAAATAATGGAGCAGTTAGCTCTGTTGCAAGATTTTTTATAAATACTGGAGGAAATCCTTCAGCTCCAAGTCCTTTTGATGCATCCAAAGTCCTTAAAGCCAGCAAAATGTCCTGTACTTGAATTTGATTGACTCCAATATCCCTTCAAGAAGAAATATAAAATAATCGCGATTATTTTCTGAAAACATCGTATATAATTTCTTGAAAAAAAAATTGCACTGAGATCATATATTTGTTTTGAGCTAACCCAGACATTTTCGTCAAGTTACATTTTTGAAGGAAAGTTGTCTGATTTCAACTTTTACGTAATTAAAGAAGTTCTTTGGGCAAGACTTAATTTCAGCCACAGTTTTTGCATTATATTCAGCAAATACATTACTGATAGTAAATTAAGTTGATCGCATATGTTCAAATAGTTTGCTAAATCTTACCTGCTGTTATATATTTTGTATATTTTCTAAGCTTTTTGTTTTCGGGTTTTTGGGTTTTTTGTGTTTCAGAGACGTCGTTTTTTCTTTTCAGTTTCCAATAAAATTTTGTAAAGATATCAACAGCTGTTTCAATTTTTACTTCATTCCTAAGAATTGTTTGCCAGTTGACATTGTTTAACCTAAGTTTAATCGTTTCGTAGTTGGCGGATTTGTATTCAAAGACTTCCTCGTATTCACAGCTGTTGGGTCTTCGATGTTCATGCTTCTTCTTCTTCTTTAGCATTTCAAGGTTATTGCTTTCACAATTAACTAATTGTTAGATCTCAACTTAGTGGTCCAAATGCACTTCCATGGTAATTAATTAAGAGCTTTCGATGCCAAGTACCATTTCTACATTAAATGATTGTGTGGCAAGTACAATCATATCGTATGCCCAGGGAGTCGAGAAATTTTCCTTAACGAAAAATTCTTAGACCAGACCGCGAATCGAACCCAGTCACCTCCAGCATGGTGTTTGTAGCCGCGCCTTTACCGACTGACCTAAGGTAGGACCCAATGATATTCTTGCATGAACAGAGAATTTTAAATTGCTGTGAGAAATGTTTTCTTTTTTTACAAGAGTCAGAGATTCGGTCACACAGAAATCCTCATAAATATTCGTTAACAAAAAGTCCAGATAGCGGTTTTGTTGATTTTTCATGTTATTGATTAAGTTACGACCCAAAGTGGAAATTTTGTCAAAAATTAACTGTAATGTTTCATTATCCCCAATGACTGGGAGTAGGATGCATTCATTTTTCCCATTCTGGAATAAAGTCGGCATGGCGTTGATTGAAGTTGCCATAGATGTAGTTCAGATAAAATTTGTTCAGCAATTTGGAAGAAGGCTTCATAAGCATTTATAAGAGCGTGGTGTGGAGGCAAATACGTGTGTTTCACCTGATATGTGCTATCTCACCCAAACATGCTCAAATTCATTAAATTTGGCTGTGCTCATAATTTCTGAGTTATAATTGGCCGAAAAACTAGAACTCCACCGGACTTCTTCTGAGACGTGTGATAATTTCTGTCGTGTCTGAATACATTGAATACACGTAAATTTCAATCGAATTCTGTCTATGCGATGAAATTGTTGGAAGTGCAATGTTTGATAATAAAAAAAATCATTGTTATAATACATAAATATATAAATTCCGTTTGAAGATGTAAGTTACTTGCGTCAGTTTGTGGATGGTAGAGTGACCTTTCCTGAACCCAAATTTATCCTGAAGGAAGATTTTATACTGGTTTGCAAACTCCCGTAAATGGTTGAGGATCTGCTTTTCTAACAACTGCGAAATGGAGGACAAAAGTCTGATAGGGAGCTAGCTAGCTTTTAGCGGTAGTAGGATCTTTGCGAGGCTTGCGAATAGGGATTACATCTTGGGTTTTTTTTTTTTTTTTCATTAGGGCGAATCTAACATTGAGAGACTCTCTTTGATTACTTTCTCTTTCATTCATATTCCAATCACCTATACGTTTTACATTCTACTATTCGTAGTGTATGCTGGCCAGCACTGTTGTGTTTGGATCTGTACTGAAGGATCCCTCGAATGTATTATAACGGTGCTGTAGTAAATGAAAGAGAGCGAGACCGGAGAGAATCTCTCAGTGTTAGATTCGCCCTAATAAAAAAAACACGAAACTTTGGCTATTCTTCAGCAAGATGGAAAATAGCCCAGCTCCCAACTTCTGTCAAAAACCCGCTGAAAGGTGTCGGAAGAAATCAACACTCAAGTTTTTCAACTCGGAGTTGATGACTCCGTCGGGACCAGCGGTTTTTGTCGTCTTGGTTCGCTTGAAGGCAGCTATCACCTATACTACTATCGTCAGGGACAACTATGGGTGTTTCGGCGACCCTTGACATTGCCGCCTCAATAGAAGGCTTGTGGGCTCACAATAAATTGTTCAAGGATGTGTGAATTCACAAAATGTGAACCTAAGGACTGTTCATCGAAGAAAGTGAACACCTGTTTAAAGGGTGTACGGAATCAAATTGTGACACACATAAATATTCGGAAAATTCGCCCGTTCAACCAATCATCTTCAAACTTTCAGAGAGTAAAATAAAAATATTTGAATATTTTCTCATGTTTGTTTTATTCCATTTTAATCCCATATCCAAATGCACGAACCTTCTTCTTTACACTACTCATAAGGTCTTGTACAATATTTGGGCCAGCTTTTTTTAGCTTGGCAATCCATTTATTCGTCATATCTTCCTCCGATTTCACTTCCTTATGATGCTTTCAAAATGCCTGCTTCATGATGGCTCAGTATTTTTCAATTGGCCGCAGTTTCGGTGCCTTCGAGGGGTTGAGATGCTTCGGCGCAAATTGACATTCTTAGCCTTTTACTACTCCAGAACCTCTCACGAGTGATGAAACGAGGCTAAATACGGCCAGAAAATCGTGGGGCCATTGTGTGACCTCAGAAGAGGAAGTAAACGCACTTGGAGGCATACCTTTAGGTACACCTGCCCATTGACCGTTTCATTTGTCACGAATGTAGTGCTCCGTTTTTCATACGAGCAAATTACTTGCCAAATCAAATATTTGTGGCAAATTTTGACATCTTCTGTTTTCTAATCAACATTGAAAAACTGAAGCCCCGGAAGCTGCCGGAAGTCTACTTTTTCATACGTCTCATCATCCATAACAAGGCAATGTGGTTTCGTCAACATCTGGGTGTAGAGCTTCCGTGGACGTGTTTTACCTACCGCATTCTGCCGTTCATCCCGATTAGGTGAGGAAACAAATGTGTGAAATAGTCGGTACATGCTAAAAATAAACCCAAATAAACCCAATAAACTAGAGCTTCGCATGGAGATGAGAAATTATCTGCTTCTGCAAACTTCATCAAAGATCGTTACTCCTAGCATGGGAGAATACAAAAGACAACAATTTAAGTTTTGTTTACTTTGGCAAAACACCTGAAAAATCGAAAATAAAAATTAAGAAATTTCGAACGGTGGATCAGCTTTTCAACTCACAGATTAATTTTGCACAAACGGTTTCCCGCAAAGTTGTCGTATCAAGAATTGGCAAAAACTGTGAAGTGCACTTTATCTGCAGTGTTCAAGATTTTTAGGAAGTTCGGAGAAACGTATTCTCTTGAAGATTTATCGGAAGCATCGGACCAGAAAAAGAAGCTGGCAGCGGTACGCCTTTTGAAATCACGTAAACCGTGTTTTGTTCATGAAGATGCCAAAAAAGTGGACAATAGCCTTTTGAAATCACGTAAACCGTGTTTTGTTCATGAAGATGCCAAAAAAGTGGACAATAGCGTAGGAACTGTGCAGAATATCTAAAAGCGCAACGATATTAAAACCTAAAAGAAGCAGAAAGCACCCAAAAGGATGGATTCTCAGAAATCTTCTGCAAAAATATGGACACGGAAATTGTATGACGTTCTCCTCAGAAAGCCGAACCGGTGCCTGTTGATGGACAAAAAAAAACACCTAAGACATAAGGATCCTCCATTGGTTTGGCCGGATTTGGCATCTTCTCACAACATTTCGGCTACGTTGGAAATGCTCGAGAAGAAAAAAGTTGATTTTGTCGAAAAATGCCAAAATCCCCCAAACTGCCCAAAAATGCGTCCTATTAAAAGATACTGGGCAATAATTACCCGGCATCTTCAGAAAGATGAAAGAGAAGCGAAGAGCTCTATTGACTACTTCAAGAAAATTTGGTCTGCACAGCACAGCTAAAAGTTACGGAGAATGTTGGGCAGAATCTAATGGGAGATATTAAGATAACAGTTCCAACGTACTTTAGAAATGAGAAGTAACTATTCAAACTCACCCAAATTCGGTCATATGCATGTTGGTTTTCATTTATATAAAGCAAACTTATGAATTTGTTCGAAACATAAAACTTTTCTGTGGGAAACAGGTGTCCACTTACTTTATTGAACAGTCCTTCGTGCATTGGCTTTTTCAACAGGGGTGAGTTGAGATGGATCCTTAGAATTTTGGCCAACTTTGCACAATCTGGGAGATACCGAATTTTAGCTTTGAAGTGCCTTCGACCACATTACAATTCGGAAACTTTTCTTTCAGTGTAGTTTTTGAAATATTTCATGGATCGCTGAAACGTTTCACTTATATGACATCTGAAACTCTCCAATCTATTTCGTGGTACAACATTTTAATATTCTTGACGGTAGGGACATTCAGTAAAATGGCGTCGAATCAAGTGGAAGTGCGCAAACACGTACGAATGGCAGCAAAATCCGAATTTATCGGTACGCGATCTTGCCAAGAAACTACCGTGATTTGTGTTTAAAAATCATTTGACTGGCGCTTGACTATGGATCGGAAGGTTGAAAGAGGAACAAATCGAAAAGTACGATTTCAACAAATGGACAAGAGGGTGATAACCATTATTGAGAAAAATTGGAATCTTTCTGTGCGAAATGTGGCTTGCAAAGTTGGGAAGACAAAATCATTCGTACAAAAAGTAAAGCAAAGGCAAAAACTGACGGCGTATAAAGTGAAAAAGGTGTCCCACCGTAATGGCAAGTAATTTTCACTACAAAAAGACGCGCTTGGGAGCTTTAATTATTGCAAACATTTTCTTGTATCATAATGGACAACGAAACATACGTACTCGAAGACTTTAAACAACTTCCGGATCTGGCTTTGTACACCGCAATGCAAAGGAACGCCGTTGCCGAGCATTTCAGGACAAAGAAAGCGTCCAAATTCTCGAAGAAGTATTTGATTTGGCAGGCCATATGCAGTTGTGGTCGAAAATCAAAAAGTTTCGTCTCTACCGGTAATCAATAAGGATGCGTACGAGTAAGAATGTCTGCATAAGCGGGTACTATTGTTTATCAGAAGCCACGACTCTCCAGCTCTGTTTTGGCCTCTTGCCAGTTTGCGAAATCCGCCCTGGAACGGTATGAGGTACAAGAGGTTAAATACGTGCCAAAAACAGCCAATCCACCAAACTGTCCAGAACTTATCCCAACAGAGAAGTACTGGGCTCTAGTTAAGTGGAAACTCTCCGAAACAAAGAAGAAAGCAAAGGGTGATTTCATTTCATTCCGATGATTTCAAGAAAAGATGGAGAATCGTCACGGCGGGCGTATCTAACCGCACGGAGGCTGATGGCGGGTGTACCACAGAAAGTTCGAGAATTTAATAGAAAGATGGGTTAACATCTGAGTTTACTTTTGGCAAAATGGTTTTCAAATGGTTTTTCAAGTGACCATAATAACTAGAAAATTTGTAATTTCCATTTAATTCCAGCTACCTCAATGGCTTACACGACAGTGAAAAAGTCTTCGCATTGCAGACGTAATACGCGTATTTGTCTAGATAAGTAATAAAGGTAGGAAGGTAGGAATTAAATGGAAATTACTAAACTTTCTTCTCAGTTTCTATTCCAATGAAAAGCTCACACTCACCATGATTTGACCATAGTAAGATAATATGAATGAGTCCTAAAGCGGCATTTCAAAACAGCATTTTAAGAGTTCATGAAGTCTAAATAAAACCTTTGATAGCAGTAAAAGGCATTTGAGAAAATAAGGTTTAAAGATCATTGCGAATAAGCTGCAAAGGTTCTGATAAACCTGACTTAAATATAAATGCGCCTCTCGGTGCCATAATAAAACCGAATTGATTTCTAGCGGCTTTCATAAAACTTTCATAAAACTCAATAAAGCTGGATGGTTTTGATAATGTTACATAGGTTGGAAAAATAACACATGGAAGTGCTTCTGTCGAGTGTACTTACAATTGATTTTACCATGAACATTTTTTGAATTGAATGTTATATTTTGCAGTATGAATTGATTCCAATGGCAATAATTCTCGGGAATAAATTTTCTATAGCTTTCATGGAAACATTGCTCGCCTGCTGAATTTCGAATTCATTTAATTCAAAAATATCTCTTTATAATGAAGTTTATTCGATCAGTGGTTTTCAGCAGAGCTGGATAAATTGTGTGTATGCTTATTTACCAAAGAGCAAGAAGGATGAGTTCAAATTTTCAGAGTTAAGTCATGAGCTGATTTCAGATTTCGGAAATCGATTGCAAGGGAGTGGAGCTGATAGAAACTTTGAGACACCCTTATTGATTCGTTTAAGTAAAGCTCGATTCAAAGTAAATCTGGACGCGCGGTTTCATACACCACCGCGTCCCTGGTGGTTGGAACAAAAAAAGGTTTGTCAGGCATTTGTTGATGTTTCAATGACAAAGAAATTTGTGAACAGTTTTTCTCAATTGATCGACGCATGAGAACTTGAGAAAAGAAAATTAATTGAGCACAAACATCCAGAGAATCCTTTGTGGTCTGCCTCAAAAACAGGAAAAGTGTTAAAATTCCCAAAATCAACAGTATGTCTTGTAATCGAACGTTTCAAAAATACTCTGAGTGTAGACAGCACATATATAAAAGTTACATTAGGGACAAAGAGCTGAGGAGAAAGGTGTTGAGGTATGTGAACGGCAACTCAGGTGTCTTCGTGATTTGGCAAAGAAATACGATTCCAATTTTTCTCCCGTGCGTAACATCCTTTGAAAAGAAGGATAAAAGTCTTTTTGTGCCAGTAAACACCCGAATCGCTCCCTGAAACAAAATTTAGTGGCCAAAAAGCGAGCACGATTACTATACGGACGAGTTATAACGAAATTTGATGGCTGTATTTTAATGGATGACAAAACATATGTCAAAATGGATTATAAACAAATCCCCGGACGAAAATTTTACCAAGCAACTGGCTGTGGGGATGTCCTTACGAGGTATAAATCTGTTTTTGCTTATAAGTTTGCTTGAAAACTAATGATTTTGCAAGGACTCTGCAGTTGTGGCCTTAAAACTAAGGTTTTCATCGCATCTCACATAATGACATCGAATGTTTACATTGTAAAAGTGTCTGAAAAAGCGGATTTTACCCTTCATTCGACAACACAAGACCAACGCTATGTTTTGGCCGGATCTAGCTAGCTGCTACTACTCTAGGGAGGTACTAGAATGGTATACTGCAAACAATGTTAATTTCGTCACCATAGAGATTAATCCTTCGAATTGCCCTGAGTTCAAAGCGATTGAAAAATATTGGGCAAGCGCACAAGCGCAGCGAAAACTTCGAGGATGCGGTAAAGAAGTGACAAATGCACAACAAATGCGGTAAAAGTGGAATAAGTTCGCTGGTTCAGTGTCACCAGCGACTGTGCAGATCATGATGACATCGATCACAAGTAAAGTGCGACAGTTCGTCCAAAACGGTGAAATGTTATTATTCGTTATATATTGTTTGAAAGCTGAATAAATACCCTTTTGTTTGACCGTTTTTATCAACCATGTAGCATGATGTTTAAATCTTGAGTTATGATTACTTGAATGCGTCCAAGTTTACTTTGAATCGGGCTTCACCTCAGCTCTTCTACGAAATAATGTTCCACATAATTGTTCAAAGTATATCAAGTTGACCCACCTTCGCAAAGAACGCTTTACTCCGAGTTCCAAATTCCGCAAGAAAAATAAAATAACCAGTCACGTTCTCAAAACCTTCATATTATCAAGAAGTGCCGTTTATTGCCCATCACGGCCTCGGACACCCACCAACTAGACACACCTACCGAAGCTGATCGAACTGCTGATGATAACAACCCTTGGGGCTATAAAAAGCATCGCCCGGGCACATGATTATCACGCGATTCGAATTTGGCCATATCACTCACCGATGTCTGTCTGTTGGTCGAATTCAACCCTCGCCGTGTCGTCATATCATCCGTGCCCACCGAAATCACCCATAAAAGAACCTCCGAACGCTCATGCCAAATCAGTTCCGTTCCTGCCTCCAAAGTCGTAGTATTTCCTTCAGCCATGAAGACTTCCCTGGCATTGGTTGCCGTTTGCGGTGCCCTCATCGCGGCCGCAACTCCTCGTCGGACGTACGACAACGATCACCAGCACAAACGGTCTTCCCCGGGTGACCCAAATCAACCAGTGGGCTATCAGGAAATCGAACTTACCTCGGAATTCTGGCGACAGGCCGCTCGCAACACCATCGCATCCAAACTGACCGAATCTCCCGTAGTTTCCAGACCCAGAAATGTCGTCTTTTTCATCGGTGACGGAATGTCGCCGCACACGATTGCCGCCACCCGGATGTACCTTGGAAACGAGAACAAAATGCTTCCGTTCGAAGAATTCACCAATCTGGCAACCACCCGCACGTACTGTGTTGATAAACAGGTGGCGGATTCAGCTTGTTCGGCAACGGCACTGCTGTCTGGAGTGAAAACAAACCACGGAATGGTCAACAAGCCATCCGACGTTGCCTTCAATAGCTGTGGGTCTACTGCACACATTGAAGGTCTACTGAAATGGGCTCAGGATAACGGGATGATGACAGGGTTGGTGACGACGGCGCGTGTTACCGATTCTACTGTGGCGGCTGCTTATGCCAGTGTGACCAACGATAACTGGGAAGATGATTCGTACGTTAGAGCAAGCGGTTGTGATCCGGCTAGTAACCCGGACATTGCTCAACAATTGGTCCATGGTGAAGTGGGACGGAATCTGAATGTAATTCTCGGTGGAGGCCGACGGCATTTCATACCGTCAACTGATAAGGACGAAGAGGGAAGCTACGGATCGCGTTCTGATGGGCGAAATTTGATCAACGAGTGGAAGCAGCTGCATCCGGAAGGGGAATTTGTGTGGAATAGGACCGCACTGACTTCGGTGAGCTTCAGCCGTACCACGCGGCTGTTGGGTCTGTTCGAAAGCAGTCATTTGAAGTATCACTTGGAAGTTCTGGAGCAAGGTTCACAGATGACGGAACCGAACTTGCCGGATATGGTTGCGATTGCGTTGAGAATGATGGATCGGCACGAAAACGGGTTCTTTTTACTAGTAGAAGGCGGCCGGATTGATACGGCACATCACGAGACGAGACCACGCTTGGCACTAGAGGAAACTGCTGAGTTCTCCAGGGCAGTGGACTTGGTTCGAAGTATGACTCGGGAAAGTGACACTCTGATGGTAGTGACGGCTGATCATGGACACACCATGACTTACAATGGATATGCGGTGAGTTGTTTGTGGTTTGTAATCATTTCAATTGTAATTAATCAAACTATTTTCGAGTAGAACCGAGGCAGTGACGTTCTCGGAATAGCTGGTCTCAGCGATGAGGACGGACTGCCGTACGCTACCTTGAGCTACGCCAATGGGCCAGGGTATTACAGCACGTACAAGGAGGAGAACCGTGGTGAACGGGTGGACATTACGGGAAAGGATTTCAAAAACTTCCGGACACAATATCCAGCAACGGTTCCTCTCGATGAATCCACGCATGGTGGCGAAGATGTGACCGTTTACGCTCGGGGTCCAATGGCTCATCTCTTCCGGGGCAACATGGAGCAGAGCGTCATTCCACACATGATTGCCTATGCCACCGGGATGGGACGGTTCAAGGTGTGATATGTTGATTTAGTTTGACTAGATAAGATCTGGTGCCTGTGCACAATGGTAATTTTACGCATTTCGATAATAAAGCTGTTTGATATTAAACAAAAGGGGTCATGAATTTGGCAGGTATTGACTGTCCATGGTATGTAAATGTGTTTTTCACTGGATTGTGATCATTTTGAAGATTTTTAACCATTTTTTGTTTGAACTTACTTAACCGAATTAATTATAACTTTACGCAGCCAACATTTCATTTTCAATGTAGATTAAACACTCCAATAATTTCGGTACGTTAGGGGCTATTCATAAACAGCGTAGAATTTCTGGATGGAAGGGGTGGGATTTGATCAAAGTCTACAAAATTTCAAAAACATGTATGAAGCAAAGTCTACGAGGGGGAAGGGGAGTCTGAGATTTTTAAAAATGAGTCTACGTGGTTTATGAACAGCCCGAGTAACACATCTTCATGATTTAATGTTTAGTAAGCTTCTATATAACCAAATCTAGTCATATAAAAGTATTTTCAACCGTTATAAAGCTTGTGTGTTGCTTGGGAGGCCCTAAGTAACGATAGTGATTTTAGGGAAACACTAACGTAATTTATTTGTTTAGTTTTTTTCAAAATTTTCGCGATATGAATTATTTGCTTAATAAAGGGTGCTTCGATTTAAATTTGGTAGACTTGAACTTGGCGCATTTCCTTTTATCGTTCATTAAAAATATGTGCACACCCTTCATTTTGAAGATGTGAGCATCCAACATCATACCTCTATTTCGATTTTGAAATTAGCACTTCAGTTATCAAAATATCGTCGAAGGAAGAGAAGCAACGCATCAACATTTTGCACGTGAATGGCGAAAATCCAAACTACTCTCACGCCAAGTTGTCGAAATTGTTGAATGTGGCTGAATCAACTGTTGCCAACGTATTAAAAGTGTACGGTGAACGTTTGTCGACAGCCAAGAAAGCTGGAAATCGAAAGTCGGAGGCCAAAGGGATCACAGATCTCCGTCCGGAATATCGCAAAGAAGTTGGGAATGACGCCTTCAACTGTGGATAGAGCTGGACTGTCGACTAACAAGAAAGTGGTGACTCCAAATCACGACGATAGACAAAACACGTCGGCCAAAACCTGATCGCGAGAGTTGTACACGACGATGCTGACGAAGTTTGATTTCGTGATACAGGACGATGAAACGTCAACGCAGATTTTAAACAACTTTTTGGGCATGAATTTTATACGGCAGCCAGACGGGGAAAGATGGCAGAAATTTCAAGAAACTGTCAAAGTTCGCGAAAAAATATCTGGTGTGGTAGGCTATCTGTACCTGTGGCTTGAAGAGCAACGTTTATATTGCGACCAGAACCATCAACCAGGAAATTTATCCGAGTGAGTGCCTACAAAAACGTCTACTGCCTTTCCTGAAGCGACATAATTGTTCCGTTCTATTTTGGCCGGATTTGGCATCTTGCCATTACGGAAAATAGGCCATGGAGTGGTATGCTGCCAACAAGGTTCAAGTGGTGCCCAAGGACAAGAAACCTCCCAATCGAACAATATTGGGCCAACGTCAAGCGGAAACTTAAGAAGACTCAAAAAAATGTTATGAGCGAGAAACAGTTCAAAGCAAACTGGCGTACTGCGGCAAATAAAGTGGACAAGGAGACTGTACAAAATCTTATGGTAGGTGTTTAACGAAAGAACCGGTTGTTTGCATCCGATAAAAAGGAAGTTCAACTGAATATTTCTCCCGTATATTGTATTAACTGAACTTGAAAAACAAAAAGAATTTGACTTATTAATAAAAACTTTGATCGACTCACATTCATCCATCACACCAACTGTTTGACCAAATTTTGATCGGAACACCCTTTAAACTTCACTCGGTAATTCACTTTGCTTTTTCTGAGCTTGGTTCATAACTTATGATTTTTTAAATTTGTTGATGCTTAAGAAAAGTTGAATACTTCCAATGAAATTTTCCGGGAAAATTTTCAACACTGATTTATTTAAATTTTATTTTCGTTTTATAAAGTATATCAATGAACTCTACCTGTAAACACAATTGTATAAACATTGAAAAACCAATGGCCCATTTTATACGATAAAAAATCCACAATGTCCGATCTAACTAGTCTTAAGGAATGTTCAACAATTATGAGCAGAAATCACGGTTGAAACTTTTTTTTTTCTATTTCGATTGAGCTTTTGCCTGATTCGATGCAGTTGCAAAATCAAAACGATGAGCAACTTCACCAATCCTTAAGGAGTGGAAGATTTTCGAGGGGATTATTTATTAAAAAAGTATATTCCACTTACTTATTTATGATTATACTGTGTGTATGTCAAAAAGGCTGTTTAGTCATTTTTATAATGTGAGAAGAAAGGCAGAAAAAGGTTAAAAGACCTCAAATATGTTGCATGCATAACGCAATTGTCACACCTCGATTAAAGAAGAAGTTTATGTGTATTGTTTTGATTAAACAAGTCTTGTATTCAGACATTGCTTCATTGAAATGGGTAAAAATAATTCTCTTATAGGAGTAAAAAGTGCACATTTTGACGTATCAGCGTTATTCTTAAAAGAGAGCAAACTATATTCATTAAAAGAATATTTTACATACATTAATTGTTATGTTATGTATTCTCCGTGCGAGGAGTAACGATTATGATGTAGAAGGAGATGTTCGCTCATCACCATGAGGCACCAAGAGTGTACAACAATGTTTTTGGCTAGAATGAAAGATGTGAAGAGAAAGTGTTGAAAGGTCCGTCAGAGTGCGGCAGGTAGGAAAATTAACAGATGTTTTTGAAAATTGAGCGAAAGGGCATGTATCCAATGGTACTCGAACCATGGACGTCAATCTTTGCCTAACATCCGACTGCGGGGTAGGTTGTAGCGACGGAACAAGTCCGCCACTTCAACAGGCAAAAATTGACGCGTGGAAAGACGCTCATGTACCACTGTGGCTTGTATAGTTTATTCTTAGCGATCTATTGTGTGCACTCTGTTTACTGATGCGCACATGGGAGAGGAACTCTCTCCTTTTTTGGGTTTGTTTTGATTCGCAACGACTGACGATCACTAATGTTTTTTACTCGTCGTCTCCAACGTAGAGACCTCGGAGAGAAACATAGTGAAGCGATGCGATACTGGTCACCACATTAGTGATCGTCAGTCGTTGCGAATCAAAACACACCCAAAAGGAGAGAGTTCTTCTCCATGTCGCATCAGTAAACAGAGTGCATCACAATAGATCGCTAAGAATAAACTATACAAGCCACAGTGGTACATGAGCGTTCTTTCCATGCGTCGATCTTTGCCTGTTGAAAGTGGTCGGATTTGTTCCGTCGCTGACACACCCTGCAGGGATGTTAGGCAAAGATTGACGTCCATAGTTCGAGTGATTGATACATGCCCTTTCGCTCAATTTTCAAAGACATCTGTTAATTTTCCTACCTGCCGCACTCTGACGGACCTTTCAACACTTTCTCTTCAAATCTTTCATTCTAGCCAAAAACATTGTTGTTCACTCTTGGTGCCTCATGGTGATGAGCGAACATCTCCTTCTACAGAATATTTTAGTTTTACCGTGGATACACGTTAAGATTAAGTCTGCCAAATGGAAAGATAAAATATATTTTGTTTGCTATTTTTATCACTAGGTGGAGTTGTTGGAAGCGTTGTATGAGGAAAATGGAAGTGACTTATATTGTTAGTATAGTATATTTGATTGCAAGCGAGCCCGTTATCTCAATGCCCGAAATCGAACAACGAGAAGGGACCCACACAAAGGTGATGCTAAAATAATGCTTAGTTAAAGCACTTAGAACCTCCTGCATTTTCATATGAAGGACTACTTAACCAACACCATGGAGCGAATAGCGTCTATAGGAACAAGACTATCCATGAAAATAAAGTACTAATCCTATGTGAGTGAGGGAATTGAAGTTTGCTAGCTTAGCGACAAAAACAGTATAAGGAGCTTTAAGTTGCAGTGGCGCTATGCATTTCATTATTTACACCTAAGCCTGCGGACGCCTTTATCAATACACAGTGGGTCCAGAATGCGAATTTAGCTGGAAAGATACGTTTTCAGCCTAAATTTGAAGTTTTGGAGCAAAGTTGTTTCTAATAACAAGGCGCTTCTTTTAGTGTGAATGAATACTAGGATGGTCCTCATCCTTTTTTATTTCAAATTTTCCAACAACGTCGTCTTGAAATGTTTTTTTACAACTTGAAGAGATAAAAGTTTTGACTTGTAAATTTTGCCGATGTCTCTTACGTTTAGCGAGTAATTAACGAATGTCTTATAAAATTACGCCCTTTTTAGTTGTGTTTTACTCAATTTAAAAAAAATAACCTCATATTTTCAGTCATAATATGCAATGATAAAAATCCGTTCAAATGCTGTAAAAATATTTTTTTGGTTTGCCCCAACTAGAAAAACCAACATTTGAAAAAGGCCTATTTTTTTACAAAAACCATAATAACTTTTGTTTGACATTTGAATAAAATTTGACAAACATTTAAAATAAAAAGTTACAGCAAACAAGCTGACTTTTATAAGGACACCCTAAGCTACATAGGGGAAAATGCTCTGATTCAGTCATATCAAAAGGTACAGAACAAATTTAAATTGCTTGAAATGATTTATTCTACAACTTTTCCGAACAATGTATGCCTTTTTTTCTGCAAATAAAAAAGTTAGATTTCCAATTTCTCAGAAAATAAGGTTCACCCTAATTTTATTCACTGCAAAAGAAGCGCCTTCATTGCCCAGTGAACAAGCGAACGGTACAGTTCGTTCGGTCCGCTCTCCGTTACTTTGGAAGCTTTTCACGAGTTGATTCAATTCTTCAGTTTAATGTTTTTTCGCGATAGAGTCCTGGTTTTCTTAAGAAGAAAAAGTTGTGTGACAAGAAGTGCAACAACTCATTGATTGCAATTAGCAATATTGCCACGATCGGAAAGCCACATTGTTCCGCATCTATACGGCACGCACACCAGCAGTCCATCATGTGTAGCGTGCATTAGTTCATCTGCTAACCACCACCGACCAGCAACATCATCATCATCGTTCAGCTCCACGCCTAGACGGTACACGCGGCCACTCATCGTCGCTTGGCAGCAGCAGCATATTCATCGCCCGGCTGCAGGAGATCCGTGATACATATAAGATAAGTTTTTGTTTCCTTCTCTTCTGAATACAAGAAGCGTAATTTTATAGTGTGTGTGAGTGTACGGGAGTGTGTAACAGTTTGTGGGAAAGTGTGTTTAGCTTTAGTTTGTTTTTCTGTGTTTAGTTATATATAGATTGCGGTTGAGCTTCATAAGCTCCCACGAAAGAGCCATGGATGATTTATCGCAAGATGAATCATCCATGGCGCAAGATGATGGGGGAGCTCATAAATTTACCAGATCACGTGCTTACCCAGACAGTTCAACTGGTCCATGGGTTGTCTATTTTCAACCCAAATCAAAACCTCTGAACGTCTATCAAATTTCGAACGATCTGACCAAACGATTGATCCGTCGGAATCCATCAACGTCGCGTATGATCTTTACCGTTGCATCGATTGGACAAAGTTTAGGACAGTAGTAGATGAAGCCATAACGACGGTAGAAGAGCTTCCACCGCTGGAGGAATATAACTTCCTCTCCAACCTGTTCTTAGACAGCGCGCTTCAAGCTCAAACTCGACCAGTTCCAGGAACGCCATTTCGCAGGAAACCTCAGCAATGCACTGTGGGATCAGCAATGCACTGAGGTTTACCGTAAAAAGTCCGACGCGTTTAAAGTTTTCCGTAGACGTGGAACACCTGAGCAATTCAAAGTATACACGGCTCTCGAACGTGAACTTAAGACCCTTATCAAGACCAAGAAGCGCGGTTACTGGCGAAGATTTGTGAACGGGCTATCGCGCGAAACGTCGATGAGTACTCTTTGAAACACGGCGCGAAGATTGCCTAACCGAACTACGAACAACGAAAGCGAAGAGTACTCGGACCAATGGATCCTCAAGTTTGCGCAAAAAGTTTGTCCAGATTCTGTGCCGGCACGGATGATTCGATAGGTGAGAACAGCCAACCCTTTTCAATGGTAGAGTTCTCTCTCGCACTCCTGTCGTGTGGCAATACGGCTCCAGGGGCTGACAGGATCAAGTTCAACTTGCTTAAGAACCTCCCAGGCGTTCCTAAGAGGTGCATGTTGAACTAAATATTGTACCGGATGATTGGAGAAGGGTTAGAGTTATTGCCATTCAAAAACCTGGTAAGCCCGCGTCCGACCACAACTCCTATCGACCCATCGCGATGTTATCCTGTATTCGAAAGTTGTTGGAGAAAATGATCCTTTTCCGTCTGGACAAATGGGTTGAGACGAACAACCTGCTTTCAGATACTCAATATGGTTTCCGTAGGGGTAAGGGAACGAACGACTGTCTCACGTTGCTTTCCACAGATATTCAGTTAGATTTTGCTAAAAAAGAGCAAATGGCTTCTGTATTCTTGGACATAAAGGTGGCTTTTGATTCAGTATCTGTTGAAGTTCTTTCAGATAAACTCCACGCTTGTGGCTTTTCACCATTAATGAATAATTTTTTGTACAATTTGCTGTCAGAGAAACATATGAACTTTTCTCATGGAACCTCTACAGCTTTTCGATTTAGCTACATGGTCCCCCAGGGATCCTGTTTAAGTCCCCTTTTGTATAATTTTTATGTCAAAGACATTGACGGTTGTCTAGGTGACAACTGTACGTTGAGACAACTTGCAGGTGACGGCGTAGTGTCTGTCACTGGGACCCAATGGGATCGATCTGCAAGGACCCTTACAGGATACCTTGGACAATTTGTCTACTTGGACTCTACAGGAGCTGGTATCGAATTCTCTACGGAGAAAACTGAGTTGGTAGTTTTTTTAGAAGCATAACCCAGCACAACCGAAGCTTCAAATTTGGGGTGAGCCGATAACTCATTCTATGTCCTTTAAATATCTTGGGGTCTGGTTCGATTCAAAGTGCACCTGGAGATCCCATATTTTGAGTATCTGAAGCGAAAAGTGCCAGCCAAGGATCAACTTTCTCTGCACAATTACCGGGACCCGGTGGGGAGCTCATCCACAAGATCTTCTAACGTTGTATCGGACAACGATTTTGTCGGTTATGGAATACGGTAGTTTTGTTTTCAGTCAGCGGCTCGGTCGCACTTCATTAAACTGGAACGTATTCCAGTATCGGTGTCTTCGTATCGCGTTAGGTTGCATGCACTCGACTCACACCATGAGTCTTGAAGTGCTGGCTGGCATGTTGCCACTCTCGGATCGGTTTTCAGAATTATCTCCCCGGCTCCTCACCAGGTGTGAAGTTATGAACCCCCAGGTGATCGAAAATTTTGAGAAGCTTCATGAGTTGAATCCTCAAACGCGTTTCATGACTTCGTACCTTCGCCGAACATTTCCAATCGTGTTTGCTTCTCTGACTTCGGAAATTCGGATCATTTTGATTTATCCATTAAACAGGAGCTTTGTGGAATCCCAGAGTATCATCGCCCTATGATTGCTTCGATGATATTTGCTGCAAAGTTTGGCCAAGTTGATTCCACCAAATCGTTCTTCACTGACGGATCATTGATAGAGGCGTCAGCAGGCTTTGGAATATTTAATGAAATTTATAGCGCCAACCGTAAACTTCAAGCTCCTTGTTCCGTATATGTCGCTGAATTGGCGGCAATCATACTTTACGCTAGAAATTGTTGCGCTCGTTAACACCGGATCAGTACTTCATTTTCACGGATAGTCTCAGCTCTATAGAGGCTATTCGCTCTTGCGAACCGGTAAAGCACTCCTCGTATTTTCTCATGAAAATACAGGAGCTTCTGAAGTGCTTTATCTTCGCGTTATTTTATCATCACCTTTGTATGGGTCCCATCTCATTGTTCAATTCCGGCAATGAGAAGCGGACTCGCTTGCAAAGGTGGTGCTATGGAAGGCGATATTTATGATCGACAACCGCTTTCAACGAATCTTACTATTTTTTCGTCGAACAGTCACCGTTAGCTGGCAGCATAAATGGAGTAAACGAGATTTGGGGCGATACAACATTCTATCATCCCAAAGGTGTCAAGCGAAATCTTGGTTTAGGGCTATGGATGTGGGTCGAGACTTCATTCGTGTCATGTCTCGCCTCATGTCCAATCATTATTCTTTGAACGCTCATTTATGCCGGGTTGGGCTGACGAGCAACAGCATCTGGTGAGTGTGGACAGGGTCATCAGGACGCGGATCAGCCGTTATTTGGTCTTGTGCTGAGCATCGTGGAGTCAGATCGGAGTTTTATGATTCCCTTGCCCGCTCGAGGTAGACAAACCAATGTGCCAATTCGAGATATTTTGGCTGTACGTTATTTGGAGTACATGAAAATCATTTATGTAACTAGAAATTAGAAGAAAATTAGTATCTTCCATTTAATTCCAATTGCCTTTTTGCTTATCTTCGACAGATACGGCAGATTTCGCCCACAATGTGCAGATCTTCTTTCAGTGTTCCCGTACTAATAACCTCGACCGACTGAAAAAACCTTTCCGCCACCTGCCGTATATATACCATTTTCTAAATACAAATCAGTTTACCTATCACTATGTTGTTTATACCTATCTTATTATTAGTTTGCTTATAACCTGGTCCGTGAGTCAAAAACAAATGTTGTTAATATCTACCTCACTTTTTTTTTCATCTCCATACCTAACCTACTTATTGTGTGTGCATGGGTGCTCCGCATTCGTCGGGTTTGATGTTGTTGGGTATTAAGCTGAAGAGCCATGTGTCGATCGCCTCGGTCTTTGCTTTAGTAGATTTTGTGTTCTGTTGTTTCTGTTTATTTCTAAGCTTTCTGCGACGTCTGTTAATTTGGAAACAATCCTAAAAAGCGAAAGCGATTACTCTGCACCTCGAAATTGGATGATAGATACGTCGACGACATCTCGCCGTAGTGAAAAAGACGATCTCTCCCTAACTCTCCAAGAAATTCAACAATCTCCACAAGCAAAGACATTAAGTGCACCTAAGCGAAAATAGAAAAGGATGGAAAACTTGCATTTCTCGATTCCTTCTAATAGCAGAGAGAATCATTCCGTGCCATTTCCTTTAAAGTTTGGAAATTCCTGCAGAAACCCACAAACACCCAAAGAGCTATCATCAGTCCCATAACCTTCAAACCACTTCTTTCAAAGCACAAAATGGTCTTCGGCTTTTTTTTGCACCGATAATTCAGCATGGTCAATATCGGGCGGAAAAGGGAAATACTCACGTTGTTGCGTCAACTTTGACGCCAGCTGTAGTCCAAACCACTTGATGGAAACAGTTCAAATTTCGTCCACATTATTTCCTCATATATTAGTATTAGAAATTTAAAATATGCTATCTAAATTTTTCACAGAAATACGGATTTTTTAAATTGGTATGTCCAAAACTGACTTTTTTCATATATGTTATGAAAACTTAAAATTTATGAGCTTGATCAACATAAAATTTTGACCACATAAGGTCTAACCTGTGTCTTATAGTGTGGTGAAAGTTTTGATATTGATAATATTGAAAAATATTGATAATTGAGAAAGTTACAGTAGGTTGAACATGGCATTTTTTGGAAGCAAAATTTTGCCCGGCTTTTTTTTGCTACTGAGTGTAATAAGATAGGTATAAGCAAAATAATGATAGGTAAACGCTTTGTATTTAAAAAATAGTATATATACGGCAGGTGGCGAAGGTATTCTTTAAGTCGAGTTATTAGTACGAGACACTGAAGAAGTCTGCACATTGTAGACGAAATCCGCGTATCTGTCGAAGATAAGCAAAGGTAGTTGGAATTTTTCTTTTTCAAAAATGTTCAAGTCAAAAGAAAACCATAAATTGTATAGTTATAAGTGTTTAAGTAATTCAGAATTCAAATTTAATGTGTTCTGTAAACCAAACTTTAAATTTCCACGATCTTTTCCATCCGTATTTTGTAATTCCAATTAAGCCGCGAGTAATCGGTTCTGTCCACCTAACTTTAGTTTTAAGATAAATGATGTATAAAAATATGAAAATTTGGCTCTGTAAAGCTGATTCGGTTGAGCCTGTACAAATAAATGATTAATAAAAAAAAGCGCCTTGTTGTTAGAAACAATTTTGTGGAGCACAATTTTGCTCCAAAACTTTAAATTTAGGCTGAAAATGTATCTTTCCAGCTAAATTCGCATTCTGGACCATTGTGCAATGACCTATCAGTAAAGAGCAACAGAGTCACAATTTTTTAGATCACCTGTGGGTTCAAACTTCTTACCTAATGAGGAGTATGTATATTGCGTTCATGATAACTACGTTTTTCTCTGGTTGTGTGACTTACATTAACGATACGTCATAAAGCCTATCCACGTTTAATTTCGGTGACTAAGCTGTTTTCATCACAAAATATCTAAACATAACTCAACAAAACTGATTGTTAATTCCAGCAAAGCAGATTTACATTTAAAAAATAAGACATTTGAGTTCGATGTTGATCCTTCTTTCCATAAAATACTCGTACTCGTACTGAGGAACACCTTCCATCAGATTTTGTACAATATCTGCAGATACGCTAGCCGTGGTGGTTTTCCATCTTCTCTGGAAAACATCGGCCCGATTTGTTTTCTCCTTAGTTTCTGGGAGTGTCAGCTTAAACAGAGCCCAGTATTTTTCTATCGAATGAAGTTCTGGCCAGTTAGGCGAATTTGCACGTATTTGACCTCGTGTATTTTATAATATTTTGGGAATGATTTTGAACATTGAAAAGAGGCCAAAACAGAGCTGGATAGTCATGGCTTTTTATGAACAGTATCAACTGCTTATGCAAACATTCTTCTCGTAAACATTCGTGTTTAATTCTTGGCTAAGTTTAAGTCTCGAGTGTGTTTATGCTTCTATACATGCTCTGTAAGAAGGGTAAACATAATCCAGTTTGAAAGATTCTCTCTGTGTGTCTCTAAAAGTAGTCTCTGGTGCGAAGCATTGCGGTATTGCGTCATTTGCCATCAGTTTGGAATGGCAAAAAAGAACAAAGAAGAAATTACCATCTAACGTAATTTGATTCCATTGGGAAAGAACACGGGGAGAATTTAAACCGAATTGATCAATTATAATCTGAAACGGCAGCCACCAAAGCCATTCCCCTACACTGACGTTCGAAGCCAACCAAGACTGCTCCAATCTTCCAGCTGAAACCGACGGGTAATAAACTGCAAACTAGAATCAATAATCCCACGGAATTATCGGCTTTTAGCCAAAGCTGCCGGTAGGCAAGCAGCATCACACAAAACTCTCCTTGCTCTAAGCAAAAAGCCGTCAATATGGGACATTAAATTGAACTAAACGAAACCAATAAACCGTAATTAAAATATTTGCACCACAATCCATGCCAATCCGGCTTTTCCCATCTCCGATTTGGGGGCTTACTTTTGGCTCAGGTGATAGGGAGTGGAGGTACTGGGTTCGATTTCCGGGACATACTCAATTCAACGAAACAGACTTCTTGAGGGCCGACGTTAAGTCTCATTTGGGACGTAAGGGAAGTGAAATGTAGACACGAATAGTTTCGTTCTTTCAATCAACGATTGATCGGTGAACGGTGATGAACTACAATCTCACCCCGATGCAAGGAAGTTCGACGGCAAAATGCGGTAACAAGAAGACGCATCGGTATGCTGTCATAATCTCAGTGAAGAGACATTTGCATGGGCCGCATTAGTCGTGCATTTCTGGTTTCAATAATGGCTTTGTGCACAGCTGGCAATTAACTGCAAAACAAGGACTGATCGCAGCTGAAGCGGCGGCGATCATCATCGACGCTCTAACCGACTAAAATCTGAAGCAGGCGCTTAGTTTGATAGCTCGCTGAATTTTACCGCTCCAACAACCAATTATCCCCCAAGCGCGTTCGCTTTCCATGCGTGCCTAAATTAACCTCTAATCAGATGAAATCTGTTCGCAGGAGATTCCGCTGGACACCGTCGGTAAGCCACACATGTCCCGGTTCAGCCGCTGGAGTGCTTGGCACTTTTCCCTATCGCCAGTCACTGGGACCGCTGAAGTCCTGATTGAATTTCGAGTGGGAAGTGACTGAGTACGCTTCGCGACGCCATGACCCTTCACGCGAGAATTCATTATCTTTCGCTCATCCCTTCATCTTAACAACATCCTGGTAGATTCCCACTGTGCAGTTTCATTATCTTTCGTTTTGTCGATTTTATTTTTTATTTATGAACAAACGATCGCAATTTCCTTCCACCTTCCGGAGTTGGCTCCCTTCTTTCAGTCCTCGAAGCGAGCATTCCAACACCATCTCAATCGTAATTGCCTCATTGGCATCCGCCAGGGTCGTATTCCTCAAGATTGATATTGATCGCAAAAATATGCGACTCCAGACAAAATGAGCGGCGACGATGGAAATTGTGCCCTATTGTGTTCGCATAAATGGCACAATTCCTTCCAGGCCACTTTTTCCGTCTCCTCGTTCAAGTTTGGCGATTTGTTCCCAGGTATTTTCATTCGACGAGGAATGGGGTAGAAAAATAAATCGGCTACCGATATTGGCAATACATACGGTTCGACTCAAATCAGAGGATGTTTTTCTGTTGGGTTCCATCCGGCGAACGACCGGAAATCTGGAATTGAGATGTGCATTCGATTCATACATTTTTATTAATGGAGTTGATCAGAACGCACAGTCATGCAATCAAGCATCAGGATTGTTTTTTCTTGCCTGTCTATATCAACATCACTGAAAGGCGAAATTGCTTCTAGAACCGGCGAATTTCTGACAGGTTAATTACCTTTTTGGTTGAATTCCTAGTTCGTTCGTCTTGCATGTTCTATCGAAAGCAGCTGATGATCCTGATACATAAAAAATCAGTAACGTCCCTTTGATATACTGATAGTCGGTGGAGGTTTTTTCTTCTTCTGTGCAGGGTATTAGTTTCTGCTGATTTAAATGAATATTTGTTCAAAGAGGTAGACGTGCGTGTTTCGATAAAATCACATCAGTTCGACGATGGTTACCCTTGGGGTTGGGAGATCCTGTTATTCTGTTGATTGATTTCATTAGTAGGATTTGGAATTCCACCGCATGCAATCCGAACGGGTCCGGCACCTCTGAAGTATGGACGAGCTGAGAGATTTAATTAAAAATAGACATGAGATTACATCGTCATCAATCAATCGGAATCTGATTCGAAGAGCACATTCAAGATCAGCTGGGAATTGTTTGGCGGAAATAAAAGCCTGTCCACGTTAAATTTCGGACACCAACATAATAGCAGCAAACAAAATTTACACAACAATAGAGTTATATCTGTATTGCAAACAGTTAAATAAGATGTTAATCCTCCTTTTTGTAAAATTCTCGAACTTTCTGCGGTACACCCGCCATCAGTTTCCGTACGGTATGAAGATTCTCCCTCCTCTCTTGAAATAATCGGTACCATTTGCTCTCTTCTCAGTTTCGAAGAGTTCCTGCTTAACTAGAGCCCAGTACTTCTCTATTAGGCGAAGTTCTGGACAGTTTGGTAGATTGGCAGTTTTTGGCACGTATATGACCTTTTGTACCTTACACCATTCCAAGACGTATTGCGCATAGTGACAAGAGGTTAAAATAGTGCTGGAGGGTCATGGCTTCTGATAAACGGTTGCAACTGCTTTTGCAGAAACTATTTCTCGTACACATACTTATTAATACGGCCGGTATAGACGACACTTTTAGATTTTTGACCACAACTAAATATGGCCTGACGAATCAAATAATACTTCGGGAATTTTCACACCTCCTTTGTCCGGAAATGATTGGCAACGGCGTTCGATTGCATTGCGGTATAAAAAGCCAGACCCTGAAGCAATTCAAAGTCTTCGAGTACGTTTGTTTCGTCGTCCATTTTGATGCAAGAAAAAGTTTGCGAAAAAATGGTGATGTTGTCAAGCTCTTTAGCACCATTGGCGGAGCTAGACAATTAGTCTGGAGGGTGCCTGCCCGAAGATTTTGTTCGTTAGGTGCCATAGCAGGTGCACTGGCGACCAACCAATTGGTCAGATGACTGATTGCGCTGCAGGCTGTAACTAGCAAGCCGTTGGCTAGCCAACCGTTGCTAAGCAGCCATGAATTATGCTGTGGTGTGCTAGGCAGTCGTTTGCTTGGGCCAATGAAGCCAACCACGAGCAATGAGGTGTATACAGGTGGCGAAAAGCAAGGTTTTTGTCGGTATTAGTAACGAAAAATGTGTAAAAAATCCATGATTCCAAAAACAGAGCAAGTTTAGTTTTTGTTCACATCCTTTTAGTGCACGAAAAAGCCCTTGCACCGAACTGGCCGGCCTGACGTGCCGCAAGGGCTCAGTAGGGATTCTCTGTCAAGACCCGAAGCTAAGAGTCAGTTCCATTGTGGTTATATCACATTAATTAATTTGTCTACTGTTGTTATCTACATTTTTTTCAGAATTTCCGTACGGAGAAGCTGGTTGGCGTAGTCAGGGCGGTGTTGTCGGCTTGTCAACGGCGAAGATCGTGTTCAAGCAGGGTACACACTTGGATTTTTTTTACAGAAATCTGTAAAGTTTTACCGAATTCTCAACAGCTGAACGTTCGGTAATCCGATTTTACGGATTTCGGTGAAATTTTACAGATATCTGTAAAAAATTTACCGGGTTTCGGTAAAATTTTACCGATATCCGTAAAATCGGATTACCGAACGTTCAGCTGTTGAGAATTCGGTAAAAATTTACAGATTTCTGTAAAAAAATCTAAGTGTATATATTTTCCATTCTCATTTGATTAATAATTACAGCACATCTTGTGATATCTTCGTATTTTGAATTACTTTTGTTTTTCAGAGCACGGAGCAGCATGACAATTTAATGCTTGTGATGTTCAGCTGGTTTTTCTGTATTTTCATTCAAATTATATTTCTGAACTTCGGCTGATGTTCCATGAGGGACCTGCATGTAGTTGGAGGTAGTGTAGAATTATATTTGGGTATATTTATTTCAGAGGTCATCGAACCGGGCGCTTCGATCGCTAAAACTGTTTTCTTCGACGTATAGAAGAGTCTTTTGTTACTCCAAAAATAAAACAAATCAAATATCTATCCATTGAAATTTTATCTTTGTTGAAAGGACTGATCAACTCTGCTTTTCAGCTTTTCCAGGACTATTTAGGTTTTAATGCATATCCGGTTTTTATTTTGCAGTAGTAGTCCAGTGGCTGTCAGTTATATTTTGTCAATACATATATTATAATATATCATGTACACTATTCACATACATTCAATAACAAAGGGTAAGGGGGGAATACAGGGTGCCAGACGAAGTGTAGGCTGGATGAGAGATTCGTGGTTATCTGGCTCAAGTCATGGATGACAATTATGCCTCCTTTATGGAAATCATCAGATAGAGATCAGTGAAGGTCTAATTATCTGCCGACAGTCTACAGTGAGTTTGATAACCCTATCTTTAACAAACCAGCAGACCGAAATCCTAATGTGTATTGCTTACTGTTCATTTCCTTTAATAAGAGCATTTCGTTGGAAGGAGATTCTCTATCCTTTCCGTGGGTTTCGTGTAAGTGCATCTGCTTATGGGTCCACACTCCCGCTTTTGGACCTTCATACAACGAAATAGTGAGGATTACAGGTATGTACATTTTAATCTTGCCATAAGAAGGAACTGTACGGCATGGCAAGTCCTGCACTGGTGGTGGCTTTCTGTCACATCACGGCAATAGGTAGGCGTCAAATGAAAATTTGAAAATAACTGAAACAGTTTGAACGCTAACATTTTTATCATTTCTCATTAGGTTTTCGAGATTTTTGCTTCAATCAGTAGAAGTTTTTCGCGACTGTCAACTAAACGGTGTTCCGATCAAATTTTGGTCAATCAGTTGTGTGTGTGAGTCGATCAAAGTTTTTATTAATAAGTCAAATTCTTTTTCTTTTTCAAGTTCAGCTTATACAGAACACAGGAGAAATATTCAGCTAAGCTTCCTTTTTACCAAATGCAAATTGCCAGGTCTTTCGTTTAACACCTGCCATATGATTTTGTACAGTCTCCTTGTTCACTTTATTCGGCGTAGAACGCCAGTTTGCCTGTTTCTCGCTCACAACAGCTTTTTTAGTCTTCTTAAAGTTCCGCTTGACGATGGCCCAATATTGTTCGATTGGACGGAGCTCTGGCGTGTTGGGAGCGTTCTTGTCCTTGGGCACCACTTGAACGTTGTTGGCAGCAAACCACTCCATGGCCTTTTTTCCGTAATGGCAAGATGCCAAATCCAGCCAAAATAGAACACAACAATTGTGTCACTTCAGGAAAGGCAGTAGACGTTCTTGTAGGCACTCGCTCAGATAAATTTCCTGGTTGATGGTTCCGGTCGCAATGTAAACGTTGCTCTTCAAACCACTGGTACAGATGGCCTTCCACACCAGATATTTGTTCGCGAACTTTGACAGTTTATGTGCTTGAAAATATCTGCCATCTTTTTGCTTCCGGTTGCCGTATAAAATTCCTGTCCCGCTGTTTAAAGTCTGCCTTGGCGTAGATTTCATCGTCCTGTACCACGCAATCAAACTTCGTCCGCATCGTCGTGTACAACTTTCGCGATCGTGCTTTGGCCGACGGGTTTATCGTCGCGATTTGGAGCCGCCATTTTCATGTAAGTCGACAGTCCAGCTCGTTTTTTAGCTTTATCCATGGTTGAAGGCGCCATTCCCAGCTTCTTTGCGACATCTCGGACGGACAGGTTGAGGTTCCGCTCGAAACAGCGGGCAACTCTTTTTGCCGTCGCTGTGGCCTCCGGCTTTCGATTTCCCTACAATCCAGCTTTCCTGGCTGTCGACAAACGTTCACCGAACACTTTGAATACGTTGGTAACAGTGGATTTAGCCACACTCAACAATCTCGCCAACTTGGCGTGAGAGAAGTTTGGATTTACATGGTGTAAATCCACGTGCAAAATTTTGATGCGTTTCCTTCGAAGACATTTTGATAACTGAAGTGCTAAGGGGGGGGGTTAGAAAAAGTCTACGTTTGTCTACGGCGGGGGAGGGGGGTTACACCAAAAGTCTTCGTAGACCATTTTTTCTACAAAACGGATATTCATACCCGCAGAGAAAAATAACGTCATAACAAACATATTCCAGGTAAATACAAACATAAAATTAGTTTATTTTGGCAGCAAACATTAACTTGCTTTCTTTTGAACATATTCTATGTTTAAAACCAAGTAACATCATATTATATATATTCATCATTTTAATGATGCGAATGAGGCGAGGGAATTACACGCTTAAATTGACCCACCCGATGAATGTATTGTTGAAATTGTCAAGCCTTGTAATTGATTCGAAAACTGTTATTCGTTCGAAACATGCTTTCTATTTACTTTAAATAACTCTTATGTTTCAAGTTGAACATCGATAGTTTTAATTGAAGTGGGTGAGATTTGTATCCGTGATAAACGTTATACACGAAGGATTAAAACAATTGTTAAGGCCTTGCGTATTATCTTCGTGCCACCCTCATCATTTTTGGAATCTATTTCTGAGCCAAGTAAGCTCGAGCACTCATGGGATCGCAGCAAGCCGTGCTTGGAAACTGACGTGTTTTGTTTTTGCTGCGTCTTTTTCGCAGAAAATCAAATAAAAATAATAATATATTCGAAATTCAACCTAAACGAACAGTGAATCATTAAATCTCCACGTGTTTTGTGTAAAGTGTAGTGAGTTTAATTTCTTCCAAAAATTTGTGATGGTCGGTATTTTTTCCCCGTATTTTCTTGTTTTTTTGTTCTTCGCCCCCGGAGGAAGAGTTAATAGCAGCTTAGTTGTGTTTGTTAGTTCTGTTAGTATTGTGTCACGCGGACATCAATGATTAAATTAGAGTATTTTTCCGCTTTGTCGCGAGTGACCTGAGGATTATAAGCAGTTTAGAAGCCGACATTGAGTAGCCTCATAGCGGGGGATTTTGATTGTTGGCAGTGTGTGGAGAGAGAAAAATGAAAACCAGTGCAATGAAGAAAACGGTCATTTTCTGGTCAGAAGCAAAATACGAAGCTAACGCGCATGCGCGCGTGAGTGACTGGCATACAATACAATTCCAGATGCACTCACTCACCACATGGTGTACAGATGGAGAGCTGTGAAGTTTTTTCTTTCGTTGAACAATGATTGTGATTTCTCAAGTTAAATTTTTTATCGAAAGTGTTTTTTACCTGCGATTTTCATTGTGCTATTTCGAAAAATATGATGCGAAAATATTTGCCGAATAGCGGAGTGCTACTTCTGTAGAGACATAACCGCATCCTTTAGCATCACAGAGAAGCCGTCCAAATGGAGACTGAAGATCAACAAAAATGTCCGGTGAGATCTTTCTGAATTTGAACGATACTGCTAAATACGTGCCATCATCAAAACAATTAGATTTGATGATGGAAGTGTTTGCACAGTACCTATATCCATTTGATGTTTGTACTGTGTTTATGCGGGGCTTGTTGTAAGTGAAAGTGACCTCGAAATGGACGTGAGTAACCAGGCATTCTGAAATGGGTCAGTGGAACCCAACAGACCTATCACCTTCCAATTCCCGGGCTAAAATGTGTGTCGAGTCGACAGCAGTTCGTTTAACTGTAAACATTTTTCTTCCATAAAATCACTGTTGGAAGGTGGGCGTTGGATTGCACACACACACACACACACACACACACACACACACACACACACACACACACACACACACACACACACACACACACACACACATACACAGGAGGTGCGGCAATCGGTTCTGCGCGGTAGTAACGATCGACGTCAAAAACGCTTTTAACAGTGCCAGCAGGGAGGCCATCGCCACAGCGCTGCCCCCACTACTTGTGTAGAATCCTTAAGAGTTACTTCCAAAACCGGATTCTGGTCTACGAAACGAACTCGGGGCAGAAGTCGATTAGGGTTACGGTGGGCGTTCCGCAAGGCTCCATACTTGGCCCAACGCTGTGGAACATAATGTACAACGGAGTCCTAAAACTGAAGCTGCCCAAGGGCGTAAAGATCTTCGGGTTCGCGGATGATGTCATCCTCACGATAACCGGAGAGTCGCTGGAAGAAGTAGAAATGCTGGTGGCGGAGTCGACCGACGCAATTGAAAACTGGATGAATGCAGTCAAGTTGCAGCTTGCTCACCACAAAACGGAAGTGATGCTGGTCAGCAACTGCCGAATGATCCAGTGGATGCAGATTACCATAGGAGGGCACGTCATACCGTCCATGCGAGCTTTAAGACATCTAGGAGTGATGATAGATGACCGGTTGAATTTCAACACCCATGTAGACTATTCCTGCGAAAAGGCGGCTAAAATGGTCAGTGCGCTTGCAAGGATCATGCCGAACATCGGTGGTCCGAAAGGCAGCAGTAGGTGACTTCTGGCTGCCGTATCATCCTCGATACTGCGGTACGGCGTTCCAGCATGGGGAGCCGCGCTCAAAACGAAACGTAACCGCAGGAAGTTGAACAGCGTGTTTCGTCTGATGGCAATTAGAGTCGCGAGTGCGTACAGAACCATCTCATCGGAGGCAGTTTGCGTTATCGCCGGGTTGATTCCAATCTGCGTAACCCTAGCAGAGGATATCGAATGCTATCAACGGAGATGAACCAGTAATGTGAGGAAGACGGTGAGGCTAGAATCCATGGTCAAATGGCAGCAGGAGTGGGACAACGCGGAGAATGAAAGGTGGACCCACCGGCTCATCCCCAATGTGTCGACGTGGGTGAACAGGGAGCATGGAGAGGTGAACTTTTACCTCACACTGTTCCTGTCCGGGCACGGATGTTTTCGCCAATACCTGCACCGGTGTGTTCATGTGTCGTCACCTTTCTGACCGGCGTGTGCCAACGTAGAGGAGACTCCAGAGCACGTGGTGTTCGACTGTCCGAGGTTTACGGAATTGCGAAGGGGAACGCCTGCCCCAAGGCCGGATAATATCGCAGAGCGAATGTGCAACGAAGGAGACACGTGGAACGCGGTAAGCAGAGTTGTGACGCAAATACTGTCGGAGCTACAGCGTAAATGGAGGCGGGACCAGCAAACAAGCGCCGGTTCTGAGGAGTATCCAGCGCAGTGAGCAGTGTTCGGCTTCGGGTCGTCGTGGCGCCGATGAACCGGAAGTCTTCCGTCAACCAAAATCGTCGGGCCGACCTCGGCACTCGAACAGCCAGCCTGCTGAAGAATGAAGAAAGAAGAAGAAAGAGCTTCGGGTATGTAGGGCACCGCCAGTGCGGACGTCATCCAACACCGGAACTGTCGGACCACCTCTACAACCTGAAGACGAAGTCGGCGCAATGCGCGTTAGCGTCCCCTGCGATAACCGCCGGTAGTCGGGGCACCATCAGTGCGGAAGTTTCCTCCACCGGAACTGGTGGACCACCCTCGACGCCGGGGGGAAGCAGGAGGATTCGAGAGATGGATACAACGTAGCAGCGGAGCAGTGGATCATCCAGCCAGTCGGCGAACTAGCCTTAGCTAGGGGTCGAAATTTTAGAAGAAGTGCATGAGCACAGCCCCCGAAGTAGTCGCAGCATTGTGGTCCCGGGGATCAAGGCAAGGAGGATAAGGGATCCGGATTTTCCGGGAGGCACATTTTTAGCAGGTCGGGCAGAGCCCAACCCTGTTCGCCTGAACATTGTGTGGTGTCTCAGGTGTTTGTCACACAGATTTTTGATGGCCTTTCAACGCTTGTAAAAAAAAAACACACACACACACACACACACACAAGTAAGCTCGAGCACTCATGGCTTGAATGAAGTTTTTGTATTTGTTTTGCCAAAGTACTTTTTATTGCAACTGTAAACCAATCTGAGTCATAAAATCCGTGCTGGATTGTACACATTCAATATCTAGCCTATTGTTTTGTGCTTAAAATTCAAAGCGTGCTACGAAAACATATAGGTGATAACTACATACAGTGGCAAAAGTGACAGTAGCAAATATTGAGTACAATTCATCCAGGTCGACACTCTTGAAGCGATTTTCATTCTTCAAACTTATATCTGAAAATGCTGCTTACCCGAGAAATACACATTTTGTGAATCCTAGAGGGTTTGAGCTGTTTAGTGGAATACCTGTAACTAGAAATTAGAAGAAATAAAATAAGTATCTTCCATTTAATTCCAACTACCTTTGCTTATCTTCGACAGATACGCGTATTTCGTCTACAATGTGCAGACTTCTTCAGTGTCTCGTACTAATAACTCGACTTGTCGAGTAAGTAATAACTCGAAGTCGAGTTATTAGTACGAGACACTGAAGAAGTCTGCACATTGTAGACGAAATACGCGTATTTGTTGAAGATAAGCAAAGGTAGTTGGAATTAAATGGAAGATACTAATTTTTCTTCTAATTTCTAGTTACACATTTTGTGTTTTAGTAAGCTGGATAATTCTCATGTTTGGTAGAATTTGTGTCTCATTTGTGTGAGAGCCCCTTTTCATGAGAGAGAAGGAGTCTCAAACAATCAGAAGAACCTTCCCCAGCCCTAAAAAACCTGCATACAAATTTTCACGCTGATCGGTTCATAACTTTCCGAGACTATAAGAGTCAGACAGACTGACAGAATCCTACCTCCAAAAACCCTAGTATGCCAAATGTGGTTTCATCTGCTTTATTAGTTCTTGAGTTATGCAGAAACTTGTATTTAACTTGTATGGGTGCTCCCCCCCCCTTAAAAGGGGGTGGGGCCTTGAACTGTTATAGTAACATTTCTTGCCTTCAAAAAGGTCCACATGCCAACTTTGGTTCCATTTGCTCACCTCAACTCACCTAAATTTTTTTGAGAATCAGTATAGTACAGCTGAAAAAGTTTTTTTCATATCTCAGAACAAATGAAAATGTTGCATCACTGTGGCAAGCTTCTTGTAAACAATGTTTTGTAAACCATTTAAGCTACCGATAGTATATGAGCACATTTTTTTGCCAGTCCAGGTGGTGCATTCGTTCCTGCCTTGACCTACTCCGCATGGGGATGCTTGGCAAAAGATTATGTGCTTGTTTCGAAATACTACCTCACAATGCCCTCTGCGCAATTTCAAAAACTACTTCTATTCCATTTTCACAGCCTGCCGTGAGCTAACGGAACTATCAATACTTTCTCATAACAACTTTGTTCTAGCGAAAAAAAAGTGTTGTCTACTCGTAAAGCCTCATGGTGATGAGAAATTATTTCCTTCACAAACAACATCATCAATGTTTTGTAGTCTGTTTTCGAGCAAACTCAAAACGCTCACGCGAAAGAGCCTTTTCACACATAGTTATGTTGGTATGTTCATGCTTAAAAGATTCCTATTTAAAAATGCTAAACCAGAACAAACATCTGAACAATTTCGTTCCAAAACATCATACAGTAAAGCTTTTCCGAAAAACATCCCTTTCAAAAGCAGCAGGAAAAACAAAATCCCCAAAACTAATAACAAATATTGCCATAATTGAGTTTTCATTAATTTGCTCTATAATAAAAAGAACATCACCCAACAAGTCCCTTATCTAGTGCCGACTTCAACAATACATACACATATGAGCGCAGGACCCTGCAGCCTGCGGTAGAAGTAACAAAAAAGCACATAAACATCGCCTTAATAATCCTCTTTTCATCTCCGTTTATTTCAGACCGGATAACTTTCTCCAACGGCGAAAAACTTCCTCTTGCTGCTGCTGCTGGCTTTGTGCGTGTACGAGGGGCCATCCCAGAACACAGTGCCTCCCGATAGCCTCCGGATAGACAGGAGAGCAGCACTTGATCAGAGTCCGCCGCCAAGCAATAATTACCACCAAAAGCCGTTCTGACTGGGATTTTTCTAGTCCACTGACCGCACTGCGAACGTCGAGAAAACAAGAAAGCTACTTTCCCACATTAGACGGGAGTACCGGGAGAGGCAGTCGCCATAATGAAGGGACGACATCTAAGGAGGCGGTTCAGCCTGCAGCCATCGTTCATGAAGGACGACAGCCCGGATGACAGACCGAAGCGGGAGAAGTGAGTCCTTTTGCATTCCTAGTACACAATCTTCACGGTGCTGCTCTGGTACGGCTTAGCATTGTTATAAGTTTGATTCCAGGTTGCTTAGGATGCTGTGCCTTTTGAATCCAGAAGAGAAATCTAGGGTATTATAATGAGACTTTATGGGAAGTTTAATCCCACACGAACTCGTTGCCATTTCCTTCGATAAATACCAGTCAGTGACACCCTCTCGGGAAGTGTCTGAAAATCAAACACAGCAAGCGAGAGTCGTCAGTCGTTGTTGTTGTTGAGCTTCCGATTCCGATTCATGTCTAGTGGGAAAAGGAACAGAGTGGGCAATCATCGAGTCCCATCGCAAAAAAAAACTCCAGTTGTAACGGAGAAAAGATGGCTGGTCCCTTACTCCCCTGATGGCGAGCAGACTTTATATACCAATCTCCCGTCAATTGAGTGAACAATGTACAGCAATCTAGGTAGTATGCTGGTTTTGAGTTAGTATCCCACGTTGTTCAGTGCTCGGGACAATGAACAACAACATCAACGGCAGAAGATTTCCTCCAACCGACTCAAGAATGGGTGGGGGGGGGGGGGGTAGTTCTTAACCAGAAAAGATAGAAACCAAGTCTGTCAGAGGGATGGAAAAGGCTGCAAGGGCAAGGGAGTGAATCAAGACATCTTATCTGTTGTTGACTACTGGCGGTGAATCGTTTTTAAGCCCCTGTCATCCCTTCTCCGTCTACAACCCGGGTACTGAGCTTAACCATAAGCGGTGTATTTTATTCGGCAGAGAATAATCTGCTCTCATGTACTAAAGGACAATGATGTACTTTCTGCAACAGTGGCAGGTAGCAAAGTGATTTCAAGCTCAGGCTCTTCACGATTCCCTTGAGGCAATGCCTTGTTATGCGGCAAGAGGCGGTATTGTTATTATTATTATTTTCGGGAAAATTTGAGAAGATTCTTACGCGAGTTGCTTTTAACAGCCGGCTTAAATTTTATGACGAGGATTTATCGCGTAATTTTTATGAGTTCAAAATATGTTTATAAGTAAAAGGGGAAACGTTAGACTGGTGCAGGCAGATGATTTGAAATTTTCTTCAAATAATTCCAAGCCCCTCAAACTAATTGACACGACTTCATCTGAACCATTTGTGTGGAAAATACTATTGGAAAAAACCCAGCTCGCTGAACTTGTACGTAGTTATCAAATGAAAAGTTGGCTTATTTCCACCAACAGGCACTTATGAGAGTGGCATGCGTCCGAAGCAAGCATAACTATAGACAAAGATAACATAATGCAAAACGATACACGACTCTTGCGATTCACAAGAGACACGAATAGCGCTGCCCGGTGAGCAAAAATCCAACTAGTATACTGATAATATGATGCGTGTGAAATGTCAATCTCATCGTCAAACTAAATTGACAGTTACACCTTCTTCTCACACTCAAAAAAATCGACACGTTATTTGCACGTGAAATTTCACGTAACTTTCACCTGAACACGTAACCGATCTTCTTCAGTAAAATCAGGTGAATATTACGTGCCAGTGAATTGTACGTGAAAAATCACGTAACAATTATGTGATTTTCACGTAGAATGTGGATTTACGTGGAAATCACGTAGCTCTTACGTGAATTCTACGTGTTTATTACTGGTTTTGGTAGTGGACGAAAATTACGTGCGTTTCACGTGGAACCAACGTGACGATTTTTTTGAGTGCACCTTATAAACGCTCATCCGGATTTACTTAAAATTGAGTAAAGGTAAACCAAAGCCATAAAAAAGGAAGAGCTCAAAGTTGGGTAATCGGGTGTAAACCCAAAGATGGGTAAATCTACATTTTATTTGGTTTTGAGTTAGTTGTACCCATTATTATAATATGTAGTTTTTATGGAAATTGGGTAGAATATTGAAAAATCAAAATACCCTTGGCTGCTATAGTTAGGTTTTCTCTTTTTATTCTTTCGAATAAAAATGTTTGTCAACTCTGTAGTTTCAATATTTTATTTGTGGTATGGTTATACCAACAATCAATATGCAACTAGCGATTTGAAATTGGTTCACTGTTGTAGAACCCCTAGTTCCGAACTACACCTTGCAGTCGGCACCTTGCTATACACGCTTTTCAATACCTCTCGGTACTAGTATCTGTGTCTTTGTTTTGATTAGCTATGTTATTTTGACAGAATATTTGAGGGTATGTTGGTGAGAGCTATGTTATTAGGAGCGATTCATTAAGCTTGGACCGAGCTTGAGACAGGTGTGCTAGTACTTTCTGAGCCAAAAAATATATATATTTTCTTCAGGATTATCCATCCGCTGGTTATACCAGCGGCTGGATAGTCATGAAGAAATTGAATATATCTTTTGGCTCGGTTCCAAGCTTTCTGATTCACCCGTAATATGGTAACTTACACCAACAAACCCTCAAGTATTCTGTCAAACTAATATAGCTAATCAAAAATTCTAGTACCGAAAGCGCAAGAGTTTCGGTAGTTACTTGTTATAAGAAATCAGTTTGAATTTCATAAATGTATCGGTTATGTTGAAAAAATAAAAATATCGAGCAACCTGGATTCAAACGGATATAGGTCCAGTGACTTGCCCACTAGTATGTATCAAAACTTCTAATCAGGAAAGCTTTAAGGCGCACAAGAACAACGTCGTGTGAAACAAAATCCATTCATAAGTTAGCCTTATGAAATTCCAAAGCATCGTTCATAAGTTGAACCTTATAAAATTCATAAGATTATTTGGTTGAGTGTACGGACCTAGGGGCTCTACAACGGCAAACCAAGTTTAAATCGCTAGTTCCATATTGATTGTTGACGTTACCGTGTCCACTGCCGCTGCAATCTGCTCCGTTAGCTGAATGGTCGTTTTTAAATTTTAATTTATCAAATTTTACACCTCTTTTGGAAAAATGGCGAGTGACGCTGTTAGGTATTCACTATAGTCTAACAGCTTAATAAAGGATTGAACCAGAGTTATGAAGATTCGAGTAAAATTGACCAACTTTCACAAATCGCCTTACCCATGGTTTGACGTTTCAGCCTGTTTTATGAAAATGCACAGAGAACAGACATCGAGGCTCGAACATTTTTTTCCCTATTTACTGTGTAAATTTTTAAAAGCAAACCGCTGAAAAACGACGCCACCTAGACTAGTTTGATTGTAAATTGACAGACTATCAATCTGAGTTCGGGCAAGTGGCGCCATCAACATACAACCAAAACTAACGGAATCGAGCTGTAATTATAAAATGTCAGTTACAGAAATTTACACACGGAGGGCACTCCAGCTAAGATGTCTGTTCTCTGTGGAAAATGGGTACAAGTTACTCAATATTGCGTAAATCCGAATGAGCGTGTAAACCAGCGACACGATATTTCCTTAACAAGAAAATCTTCGAGCTTTTTTCAAATAGGCTTATCTGTTTTGATAGATTTTCTTCGTAGATTTTCTTTTTCGTGAATATCCCTGCTACAAAACATAATTTTTAAAATATCTTAAAGTTAAACCGACTTTGTTAAACTTGGTGGCTTTATTTGAAACGAAGTATGTTTGAATAACTGTGTTTATTAAAAGATTGAGAAAGCTGAGGAAGAAAATCCATCAACCACAAAGGTAAATTTAAAAAAAAAACTTTCTAGAATTAAAATCAATCAGAAGTAAGATCAATGCCCCTGAAAATTTTATCCATGCTTTGACATTCTTTCGCTCTTCGTACTACATCCGAGAAATGTCTTCAGGCAATCCAAGCTTTAATTTTATTTATTTATTTATTTATTTATTTCGTCAAGCAATGTAGACTACATACAATGGTTACAGTGTTCTACTTACATACTATACATAATTTCTGTTGTCTTTTAGACGACATTTTATTTGTTCTTTAGACATAGTGATGCCGATGATTTCGCAATGTAAGTTATACTGGCGCATCATTCGATTAATGGGGCCATTTTTTGCATAATTAGTTCTGTATGACTTTTCTAAGAATAATTTCCGTGTTCTAAGATGCCGACTGGGACTATAAAAGTTCAATTGCGAGAGTAGTTCTTCTGATTTTATGCGTTGTGAAATAATGTCATTGACGTAGAAAAGCATTGCAGATTCGCGGCGTTCTTTAAGTGTCTGTAAATTGATAAGCATGCAGCGTGCTTCATAAGATGGTAGTGGAAATACAGTCCAATTCAATTTCCTTAGGGCATATAAAAGAAATTGCTTTTGGACGGATTCTATGCGTTCGTCGTGTATGGAACAGTACGGGTTCCATACTAGGTTGCAGTATTCCAGAATTGGCCTGACATATGTAATGTATAATATTTTAATAGTATATGGATCTTGAAAATTGTGACTGAACCTCTTAATGAAGCCCAGCATGCTATTTGCTTTACTTATAATAGTATTGTAATGTTCTACAAAAGTGAGTTTAGAGTCTAGGGTAATGCCTAAGTCCCTTACTATTTTGCATGTTTCTACTTTTTGGTTTCCTAAAAATATTTCCGTACGAGGTGTTTCGATTTTTCTGCTAAATACTATTGAGTTACATTTTTTCACGTTAAGTTGAAGTAAGCTTTTGCTACACCATGTGTTGAATAAGTTAATTTCGTTCTGGAATTCTTCTGCGTCACTAGGATTGTTTATTTCCATGAAAAGCTTCATGTCATCTGCATATATCAGTATTTGGATTTTTTAAGTATGTAGGAAATGTCGTTTATGTACAAAATAAAAAGAAGTGGGCCTAAATGTGAACCTTGGGGGACCCCGAGGTGACAGAGATAGGTTCTGAAAGTTTATTTTGAAAGCGAACAATTTGTTCGCGATGCGTTAAATATGACTGCAGCCAATTTAACAGTCCAGGTTCCATTCCAATTGTTTGCAATTTGAAGAGTAATAATGGTATGTCGATTCGGTCAAAGGCCTTACTGAAGTCAGTGTAAAGTGCTTCTACGTGCTTGCCATTGTCCATTGCATTCAAAATAAAAGTTACAAATTCAAGAAGATTAGAAGTGGTTGAGCGACCTTTGAAAAAGCCGTGCTGTTTGCTTGTAATTTGATTTTTACTTGCTGAAAAATATTTTCATTCACGAGAGATTCAAAAAGTTTTGGGATGCAAGAGATAATGGCAATTCCACGATAGTTGCGGATGTCTGATTTCATGCCTGATTTGAAAATCGGAACCAAATAAGAAGATTTCCAAATGGTGGGAAATGTTCCGCTCTTAAGAGACATATTAAAGAGAAGTTCTAAAGGGAGGGCAAGTTCGTCTGAAAGGTTCTTTAAAAATACGGGTGCAATACCGTCTGGGCCTGGTCCCTTAGAAGCGTCCAAGTTTTTTAGTGCATTGAGAATTTCGTGAGGAGGTAATTGATTTACAGATATATTGTTGGAAAATTCAGGAATGAATGCAAAGAAGTCACGATCACGGTCTTCTTCGGAGAATGTAGTGTATACTTCTTGGAAGAAATCTGCAAAAAGCTTGCAGATTTCAGAAGGATTATCACCTACATTTCCGTCAAAATGCATTCTTGGGGAAATTGCTATTTTTCATTTTCGTTTTTACATAATTGAAGAAATTCTTAGGACATGATTTGACTTCAGTTTCGACTTTACGATTATATTCTTCATGTGCAGAATTAATGGCCGTGTTAAGTTGGTTGCATATGTCATAATAGTTTTGCAAATTTGTGCTAGAGTTTTGCTTTTTATATAATTTGTGTGCTCTTTGTTTTTTGTTCTTTAAATGTTTCAAATGTGGATTGAACCACACTGGTAATTTATTGTTTTGGGTTCGCCTTCTTCTTTTCATTGGTACAGTTTCTGAAATAAGGTACTGAATAATTGAATGAAATTTGCCTACTTCAGTGTTGACATTTCCTTCAATACTTTTTATATTCTGCCAATTTATTGTACATAGTCTACGTTTTGCTTCTTCGTAATTTGCTTTTTGATATTCCGGCACTTCCTCGAAGTCCCAGTCGTTGGGGGTGTGAGTATTATGTGCGAAGATTGAATATTCAATTGCTGTGTGAAATACTTCATTTTTCCATAGAGGTGACAATGAAGTACTCACACAAAAGTCTTCAGTGCAGTTCGTAAATAAGAGGTCTAAAAAGCATTTTGCTGATTCTTTATATGATTAATTTGGTGCAAGCCAAAATGTGAAATTTGGTCGAATAGGAATTGTAAAGTTTCGTCTTCGCCAACGACTGGGAGTAGAATTGATTCATTTTCGATGTCAGGGATGAAGTTCGCATTCCGTTTATTAAAGTCACCATAAATATGCAGTTTTACTTCCGGTTCCATATTCGACGTGATAATTTCGACATTTTGAAAAAATAATTCGAAAGATTGTTTATTGGCATGTTCGGGTGGGAAATACACAGATGCAAAAATATGTGTTTCATCAGCAATGAGTGCTTTAACTCAAACATGCTCAAATTCTTTGTGCTTGATAGTTTTTAGTTCTTGAGAAGTAAAGTCTGCATTGATGGCAATGAGAACTCCACCTCCAGATTTTTTATTGCTATGTTGCAAATTACGGTCATGCCGGAATACATTAAATTTATTTCCAAAAATTTCTTCGCTTTTTACGCTTTCATCCCAGCTTGTTTCGGTTGCCAGAATAACGTTGAAAGAAGAGGCTAGAAGTTTTTGTTGAATTTCTTTCATTTTGGCTGGGCTTTTCATGCGATTGAAATTTTGGCAATATACCAAAATTTCAGTCGCATTCTGTTGAGAAGGCGAAGACAGTTTTGGAGGATTAATCATACTTACAATACTATTAAATGATACTTCTTCCAAAGGGCGCGTTAGTGTTTCCGAAAATTTGAAGGGTTATAAAATTTCAGGGCGGCCTCCCTACTACGCTGCAGTCGTTCTGTACGTTCACTAGACAGGAACGCTCGATGTGACTGAAGGTCTGCCAAGGCGTCATTGCGTGGGATTCCTAGTTCTGCATGGACGTCCAGGAAAATTTCAGCGCAAGAATTTTATGTCTGTTGGTAGTCCTTCGGCTGCTAGTATTAATGTTGCACTAATTTTTGTGATTCCGCGAATGCATACGGAAGGTGGTTGGTCATGCAGGAATGAAAGGTAGGTCCGCACTAAGTCCATAATTTTAGGGTCCCGTAGTCGCGCCTTCAGAAAGCGTTGGTCGCCAGATGCTGATTGTTCCGTCAGTCTGACTATAGGCGGCCGCATTGGGTCAAAAGTGGTGGATGATCAGCTGATTGCTGCGTCATGCTTACGCTGGGCGGTGGGCGCATAGTGTAAAATGACCGGCTAGGTATAGAATTCGATTCCCGATATGTTGATGTGTCGGTATTTTCGATGGTGCTTGCTTCAGTATGTTGTTGTGTCTGGTTTTCTGCTCGGTATGGGTTGATTGTTTCACCTTTTTGAAGTTGATAAGTTTTGATACCGAGAGGGCTGCAATTGGGTGGTCAGTGGACGTTGGTGGGCTGGAAAATTGAACTTTTGCAGTAGCCAGTAGTTCTTTGTCAGATTTTTGTGTGTGTCTTTCATTTCCTTTGAAGTTTTTATTGGGTTTGTTGTCATAGTCTGGACGTCTGTTGTGGATGGATTGTTGTTTTTTACTTTTTCTGATGCGTTTGGCTTTTTCAGCAGCTTTTTCCTGTAGCCTACGAGCCCGCTGTTTGGCGTCTACTTTGGACCAGTCTTGCTTCCAATGCCATTTATGACCCAAAAATCGCCATCCAGGAGATGTATGCTCTTTCGAAATGACAGTATTGTGTACTGACGATCTTTCTGCTAATTCTTCTTCCAGGGTCTTCTGATGTGGCTTTGTATTGTTGGTTGCATTGATCTGAAGGCTAGAAACAGCCCCAGACACAAATTTCACTTCTTCCAGAATTTCCCGAAGCTTTGAGTCATCATAGTAGAGTGGAGGTGATGACGATTCGGCATCTTTCGATAAAAGTGCCATGTCATTTGATATGCTTAATAGCCGTTCGTCAAAATGTTCTTTAATTTTTTGCGCCATCGTGGAATTCGATTCGCTGATGCCGGCCATGGTCGTGTGTATATGTAGGTCACACGACTTTATATGCTGACCGACTGTGCTGCTTATATTTTGATTATTTTCAATTGTTACTGCCAACGTTCCTTTCACGTCTTCAAGCAGGTGTTCAATACTTTCGAAGAGTTCTGATACTATGCAGAATTTTTCAGGTCAGCAGCAATACGATGGTTCGCGTCTGTTTGAAAGCGGATTGCATCCACAAGTTGTTCCTGTTGATGAAGCAGCTTCCTCACGTCGGCTTCCTTCCGTAAAATGAGTTGGCAGTCAGCACACAAAGGCACCATAAATGCGGTGATGAATGCTCACGTTGTCGTTGTACACCGACGCAGGCAGCATGGTATTTTTTGTTACAAAATTCGCACTTCCATAGAAAGCGGTCGTCGCTAATGCTGCACGATTTAACACCACACGGCATAATTAGTTTTTATATAAAAATGTTCTACGCGATTCGATTTACAAAGGCCAGTAAGACCCGCACGCGACGTTGTCAAAAAGGTAAAAAAAAAGGTAAATATACAAGTTAATTGCGGAGCGAAATGCAAACGCGTCCGCGCCCGAAGACTGTCCGTGGCGAAAAAAAAAAAAAAAAAAAAAAAAAAGAACAGAATAACATAACTGTTTTGAATGATTTCCAAAACCAAGCTGACGAATGATGGTGTTTGTTTACATATGCACGACCACCAGTGCATGGAATAAAATATGAGTTGTCTTCCTATCAAAATTCTTCTCAAATTTTTCCTCACTTCTCCGGGGTAAAAATGATAAATCCAAAATAAAAAAATTCAATCTAAAAGTATGTGAAAGAGTGAAAGAAATTGTACTGGATTTCCAACATATTCAAGAGTGTTTTCACTGCATGCATTTGTTTGTGATTTTGTGTGAATTATAATGTATATGTGAGTTGAATCCGGAGACCATGTGTCTTTTCTTGCCGCGGACATACACGGTAAATCTTTTCTATTTAGAAGTCGTCAATTTTATGAGCTTTTTTCTAAACAGATGGCAGTCTTATTTAACGAAGAGGTTGTCTCTTGCACAATATATGAGAAAAATGGAAGTCGTGTATCTTTTTGTATCAGGTTGTCTTTGCTATAAATCACTGCACGGAATGTATTAACCTCACTTTTTTGACAGAATAGGTAGCTTGTTTGCCAGGTTTTATGTTCCTATCAGATCAAACGAAATATGTCATCGGTTTTTTCCGGATTCTGAATTTTTTTTTTTCATTTTTACTTCAATCGTAATAAATTTAGAGCCCAAAATTTCAAATTCATCTCACCAAAAATATTCAAAGTCCGTGAAAACAAGCTCCCTAAACTATCAAAACTGCATTGATGACGCCATCGGGCAATGATCTATAGTCGAGAATTTCTTGACTATTTTGTAGTGCGGTAGTGACAGCCCATATGCGGCGCGGTATCAGTAGGATAAACTTTTCTGATTTATGAGCTGGTGGACTTCAAAATGCCGTTTCAAGGATTCTTTGTTGACGCTCAATACATGGAATAAGTTGTTGAGGGTGCAGCCTCTACCCTTCACCTGCCTTAAGTAATGTCTAGTTGAAGTTCGTTTTAAATGCTTTAGATTTTTTCATTAACTTTCAAAACAGTTCAAAATTAATGTCACATAAAATTCGAAATTCAGTTTCAGGAAGTACTTTCTCAAATCTGAAGAACAAAAAAAAATTAATTTCAAAAGGCGCGTAAAATTTTTCCTCGTGTAATTCTCAGCCAAAGGAGGCATTAACAGCAAAATTGTTTGCAATCTTTCATGCACCATACAACTTTGTAGGCTATCTCTCATACAACATACTAGATTCAGGCGTTATTTGGCTGAAATTCACATGTAAGGTCACATTATTTTCTACCAAATCTAGCTTTGCTTAAATGTGCATTAGGTAACGTAGAAAATTAAATGCTTCATTCTATCCGTTTCAGGTGTTGACAGTTTAGTTCGAAAATATGTTACATATTATCATCAATATTTTTGTTCACCATCAAGTATTGCGTAGCTACACCTCGTAAACTGTTGGGAATTTTTCAATGCAACAAAGCAACATTCACATCTTTTAACGTTATAAAGAATGTATCGAGAAGTAGTTAACAACATTGATTTCCTAATAAAGCGAAGTTCCTAAAATGAAAAAAAAAAACATGTTTTGACTTCAATTTTCGATTTATTGTAGAAAAATAACCCTTTGTTACGTTTCACTGTTAATATAAATAAAAATCTTAGTTTCTGAAAAACGCTCGCAATTTGGACTTGACATTATTTATTAAATTTTGCATTGTTGCTTTTGTAACATTCCTGGTGGTTGATGTTCAGTTTTGCTTGAACTCCTGCGTGTTTTGGGACGCTGTACCCTCTTTCCGAAAATGCCACTTGATAATCACCCAATACCGTTCAATTGGCCAAAGACCCGGACAGTTCGGCGGGTTAATGTTTTTTTCACGAATTGTACATTATTGTTTGCCAACCACTGTAGAACCGACTTGGCGTAGTGGATGGAAGCCAAATCCGGATAGAAGACAGGAGGGGCCTTATGTTTACTGTACAGTGGCAGCTATCTCTTCTTCAAACATTGTTCCTCGTACACCTTGGCGATAATTGTACCCTTTGTGAAAAAAAAACTAGCGACAGCAATCCAGTTTATTTCGGGCCACATTCTATTAAAGAATTCATAAAGGTTACACCTTGCTTTTAAAAGTATATTAACCGCTTAATGCCTAATGAACCTTACAGGACCCCAAATGGAAAATGGCAGAAGAATAACACAGATTTAATTAATGTGTACACTGTCTTCGGGGACTTCATTCTACATCAATTCATGTATATGAGAAACATAAAAAACTTACGAGTTTAAGGCCGAATTGACGATCCAATTGACGGCCGAATAGAACATCCTGTATATGAAAAGAAATAAGGGCTTAATATTATTAGTATAAAGCGTTCTTTAAGAATATTGTACACATGCTTACGTATTATTAAATTTTTAGTGATAAACATTAATTTTTTTTTTAATTTTTTGGGAAGTTGTAGGTTATCCAAACTGCACTTGAGTTCAAAACTTCGGATCTACAGCTGTAACAGTAGCTTTGAGGGCTATAAAAGATTATGATATGCATTCAAACATATTGAATGATCCCATTGGAAGTCATTATTTGATAATTTTGAGATATTCTAGATCACCTAAAATGTCCTTGAGTTCAGTACATAGGTTCTATAGTAGTAATTATAACTTTTTGGGCTATACAAAGTTACGCTACGTATTTAACCATATTCAGTGAATATTCTAGAACATAAACAAACATTACGAGAAAAACTGGGATGATCGGGTTTATCCAAACTGTCCTACAGTTCAGAATACAAGATCAATAGTTGTAACAGTCGGTTTTTAAGTATGCAAAGGAAGAATATGTATTGAACAATATTCATTGAACAGTTAAGAAGGTCGACAGACATAAGCTGATCTTGGGGTATTCAAGGTCATCCAAACTATCCTCTAGTTAAGAACACAAGATCTACAGTTGTAACAGTAGCATTTTGGGCTATATAAATTAAAAGAAAGGGGTCCACAGTTAAATTGCATAATTTTTAGTAAGCTGTAACATTTTGCCCTTTGGGTTGATTTCAACGAAATTTTGGGTGAAATGACCTCAACGTGTATTGTTTACGCTGCGTGAGTTTCGAGTTGTGTGAGTGTCGTAGTTTCGAAAATGGAGTCGAAGGAACAGCAAGTGCGCGAGAACATTTTGCACACGCACCTCAACAACCCAATTCTTTCGCACTGAGCCATCGGAAAGATGTTGAAAATTCACCAGTCTACAGTGTCTCGTGTCATAAAACGTTTCGGAGAACGTTTAACTGTCGATCGGAAGAAGGTGAGTGGTAGAAAAAGTGTTCCGTACTGTGTGAAGGATCACAAGCGAGTGGTTGCTACTTTTAAACGCAAACCCAACTGTTCCGTTCGGGATGTCGCAAAAAAGCTGCACTTGATCATACGTTTCGTGCAGAAAGCCAAAAAACGAGCCAGGCTCCGTTCATTAAAAGTTCAGAAAGCTCATAACCGCAATGAAAAACAGAATACACAGACAGCTAAAGCACGTGCGCGTAGGGATCGGAAAAGCCTTTTTGCACGGTGAAATTAATAACTCCTAAGGGTTTCGTTTCTGAATCATGGTGTCTTCTACAAAGTTGTACCTGAACAAGTTTTCCATCTTGTGGTGATAATTTGGTAGTTCCAAACTTTACCGCTAGGGCAGCGCTGTTGCTAACTTTTGAACGAAACACAATTGAAGGGTGATGTCAAAAGCAAGTTTGTAGGGAAAATAATTTCAAGCAACTTTGCTGAAGACTTAATTTTATTATCTCTTCATTCGGCTATGATAGAGCTATTTTTCTGCTTTTTATCAGGTTGTCTCTGAAAAACGCGTTTTTTTTTATTATAACTTTTTTGTTTCTCACATTAGGATTAAGTGATCTTGAAACAAAATATAGAAAACGTTATAGCGCACACAGTTTTTTAATACTGCTTGTGATTCAAAAGATACGAGTAATTTTAATCAATAACAAGCGTTTTTTCTTTTCGCCCTTATGATTTTTTAGGCGAGAATTGGCCAGAAAATCATCAAATTCTTGTTTTAATGGGTATCAAGGAACATAATGCTATTTTAATGAGCCCGCACACTCCTGGGGCATGCGAGCGGGGACTGCTTGAAATCGGACTTTTTTTTCGTGAAAATTGCCCCTAACTTTTGAACAATAGACTCAAACACTTAGTTCATCAAAATCTTGTATCATATTTTTTCTACACGTCGTCTGAAGATAATTTTTTCCTAAAAATTGAAACTAAAAAGTTAAAATGAAAAAACTGATTTCTTAGGGACACCCTAATCTACACCAGCAAAATAGCTCCGAACTATAGCAGTGCACATGCGCCAGACGGTTCAGTCATGAATGAACAGCGTGTAGCGTGTTATAGAGGAAAGGCTTGTAAGATGGAACGGCTTGTAAGGTGGAACAGCGCCACTTTTGACATTCATAGTGACAACAAGATCGCGCTGACAAGTGTTAACCTCATTTTTTTACTATTCTTCAATTTTCATTTGCTTTTGGAGTGAATAAACTCATTCGATCTAGCTCTTCCAGGTTTCATTGTTCGAAAGTGGTGGAATAATTTAAATAGCAATTATTTCTTGTGCTTAATAGGTGGAAATTTACCATCGATATCAAAAGGTAAACATTTGTGTTGGCTAGCATTTTTGGTGTATTTTTATGATCCAAAGGCATTTTCAAACAAATCGTAAAGTGAAACAATTTTTTGATGTTTTGTGTTTATGGCGTCATGTTTGTAAGATGGAACACTGTTGAGCTTGTACGATTGAACACATTTTTTTGTTTTAAAACATATGAATGACATTTTTTATGTTTAAAAATGCCATGGAATCAATAATAAATTGAAATATAACAATACATTTTTTGAAATTGTAATTTTCGATGGATTTCGAAAAAAGTCCATAATTTTTTTTGATGACTATAAATAATCAGTTCCGTGGGCAAACTTGGAGTTCTTTAGTTCCTCTTTCGAAAAATCCGCGAAAAAATAAAAAATATACATGTTACGAGCAAAAAACGGATCATGTTCCATCTTACAAGCCTTTTCAATATACCTTTGAAAGGAGAAGATATGCATTCAAACACATTCAATGAATGTTCTGTAAGGTCACCAGTCATTATCAGATCATCTTCGGATTTTCATATTAACTGACGTGAGCTCAGAACTCAAGATATACAGTTGAAATAATATCCTTTCGGGCTGTACAAAGCTACCATAACTATTCAAACACTAGCTGAACCCGGTGCGTGCGCTGCTACGCTTGCAACTAAATGAATGAAAATTCAATAGAACTGGCACGTTTATTGTTTTTTTCTTCACTAAGCAGGGGTTCAAACTTCTATCAAAACATGCTTCTTATCCGAGAAACACACGTTTTGTGTTTAAGTAAGCTGTTGTATGAGAGCCCTCCCTTCCAGAGGGGGGTGGTTTCTCAAACCACCATACAATCATTGCCTTCAAAACCCCCCACATTCCTAATTTGGTTCCATTTGCTTGATTAGTTCTCGACCCATCGCACTGGGCTCATCGATTATAATAAAAATTTGAGTTTAATTTGTTTGAAACCCCCTCCCCCTTCAGAAAGGGGAGGGTTCTTGAACTACCATAGAAACATTCTTGCCTTCAAAACCCACCACATGTCAAATTTGATTCGATTTGCTTGATAGTTCTCGGGTTATGAAGAAATGTGTGTCTCATTTGAATGAGAGCGCCCCTTCCTGAGAGAGTAGGGGTCTCAAACAATCATAAGAACCTTCCCCAGCCCCAAAAACCCCTTCATATAAATTTTCACGTTGGTCGGTTCTGAACTTCTCGAGTCTATAAGGGTCTGACAGACAGACAGGCAGACAGACAGAAATTCATTTTTATGTATATAGAAATCTAGCCTCCAAAAACCCCCATATGCTAAAAAGGTTTCATTCACTTGATTTGTTCTCGAGTTATCCAGAAATTTGCATTTTATTTGTATGGGATCCCCCCCCCCCCATTTCAAGTGGGGAGGGGTGGTGAAGTGTCATAGAAACATTTCTTGCCTCCAAAAACCTCAACATGCCAAATTTGGTTTCATTTCCTTCATTGGCTCTCGAGTTATGTTGAAAATTATGTTTCATTTTTATGGGAGTCTCCCCTTCCAGAAGGCGGAGGGGTCTCAAGCCACCTTAGAAACATTTACTTCCTTCAAAAACTTCCATATGCCAAATTTGGTTCCATTTACTTGATTTGTTCTCGAGTTATGCAGAAATTCATGTTTCATTTGTATGAGAGAACCCTCCTTCAGTTAGCGGAGGAGTCTCAAACCGCAATAGAAACATTTCTTGCCTTCGAAAACCTCCATATGCCAAATTTGGTTCCATTTACTTGGTTAGTTCTCAAGTTAGGCAGAAATTTGTGTTGTTTTTGTATGGAAACCCCCTTCAAGATGGTGGGGGAGTCTCAAACTTCCATAGAAACATTTCTCTCCTCCAAAAACCTCCACATGCCAAATTTGGTTCCATATGCTTGATTAGTTCTCGAGTTATGCACAAATTTGTGTTTCATTTGTATGAGAGCCCCCCCTCCCCTACCAGAGAGGGAGGAGGGGTCTCGAGTAACTTTAGAAACATTTCTTGCCTTCAAAACCTCTACCTGTCAAATTTGGTTCCATTTACTTGATTAGTTCTAGAGTTATGCAGAAACTTGTGTTTCATTTGTATGGGAGCCCCCCCTCCCCTACCAGAGAGGGAAGAGGGGTCTCGAACTACCGTAGAAACATTTATTGCCTTTAAAATCCCCGCAAGCCAAATTTGGTTCCATTCGCTTTATTAGATCTAGAGTTATGAAGAAATTTAAGTTCCATTTGTATGACAGCACCTCTTCTACGAGAGGGGAGGGGTCTCAAACTACCATTCAAACATTTTTCGCCACCAGAAAACCCCACATGCCAAATTTGGTTCCATTTGCTTGATTAGTTCTTGATAAATGCCGAAACTTCTGTTTTATTTGTATGAGAGCCTCCCTTTCTAGAGAGAGGAGGGGTCTCAAACTACCATAGAAACATTGCTTGCCTCCAAAAACTTCCGCATGCTAAATTTGGGTTCCTTTGCTTGATCAGTCCTCGAGTTATGCAGAAAAATGTTTTTCATTTGTATGGGAGCCCACCCTTTCAGAGTAGGGAGGGGTCTCTTACTATCTTAAAAACGTTCCCCGGCCCCAAAAACCCCTGCATACAAAATTTCACGTCGATCGGTCCTTCCGCTCGCGAGTTAAATCGTGACAAAGGAAACCCCAACTCATTTTTATTATATAGATAGTCAATGAATATTATGAAACGTCCACAGACATCATAGGATAACCTTGTTAATTTTAATTCAAAACATAAGGGCTACAATTGAAACAGTGGGTTGTGAAATGATAAGTTAGTTTGTTTGGCATGGATATCCCAAGATTATCTCATAGTGTCGGTTGGTCTGTTAAGTGGATAAAGCTACTGTTACAACAGTTGACCTTAGGTTCTGAACTCCAGGACAGTTTGGATGACCTAGCACATCTCAAAAAAATAATTCCTATTTTTCAATCTTTTCTATATTATTGCTTGTATATTATCGCTTGGAAAATGTAAGGCCTGAAAGGGTTAATTCAAAGAGTATTGCATTGTACAATCTGTATGGCTAACATTCCTACGTTATCATTCCGAACAATTCAATGAAGCTGTTCCTTGTTGTTTTTTATAAACGTTCTTGATTTAAGGGAAAAGATAGTTAAAAAAAATGTAGTCTTTATTATTTAAAAATAATTCTCATGGATTCCCACTTTTTGCGCTTTTTTGTTACAACAGGTCACAAAATCGAGGCAACTTCGAGAAATTTGGCTTTTTCATTGAGGCAAAGGGGCAATCTGGGGCAACATTAAAAATAAATAATAAAAAAAATAAACAAACATTGAAATTCTAAAGGCCAGTATCGACTTAAAAAAAAGAGGTGACGGAATGTTGTTCAATATTACCTAGCGGAACTTTGACAATTAATCTGCATGGAACGAAATGTCACCTTCACTTACGGAATAATCGAGCGGAATAGTTTTAAGTGACAGCTTCCATTAGTTTGCGATTCTAATTTTATTTTGCGCTATTTTCCGGTGGATACTGCTGCTGCAATTTCTTTTCGGATCTTTACTTTTCCTGTACAGTAAACTTAAAATAACATGGGCTCGGAATTTAAAAAGAAATTTCTTTCGAACACGATACCAACCTTAGAGATGAAATCAAAACTGACCCCACCCCCCCCTCTCCTGGCCACGCCTATGATCCGGGCCCTTGTTGCTTCTGTTCTGCTCTTTGTTTGGCGATTTTCTGCTCCTTGTAGGTCTCTGGTTGTTCCGTTACTTGATACGTTGAGTCATTCCGACGCTGGTTCCCGCTTCATTGGCCAAATCACGTCTAGACATTGTTTTTTTCTTCTGATTCAGTTGGAAAATTCGAGTTTTCTACCGCTTCCTGGCTGTTCATCCAAAGAACAGTGTTTCCTAAACTTGGATATGGTAGATTTTCCACTCGCGTGATGATACCAATACGTGTCGGCAATTGTCGCAGTGTTACACCCTTTTCACGTGTTCAAAACCTTAATTTTTTTTTGTCTGCTTTGTCAGGCCTAAACCAGAGTCGGTCCTTCTTGCCTTTGGTAGTCTTCGCCGGCAATCTTTCATTGTTGATCTTTTGTAGCGTTGTCGTGTGTTATCGTTGTCGTTTAGATGTTTATGTCGTTGTCGTTTAGATGTTTATTCCTTCAGGAATTGAGTAATGCTTTTTAACTCGTCCACGTTTTGGTCCAAGAATATTTGGGTTAATGGTTTCATGCTATGTAGAACATGTACTTTTGCTCTTGTGTTGAGCCACCTGATGCAGTGGTATAAGATATGATCTATGTCTTCTACTTCGTCGCACAGATTACACAGTTCGTCATCCTCCCATTTCCATTTGAATTTCCTATCCTTTGTCATAGCATGGTTTGTCCTTATACGGCTAAGTGTAATCTTCTCCTCTGTCGTGAGGTTTAGGCCTTTGCACCAAGGTATCCTCAGTGGCTTGTTAAGGAATTCGAAATGTTTCACTCCTTTAGTTGTTGAGATGATCTGGTAATTACTCGTCCAATTTGTCCAGATACTGTTTTTCGCTAGCGTTATGGTATCACCATGTGTTAGGGGTTCGTCGTTTGATAGTGAGCCGATTGTTGCCTGTACTGCCAAATTATCAGCTAGTTCGTTTCCTTGAATGCCAACGTGGCTGGGAATCCACTGGATGATTTTCGTTGAATGTTTGTCTGATTACCAAGATTTCTCTCACTATGTAGTTTGTTTTGCTTTCTTCATTGTTTTTCAGGGCCTCACAGGAGCTTTTTGAATCTGTTGGGATTACTACTTCCTTGTAGTTTTTACTTAGCGCTATTGATAGTGCTTCCCGGATTACTATCAATTCTGCGTTCATTATGCTGATGTTGTCGTTGATTCTTTTCACTTTGTGAGTTTTGTCCTCCCAGTTAACTGCTGCAATAGCCGTTCCGTTGGAGTTTTTAGACGCATCCATGAAGATTTTCTTTGCACCGTTGTACGTTGATTGCATAAGCTCGTTTGTCGCTCATCGCCATTGTTCTGGATTGGTTGGCTTTTTTGTTGTCGATTCCTGGTATATCAGACTTTACCCAAGAAGGTTTATCTTGTAGCTGCCGAATAATTTGTTTCACGTTGTCGGGGTTGGTACATAGCTGTTGTATTATTTCACTGTGCTTGCATACTAGATCCGTCATATATGAGCCGTTGATTTTTTTCAGGATCTGCGCTTCGAATATAAACTTTCTGTTGGGATTTCCGTTATGTGATGTCTTAATCATTTCCTTCAACGCTAACCATTCCAATCTGTCTTCCATTGGTAGTTGTCCACATTCCACCAGCATCACATTTACCGGTGTGCTCTTCAGATACCGCATCGCCACTCTCATGAATGAATGCTGGGTCGTTTCTACTTTTTGACGATTCGTTTTTGCCGCGTTTCCGTAAATTACCGCTCCGTACTCTAATTTTGATCGAACCAGTTAGATGGACTCCTTTTGCTGCTTATCATCTTTAACATGTTCATGGTTCTGCTGGCTTTATTAGTTACGGCTTCTATATGTTTTCTGTGGGTTAGCCCACGATCTATAGTATACCCGAGGTACTTGTGTGTATTTACCAGTTCGATTATCTCGCCACCTATTTTTATCTTTACATTTTCATCTTTAAGTTTGCTGAAGTTAATCGTCACGCATTTCGAGGGATTTACCGAAAGATTTAGTGTGTGGAGTTTTGATGTCAGCTTTACTAAGAATCTATTTGCTTTTCCGATTACCTCCGAACCTTCTCCTTCTACAATTACTGTGAAATCGTCTGCAAACTGTACTACGACCACTTCATCCTCTTCAGTCTTGTGAAGGTCAGCTGTATAGATGTTGAACAGCAACGGAGAAAGTGGACATCCTTGTGGGAGTCCGTTATTGACTGTTACTGAGACTGTGGCTTCTGGCGATAGAATATTCAAATGTCTCTCTTTGAGGTATTCAAATATCCATTCATAAGATTTTGAAGGTAGTTTTATCTGTGCCAATATATTTAATAGAGTTTGGCAATTGACAGAGTCAAATGCCTTATCTAGATATAAGAAAATCGCTGGAGCGTACTTTTTCGCTTGCTTGGACTTCTTTATCGAATTGACCACATTGTTGACACAGCTTATTGCGGAGTGTTTTTTTCGGAAACCAAAAGAAAGCTCTGGAATAATGCTATGGTCCTCCGAATATTTGTAAAGACGGTCTTTTACAATTGAGTTGATTATTTTTAGTAGCACATTCATGAGCACTATTCCCCGTTTTGCCGCAATATCGGTTTGGTCCTTGTTTGGCTTTTGGATAAGTACTAGTTTATTTTGTCTCCATCTATCTGGTATGTTGTTTGTTCTCCAGACTTGATTCAGCTGTGTGCAGACTTCCGCTAGAATGTCCCATCTTAATCCTTTCAGAATACGATACGAGATATTGTCCATACCAGCTGCAGAGTGATCCTTCTTACTTTTAAGCACGATCATGAATTCTGTGAATTGTAGTGGGGCTCCTACGTCCTTGTCTGTGCCAAATTGTGTTGGTTGGTTCATGTTCAATTCCGTTTTTTTCGGTTTGTAATTTATGTCTATAAACTTCTCTGCTGTCGCTCTAGGCGGGTTAGCGTCCGCTCCCTTTTTATTGCCGGTTAAGGCTGAATCCAGTCCTCTGATGATATTCCACATCTGTTAAGGTGGCGTAGATTCGTCGATTTTTTCCTTTAGCTCCGTGTCGTGTTTTCTTTTTTCTTTTCTTACTATTCTTTAAAGCATGCTCTAGACTTTTGCATTTTGAGTTGATTATCCAATGTTTTGTTCCGATTGTAGGACCTCAGTTGCTCCCTTTTGTTGTCGTATGCTGCTTGTATTTCGTCGTTCCACCATCGTTTGAGATAGTTAGCTTTTTTGTTTATTAAGGTGTAACTGGCTTTGTTTACATATTCGTCAAACGCATTTCGTTAGGGCTGTACAGGTATTGCGGCTGGATGCTGTTTATGAACTCTATCGCTTTTTGGCTGTTCACCTTGACTCGTTTTCCGGACACTTTAGGTACTTCTAGTTGTATTTTCATTACTATGCTCAGATGTGCGCTCCCAAATTCCTCTTCTACTACTTCCCATTCTGTTATTCCCGCAATTTATCGTGATGCCATCGCAAGATCAATTGCCGTTGGTTCTGCGTTCAGTCGAGGAATGGTAGTTGAATAATGAATATTTCTCTGATTTTTCGAATCTCTCTTATAATTAGGGACTGGTCTGGTGGGATGTAAATACTTAAATTTTTAGTTTTAATGGCTACTGCTTCAATAAGGTAAAAATTGGGTATCTTGAGTTCCTCGTATGCAACGTTGTCTCTGATAAGAATGCCCACACCTCCGTAACCTTCCTCTCTGCATTTTTTGACCATGTTGAAATTTTTGATCCTGTAGTTTTCCATTGGTTTGATCCAGATCTCCTGCAGGCTTGCTATTCCTACTTCTTCTCGATTAAGAAAGACAGTTAATTCTTCTCGTGTTTCCGTTGGCCTTAGTGATTGTATGTTTGTCTGCATAATTTTGAATTTATCCATCGATGGGTGTGTTAGGCTCGTCTGTTTCCTTGCTGGGAAATTCCACATATTCCGCTAAGTCTTCTGTAAATTCCTGTATTATTCCATCCAAGCTTGTCCTTATCAATATTTCCTCCAGGTTGATTTCCGACGCTACCTGTCCAACTACTTCCGCGTTTATCGCTGTTTGTAGTCTCATAAGCTTCCTCACCAAGTTTAGGTTCCTCCAGAACTGCTTTAGTTCCATAATCGTTCGCTCCAACAGTGATGATTTGTGAGGGTTTTCCGTGAACTGCGGTTGGTACTGTTTTTCTTTAACCTTCTCTGCGTATGTCATTTGTCTAGCTCCTGTCGTTAGTTGTTGTTGTGCTCTGTTGGTTTTCTTCCACTCGAACTTGTATTGCCCACTGTTTGAGTTCTTGTGTGAATGTCCTTGCTCTCCTATGTCTGGAAACTCCTCTTCAAAATTCGACAGTAGGTCGAACTGGTTTTCTTGTCTCCACTTCGCCTTCGCTTCCTTGTAGCTGATTTTTTCTGTTTGCATTGCTGCGTTTATTCGTACCTGTTTTTCCTTTTCGGGGCACCTGTTGTCCGTAGGATTATGCGGACCTCCGCAGTTGATAAAAGGTGATACGGTCAAAATTTGGTCAAGGGAAAACGCGTGTAAATCGGTGAAATCGTTTATTTAAAAAATCAAATTAAATTTCTTTTTCAAGTTCAATTAGTATAAAATTCAGGAAAATTATTCAGTTAGGCTTTCGCTTTTCCAAATCCGAATTGCCGGGCCTTACGCTTGACCCCTGCCATCAGATTTTGTACAGCCACCTTGTCCACCTTCTTCGCCGCAGAAAGCCAGTTTGCCTTGAACTGCTGCTCGTCCTTAGCAGTTTTTTTGGTCTTCTTTAGGTTCCGCTTGACAATAGCCCAGTATTTCTCAATTGGGCGGAGCTCTGGCGTGTTGGGAGGGTTCTTGTCCTTGGGAACCACCTGCACGTTCTTGGCGGCGTACCACTCCATGGCCTTTTTACCGTAACGGCAAGATGCCAAATCCGGCCAAAACAGTACGGAACAACCATGTTTCTTCAGGAAAGGCAGCAGACGTTTATTCAAACACTCTTTCACGTAAATTTCTTGGTTGACAGTCCCGGAAGCTATGAAAATCTCGCGTAACTTTTCAAAAGGACCTATCTAACAATTTGCTTATTCCGAGGAAAACAAGGTTGAAGAATATGAAAATATTTTTTGAAAATGTTTCAAACTGGATCAAGTTTTACCCATTCAATTGCTTCTGAGGGCAAGCATTGTTGATTAATTTGCTACAGTAATGGTTTTTGTAGCATTTTATGTTAAAATAACAACGAAAACATCAAAAATGTTGGATAGGACATTTTGCTTAACCGAAATGTACATTGGTCGTGCCACATAGGACATTTTATTCCAATGATAGCTACATAGGTCATTTCCATTTTTATTATCATTCTATTAGTAAATTAGACCATAACACATAGCATTAGAGATTGCTTTCTCTTTCACACACGCATTTGCTGCCCGGTGAAAACAATTCTATTCTTTCTACGTGCCTTCTCGTAGATCAGGTCTGGCAAATTCATATTTAGGGCATTGCCACACAATTCGACGGTAAAGAACTACTGCACTGGGTCATAATGAAATGTGTGATAGTGAAAGTTCACAGAAAAAAGTTGATATTTAAACATATATTTAGAGCATACCATCTATAAATATTTGAAAACAAAAATACTTATCCACTCTGTTTTGGTTGTATCCGAAGACCGCTTCCTCACGCTTGCTGTTAGGTTTCCAATTATTGAACGTTGTGCTGGGATGGTATCCGAACATTCAACAATTTCCTCGTCATCACAGAACGGGTCGTTTATGTTTCTAATGTTTACCGTTACGGGATAGTTTCTCCATACACTTCTGTTGGCGATACGCCTTACCGGTTAATCGAAGGACTTTCTTCGCTAATAAATTAGCCCCGAAACGATCCCGCGATTTAGGTTTCCACCAAACAAACAACCTAAAATACACTAAGTCCCGTGTGGGACTTTGCTGTTTCACACAAACCAACCACCGAGCGCGCAATGTTGAGGATAGGATTTCGTTCAGCACTTAACAGACCTTTTGTCATCGAATAACCAAAGAACCAATAGACCGTAGTACCGTTCACTTCAACGTATGATTTTGTACTCGTTTATTTACAATTTTGCATTACCTATTTCTATTCCTATCTACAGTGGAGATGGTTGACCATCGGCTATCGGTCGTGCGAACCACTCTCTTGCTCTGTAGCTTTAGACCAGTCAAATAAAGGGTATTGTTGGGTTGGATAGGAAGGCGAATTCAATTGAGCTTAAAACTACTTTATACAGAGATCCAACAACTTCCTCGATGCTGTCTTCTTGTAGAGGATCCCCGAAGGATCTGAACCATAATTGGCGACAACGCAACTTTGCTGGCTACCACATACCGAAACTTCCTCAAATTGTGCTGCTGATGATTGATCCGGATGTAATGAAAATATTGTTGTGGCTGCGGCTGCAAGAAACGACCAATATATTTTGATTTATATAACCTTATTTTAAGGAACTAATGCACTTACCGAGGAGCAAATCGAACGCAGAATTATTAATTCCTTCCGACATTGTTGGAACGGTATTTTGTACTTTCTCCGATCAAACGACCGAAGTACGGATTTGCTTTGTTTTGTTTGTTCTGACACTTCAGACGTTTTGCGCGACAGGTAAACTGATCGTCTAATCAAACAGTAGAGCATCGCTATTGCGAAATCAGACATCGGACGTTTTGTTGATTTTCAATTTTCTTAATATTATGAAAACATATCAAAATGCGTGTTTTAACATAATGTTGATAAGTGCAATAGCAATAGTGTGCATTAATTAATTCAATTTGTTTACATTTGTTACATAGGACCTTTTGAAAAGTTACGCGAGAAATGCTTCTTTTCAAGCCACAGGTACAGATGGCTTGCCAAACCAGATATTTCTTTGCGAACTTTGACAGTTTCGTGTGCTTGAAAATATCTGCTACCTTTCCCCTTCCTTTTGCCGTATAAAACTCCTGTCCCGGAAGCTGCTTGTAGTCGGCTTTGACGTAGGTTTCGTCGTCCATTACCACGCAGTCAAACTTCGTCAGCATCGTCGTGTACAGCCTCCGGGATCGCGCTTTGGCCGTCGTATTTTGTTTATCATCGCGATTTGGAGTCACTACCTTCTTGTAAGTCGATAGTCCGGCTCTTTTTTGGCTCGATGCACGGTTGTAGACGATACACCCAGCTTATTTGCGGCATCTCGGAGAGATAGGTTAGGGTTTCGCTTGAAACTACCGGCAACTCTCTTTGTCGTCTCAGCGGCTTCCGGTTTTCGATATCCCCCCGATCCAGACTTCCTGGCTGTCGACAAACGTTCCCCAAACACTTTAATTACATGTGTAACGGTTGATTTGGCAACTTTTAGCGATTTTGCCAACTTTGCGTGCGAGTAGCTCGGATTTTCGCGATGCGCGAGCAAAATTTTGATACGCTGCTCTTCTTGCTTGGACGGCATTTTGACAACTGAAGAGTGAATTCCAAAATCAAAATAGGAGCAACATTCTACACACACACCTTCAAAATGAGGGGTGTTCATGTTTTTTAAATGCAAAATTGAAAGAAATACGTCAAGTTGATATTGACCAAATTTTGACCGTATCGCCCTTTATATGCTTTTTCCATGCAGTTGTCGCCTGTGTGTTCCTCTCCACAATCCTTACATTTAGTGGTTCTCCAACATTTTTCTTTTTGGTGACCGAATGCTCAACAATTCTGGCATTCCTTAACCGGAAATAGGTATAGTACAATCTTGAAACTGCATCAGTACAGTGAGACGCTGTCTGGCAGTTCCTTCTCTGTGAATGTATTTTTTGCGTTTTCTGTGTCGTTCAGTTTCATGTTCCTGTCCATTTTCTTCATCCTTTCGACTTTTGTGATCTGGACCCCCGATCGCAGATTAAGTTTCAACTCTTCCTCACTGTACTCTTTCGGGATTCCTTTTGCCAAACCTACTGTCTGTCTGAGGATTGTCGGCAAGTAGCATTTTAAGTTCTGCTCTTCCATGTTGATTTCTACGAGTTTCTTGGTTTCCTGTGCTGATCTAAACGTTAACTTGAACCGAAACTTGCCAACCGCTGTTATTTCCGTGTAAGTATTTATTCCCTTTGCTGTCAGCGCTTTGCCTACGCCTACTGGATGTCTGATGATAGGTTTCTCGTAATCACATGGTTCTAGGTATACCGTGTCACTTAGATGGTTTTCTTGCGGGCAGGGCAGCTCTACTTGCTGGGTGCAGCTGTTTCCTTGTTCTGTAGTTTTTGGTTGCTTACCTCCCACTTTTGGTGCCGTTGATCCTTGTCCTGCTTTGTTCTTTGCCGTTGACGCCATTGTCGCCTCCTTTCTCTTGTACTGCTTCCTTGTTTCGATTTGCGACATCTTGCTCATTTTGTGTCCTTCACATTCTTCAGCGGAAAAAAATGTTTTTTTTTCTTCTCTTATATTCGATTTTCGTGATTTTCTCTTCACTTCTAGTTTTTCTTCTCTTAGATAAATCTTTTTTTTACCTCAATAGTATGTGTATTTTTTTCTCTACTATAGCGCTCTTTTCTTCTGACTTATCTTATATCTCAATATAATTTTTTTTTTAACTTTAATTGACTTTTATAATTATTTTCCTCTCTGGCACTTATTTTCTAGGTTAGATTTTTCCCACGATCGTCGTATCCACCGGAACGCAAGCTTGTGGTCGTCCGTCGCTCCGCTAATTCGGATCTTATTGGACTTCACGTCTACCGGGGAAGCTCGCCCACTATCTTCACGTATAAAAATTATTACAATGCACTCGATAAAGCTCTTCCAATTACACGTGCGTTCGTTGGCGTAACCTGCAAACGGAGATTTTTTTTTGGAACTGTGAATATTGTAACTTTTAACAATGTTTTCACTTGAGTGCCATGGCTTCTCATTTTCCGATGAACCTTAATTTTCACGTCTTTTTCAATTCGCAACATTTCGAAAACGAAGAATTCAGAAACAAGTAAACAAACGAAAGATGACAGTCAAACGCACAGCATGCTACGATGAACATATTAAAACCACCACAAATACACGCATACAACGCAACTGTACGTGAATAGCTTATTTTCGAAACATTATTTATATCCTAAATATCGTTCAAGCATATTTTGCATGTGTAATCCGAGAACAATACACTCGCTAAAATGGTTAGGCAACAAAATTAAAGTTAAACCCCAACAAAATTTGAGAAATTGAATTTCTCCCCGTCACAACCACAACCGGTATCAGCTTCTTGGGATCGGTGGAGGACAGCGGTGAAAAACGAAGTCGAAATGATTGATTGCTGCCGCATACAAACGATGAAGCATTGAGCGATTGATCAGTGCTCTGCTCACGATATAAACCCAGACTCCTTCCCTCCGGGGCCTTCCCGTCTCACGAGGGCAATATGTTCATGTCGCTCGGTCGGAAGCAGTTTGATTTGAATTTGTCTTTGATGGTACTTTGTCTTCCTAGTTTTTCCCTCTTGAATATGTTGTTTGTGTTCAGCACGTCTGAGTCCAGAGATAAATGCTGGCACATCTGGCTTCGGTTGCGCCCGGGAGACCGTGAATGGATGTGCATAATATTGATCGAAGTGGAAAACAAATACCGGAAGCGTGCGGCGAGTGGTGGAAATTTATTGATACAATGCAACATTTCATAGACGATAACCGGGCCGGGTGGGTTAGTGGGCGGTCATACAAATAGCGCTTATCACCATAATGCACTTAAGTAGGCAATTGTTCATCATCCAAGGCACGTAGAGATAAAGCAACTATTGATTAAACCGGTGCCCGTGGGAGGATTGGGAATCCTGGTTTGATTGCGTGAATCGTGAGAAGCACGACTCCTCCTGAACAAGATCAAAGGACCTACATGAAAGAAGTCTGTTTTCATATGAGCACGTAACTGAGAACACTAATTATCTCGCACCATGAGAAGGCAATCATAAATTTCTCCAACATTTCTCTGATTTACTAGGAAAGAAATCATTGGAAGCGTTAGAAGAAAATGGTTTATGTTTTCAGCCTTGTTGGCGTAATAACTTCTCGTGAGGGAAATTCATGAATTCTCTGAAGCGTAGCACAAGAGTCCCGCACCCATACCGATCCGTCAAGTGTGTCATATTTCTACTAATTAAATCCCCTCCACGCTCCTCCAGAAATTATAGCAGGCAAAAGAAATATCACGCAAAACTGTCGCTTAAGTAAGTCTGTAAACACCGAAAATTCTTTGAAATTCTTTTGAGGGATCGGAAACTTCACGCTGCTAAAAATAAAACCTGCGAAAGTTGTGAAGTACATTCATTGCACTAGACATTCCTTGGAAAGCGTAATATCCCGGGCTTTCATTTAATGTATTTGTCTTTTTGTCTGAGTGTTCTTCCACGTCACAACTTCTATTTTTTTTGTGTGTAAAAGGCATTCCCAGCAACGACACCCCGTCGGGCAAATGGACCCAAACAGCAGGCAGGTGAGATTGGCACTTAAACTTTTATTTATACAATTCATCGAGGGAAAAAGTTTTCCACGAGCAGGAAAGAGCTCCTCGTCCACAGCTCCTCGGCGCTCGAGGGAAGTTAGGGATGTTGAATTCCTGGCTCGTGTTGTTGTATTCCGGCAATGCAATCGTTTTAAAGCGGGGAAACTTTTCTAGGACGTGATTCCTTCTCAGCCTCTTGTCACCCGGGTGCTACGGGAGGGAAAATAAAAACGTGGTAAACCGGTCGAAATTTCCCATCGATCCTTCTTTGCTGATTGTGAAGTGGAAGGATGCAGAAGTCGGGTGCCGAAACATGGCCCTCGATGGGGAAATCGAGATGGTTGAATGGTATCTGATTTCGTTTGAATCGTCGGTCGTTTGGGAGGCATCGAGTGTCGAGTTGCGATAAAGAAAACTACAGCAATAAGTGAAAATCGTGACAGGAGAGTTTTGCAAATTTCGCAGAAACTTAGGACCATAAGATCACACAGTGGGTCGAAATAAATCTTCGGTAGTGGTAGAAACAGTAGTATTAGAATTTAATGTTTTTTTTTAATTACTTTAACCAGAGATTTTCAGCCCTGAGCTGGTTCGTCTCTTTAGTTGTTAAACTTGTTTTTTATTTACATTCATTCTTACGTTCTGATTTACATATTAATTAAATCAGCGCTACGGCTTCAGCTTTGATTTCATTTTGTTTTTCTTTAATTTACGGATTCCAGTTGAAGATTTAATTTTTCAACCAGCGCTTGTGGAGCTTTTTGTTTTGATTAAAAAATTTAAAAAAAAAAAAGATCAGCCTACTTACAGGGTGAGTGGTAATTCCTGTCAATATTTTTTAAACATGTGTAACTTTATATGGGTTCCCTTGCGCTAAACTGACCGGCTTGACGTGCCCCAAGGGCTCAGTAGGTATTCATCAGGACCCGATGCTAAGAGTCAGTTCCATTGTGGTTATATCACATCAATTAGTTCTTCCACTATAGCAGCAGCATATCAAAATTGAAGATAGAATATTCTTTGAGCAGTATAGAATTTCAGGTCACCCATAAAGTTCTCAAGTATTATAAAATGTTTTTGAATTATTTTTTTATTTTTTCGTTGGTGATTGTCTAAGGTTGGTAGTGGATGCGCGGGGTCACAATCTGAAGACATGTAAATATAATGTAATTGTTATTATCATTTTATATTTAAACATCCATTCACTATATTATCCATGCTATTTTACAGGTCATTTTTAGCTTAATATTTATTTTTGTTTTTTTTTTGTAGAAGGGATCATATGTAAAAAATCTTCTTCCTTTTTCACCAAATATATTCAATTTATAATCATTAATTTCCTACTTCACAGACATAAAGAATCATTTATGGGTCCAGACCAACAAGAGTTACTGTGAAATTTTTTTTTTTTTTGTGTACTTTCATTAAATTCTTGTTTTGGGCATTATCTATACTCATATAAATTTTTTTTTGCCTTATTGTTTGCTGTATTCAGCTTTTTTACGACTATTAGGATAATTTTAATTTAAATAACAAACCAATGGATGTCAGGTATATATTGTACCCACGTTTATTTTGTTATTTGACTATAAATATGAAAACAAATTCTAAGCTTAGTAGATCTTAATCCTTTAGAAGCTGAATAGCGGAAGTCTTTCGATGAGTGGATGAACAGCTTAGTTATGGATCTATATTCTACTATAGTTTACTGGCTTGCTCGTATTATTATTTATAACGTCTGCTTATTATTTTATGTTATTATATTATATGAAATGTTATTTTTGCATGTTTTAAATTATTTGATCTTATGGCAGTTAAATTTATTTAATTAAAATAACTACAAGACCTGTGAGACACACTAAAGTTATTGTTATGCAAAGAAATGAAACAGCACTTCGAAATTTAAGGTTTACTATTCTTCTTATGTTATTCAATTTCAGATCATCCATCCAAATGTTATACGATTTCAGATAATCATTCAAATATTTTTATAAATAAAATCTCGTTTCTACATTATTGTCTAAATTTTAAGGTTCACAAATGGAATTGTTATTATCATTCTTATATTCATACACATTCATACATACAACTTTGAATGGGTTCGTCACATATATGTTTGCAGATTTTTCTTTTAGAGTGTATTCAAATGTCAACACGGCATGCATGTTTGTTTCGAATATTCATTCGTTTTGAGACTTCTGTTAATCATGGCCTCCTGCCCAAGGAAGCTAGCGATAAGTCTGTTTTCGCAACAATTCAGACCAAGTACCACGATAAAGAAATTTCAATAACTTGAAATAAACGAAAGATTCATCTTTCGCATCATCAAATGCTAAAAAGAAACCGGTTCCTGTAAATTACCCAAGTAACAGCAGAAACATCTGTTTTGACAAGAATATAAGAAGTTTTTTGTAAAGAAGTCTGGAAAAATGTTTTGAGTATGTTTTTCCACACATTTTCGGTTTAAACGTGGTACCAGAACAGCTTAAACATTTATAGTTTATTTTAGTTTGATCAACTAAAATTTTACTTCTTTAAAATACCAATGTTTACAGTTTGTCATCTTAACACTACCAACTATCTTTACTCACTTTTGAGTAGCCATACTTGTGACCGATTTGAGTCAAACGTACTCAATTTTGGGTTGTTTGGAAATAGCGTGTATGTTGGTTATTTGTATAAATGTTGATAGGTTTCACTCTAGATGAATTTTAAACATGTTTTCAACATTCTAATGCAGCAGTGAAATTATTCAGAATAGATTGTGGATCCAATACAGTGACGGCTGGAAAACTGTACGTACAGTTTATTCCAAATACTGGAATAAACAAAAACATTACCTAAATTAACTAGAAATTAGAAGAAGAATCATATCCTCTCCATTTAATCAACTACTTTTGCTTATCTTCGACGATTTTCTGTCGAAGATAAGCAAAGGTAGTTGGAATTAATCGGAAGATACTAATTCTTCAATTTCTAGTTGCAGGTATTCACTAAACAGCTGCAAACCCTCTAGGATTCACACCTAAATATAATATTGTGGCACCACTCAATGATTCAAAAAGAAGCCAAATTGGGCATTGGGCATAAAGGGTGTATTCGATAAAAATGGCACACACATATATATTCATCAAAATTAAACTGATTATCGGATTTTCTTGAAATTTTCAGGGAATGAAGAACTACTAATAAGTTTTGATTTACAACATTTGTTTTATTCAATTTCGTCTCCCCATCCCAAATGCCCGCACCTTCCTTCTCACTCCACCATCAAATTTTGTAAAACCGATTTTCCCAGTGTTTTTGTTGTTTTTACCCAAATTTTCTTCAATTCTAGCTCTGTTTTTATAGTTTTTGATGTTTAGAAGTTCCGTTTTCATAATTGCACAGAATTTTTCAATTGGACGAAGTTCCGGTGAATTTGGTGGGTTCATATCCTTTGGCACAAAATTGACTCCGTTGGCTCGGTACCACGTCCAATACGTTTCAGAGCGTAGTGGCAGGATGCTAGATCAGGCCAATACAGAGTTGATCCTTTGTGCTTCTTAATGAATGGCAAGAGACGCTTCTTAAAGGCACTCTTCCGTGTAAAATCGCACCGTTTATTGTTCCGGAAGTGATGAAGGGAGCACTTATTTCCACCACATCCGCAAATCGCCTGCCAGATTAGAAACTTCTTTGCAAATTTCGATAGTTTCTTCTTTCGAACATCCTCCGGAACATCGAACTTCGACTTGGCAACGAAATATTCTTGCCAAGAAAGTTGACGGAAATCAGCCTTGACGTATGTTTCGTCATCCATCGCGATGCAACCGGTCTGGTGAGCAGCGCTTCCGTGTAAAAGTTTCCGGGCGCGGGTTTTCGCGGTAGATGTTTTGTTTTTAATTCCGGTTTGGGGCTTTTTGCGCACGCTGTAAACATATAGCGGCACGTCGCTGAGTTTTCGGCAGAATGACCGACTGAACACCTTCAGACTTTTTAGCGACATCTCGAATTGACATGTTCGGACGGTTCTTGAATTGTTGCAACGACTTTCCTACGGCCATTTTACTGTCCATTGGACCACTTCTACGACCACTCCCTTCGCTTCCTTTGGACACTCAGACGCTCCTTTGAAGGTTCGTATTACACGAGACACAGTTGTAATCATTTGAAATTCCAAGCCTTTTTAGCAAATCCACCAGGTGGAACGCCTGGATTTTGATTGTGAGTGCACAAAAATTTTTCACGGACAATTTCTTGTTTCGACGACATGACTGGAACTTACTGAATGTATAACTATGAAACTTGGCAGATGCCGAATAACACACTATGGATAAGATCTGCTCAAATTTCGCAGGTTTTTTTGGCCTCGTACGATCCAAAAGTTGCATAAGATTTTCACAATGTGTGCCACATTTTTATCGAATACACGCAATCTTTTACAAAAAAATTGAGAGGGTCCACACAAAAAACGTGACAACCGGGGGGGGGGGGGTTGTAATACGTCACATTTGGCGTGACACTGGTTGTGGTAGATATAGTAATTAAATGTTAATCGTTGATAGTTATAGCGTAACAGTTATAGTGCTTGGAATGTTTTTTAATAAATAAGCAAGAATGTATTATATTAACTCTATTTTAAATGATTTACGCGAACGGAGACTGTTAACTCGTCTGAAGGATGTGCATACCGAGAAGAGTATTTAAAAAAAGTGATCGTAGTAGGTGGAGCATAGTAAAACCGGTCCCACTTATCGGACGGGTTTTGTAGAGCACAGTCGTAAGTGTCTAACGTAGAGACAATTGATCAAGGCTGGAAACCTCGAACAGGTCACAACAATAATTAATGGAGGTTCCCTCACTTGTTAGTGGTGAGGTTGCGGCTTATCATTTGTGACTTATCCATATTCATTTGCCGATAGCTCTTCTCGTAGCTCAATTTCAGAATATGATGTATGATGAACTTATGATGCTCGAGTAGACCTACAATTTTGTCTAACAGTACATAGCTCTATATCTTATATCTGAGGAACAAGAGCGTATATTCGCAGTGATCTTCGCGATGATATTCGCGGTGAAGATCACGCGAGGGTCACCGTGAAGATCACTGTGAATATACGCTCTCATGTCGAAGATATAGGAGTTAGAGCAATGTACTGTTGGACAAAGTTGTAGGTCTACTCATGCACTACAAGTTCATCATACATCATATTTGAAATCGACCCTTTGAAAGGGAGATATTGGCAAATGAATATGCCTGAGTCAAAAATGATAAGCCGCAACCCTGTTTGTTTGGGGTTTTTTTTAAGATAAAGTTACGCACAACATAATAAAAAAGAATGTTGTTTTTCTATTTGTATTTTCCCTCATTATTACAATAACTTTATGAGAACTTGTTTGTTACGTTGAGGGATGAGGGCACGTGAGACGGTTGTTATATTCTGTTACAACGTAGTGTGGAGCTTGTTGTGTTTAAGACAAACATGCTTTATTGTATTTTTGAGTGTAGGGCAGCCAACAAATACCACAGTGAATTTTTATATGGTATTGGCAGTTTAAGTCATGCACTTATGTTAGGGCATAGAAAACAAACATCCAAGCTGGAGTGCCCTCCGCCTGCAAATTTCTGTAACGGCTAATATAAAATGACCGCTCTTTACCGTTTGTTTTGGTGAACCGTATGTTGATGGCGCCAATTGCCACTTTCCTACAACGCATGCGGCTGGCAATTGAGGCAAAGGGAAAAAGATTTGAACTGAACTAGATCAAGACAAATGTTATGTATATACCAAACAGAATTCACATTGAAAATAAAAATTTGTGCAATTTTTATAACTACATACTTCACTGACAGGAATTTCCACTCACCCTGTTAACTACAACTACAACTACAATTTGAAAAGCCCAAAGAAGGGAAAACACACCCGGATTTGCTTGTAGACAGCAAGCTTCTTTATCAGGAACAATATAGACCTTCTGTTGATCAATAGGTACAGTAGCTTCAACAGAACGTTACACTTCGTGACAGTTTCTTCAACCTGCTTCCTAAAAATCAGCTTGCTGTCTAGGCAAAAGGTCAACATAGACAGCTGAATCTACCACTCCATGGTTGTGTTGTTTAGGCTTATTTTACAATCATCAGGTCGGAATAAGTTTGAGAGACTATGGAAAGAGGATGACCTGGACCGTCGATGCGTTGATACAGATCTTCTATTCAGTAAAGTATTCGGACAAAACATTCAGGCTTCACTTCAGTTTTGCGGTGAGCACTCTTGTTACCCCACCCCCATTGCGGTATCATGGGAATTTGTCCCAGGACAGGTTAAACAGACGTGGACCTAGTATACTTACCCGGGGAACACCGGCGGAGATCTCTTGGGCATCGAACTGCACCATGCAACAAAACACGAGACGTCCTACCTGACAGATGGTTTTTGATTATCTTGGGAAGTTGATGGGAAGATTGTATCGTTTTAGCTTGAACGCTAGGCCATCGTGATCAATGATCTTCTCGATATCGTCACTAGTAGCATGTGATTTCGGTTAAAGTTACTCTAATGTAACACAATTAAGTAACAATCATGCGGATTTAACCAATATTGACGGATATGTATTCACTTTCACTTTTTTTTTTCTTTTTTTTTAATTAAACACTATTTAAAAAAAAAAACTATTTTATTTAACGTATTAGTAGAACGATTGTGATTGGGAAACTAGGAGAATTTAAAATTTAACACTTGTAAAAAAATAAAAAATTAAACCTTGAAACATTTTTTTAATTTTTCGCTAGTAATCGCGAGCAAATTCCATTTAATTCCACTATGAGCTTATCTTTTGACAGATAGGCCTATTTCGTCTGCTACTTACAGACTTCTTCAGTGTCGAGTGCTCGACTAGCGAAAATTTAAAAAAGTGTTTCAAGGTTTAATTTTTTATTTTTTAAAGTGATCAAATGAAGGATATGTATTGCTTGGAATAGCAAATGACATTGAAACAGACAGATGCCATTAAAACAAACTTGTTCCGCCTGAGGATGTTGATGACTCGGTTCAGTTGGTGAACTGTTGAACGGCCCCGTCGAAAGCGAAATTGTTCGTTGAGCAGGTTGTTGAGCTTATCGGTAGATGTGAGAAGCCGACGATAGATCGCCTTATCAAACAATTCTGATAAACCTGAGAGAAAGCTGATTGGTCTATAGTCCACGGAAGAATAATAATCTTTCCCACGTTAACGGATGCGGATGACTTTACACGAGGGTAAGTAGCTACGTCTCTGGAATTGGTTAAAGATCAAGGCCAAATTGCCGTAGAAAGGGAGGCTCAATTGTTTGTGCTCCCAATTCAGAATGTTGTCGAAAGCTGGGGCCTTCATGTTCTTCGAGGCTAAGATATAGGTCAACAGTGTGTCAGCTGAGATCTCCAACTCCACCAATAAATCATTGGAACTTAGATGAATGTTGTATGCAAGCTCGCTATCAGCAGCTTCATGCAGACTGGCACTGTTTTGCTCGTGGGACCTCCTCCACGTTTCATCTACGATCTGCACTCCACCGTAGATCGTACCAACAGCTTCTGTTTTAAGACACCAAGGGTACGTTGGTTCTCCACTAACAATATCCATGTTTCGTGGCCATAGAGGACTACAGGTTTACTTAATGTCTTGTAGACGGTCAACTTTGTAGTTCGGTGAACTTTGTTCGATCTAAGTGTCATTCGGAGTTCAGAGTTGGCAGATTGACAAGATAATGCAACTCTGTATATCTCTGCTGGTGCCGTTATCGGCGGTCACCAATTAGTCCATGTACACGAAATCGTCAGCCTTAAGTCTGCTATACGTATCCGTATCGTAGGACCATTGTTGTTCTGTTTGTGGAGTTGGCTTGTTTGGGGCGATAGGCCGCGACGGCAAATTCGACTTCAGCTCCGATAGCTTCGATAAACTGCAGCTGGAAGCTCAGAAGCAGGTGGCAGTTGATGCTGTTGCGCCACTTGATCGTGACTTTTCTTGCACTAGAGTCGCAACGATCAAGTGGCACAATCCGATAGCCTGGGATGGAGATGCTAAGTTCAGGCTTGAGGTGCGTCTTCGTGACGATGGTGATGTCGATGTCTTTTCTGTTAAGGAAGGCACCGAGCTTAATCGTCTTATTCGGGACGGAGCAAGCATTCCAATTATGGAAGCTGATGGTATGTTTACGGTTCATACTTGAATATGAACGTCATCGTCACGAATGGCGGATGGCTTTGAGCTGTTTCTCATTTAACCAGCAGGAACGTACACAGAAAAAAAATAATTAATTTTCACAAGCGTGTAAAATATCCCCTCGTTTAAATCCAAGCTAAAGGAGTCGTAAACAACGAAATTGTTTGCAACTTTTCATGCACCATACAACAATTTTTGAAATCTTTCATACAACCGGCTAAATTCAGGAGTTATATGGCTTAAATATACATGAAATATCCCAGTATTTTCTGGCAAATCTAGCATTCCCTTTATGTGCATTAAATAACGCGGAAAATTCAATGTTTCTTTTCATCTGTTTAGTTAACGATACATTTCCTTGGCGAACTCGTAGAGCTGTCCATCGGTACTGTCGTCTGCGTTGGGAAACAACCGTAGCTCTTGTTTTGACAGCGCTTAACATTTATTAAATTTTCAAAAGTTAAATGTTTAAAATAAATAGTTTTCAATATTGGAATCGACGCGTAGTGAATGTTCTAATCGATTTGTACAAAATTTTGGAAAATAATCGTGAAATGAGTGAGATATTAACGTTCGAAATCTGATCATAACCCGTGATGCTTCTAATGATCGCACTCAAAACGTGTATTGGAAGCATAGTAATCCTACGTCAAACAGTACAAAACAGTCTCACAGATTAAAAGAAACATAGAATTTTCTGTGTTATCTAATGCACATAAAGGGAATGCTAGATTTGCCAGAAAATACTGGGATATTTCATGTATATTTAAGCCAGATAACGCCAGAACCTAGCCTGTTGTATAAAATATTGCAAACATTGTTTTATGACAATGAAATATTGCAAACAATTTTGTTAGTTACGCCTCCTTTGGGTTGCAATCAACCAAGGGGAATTTTACGCGCCTGTTAACATTTATTATTTTTTCTGTGAATCTATAACAGTTTACGCGCGAGGTTAGATGCTACACCCGAAAGTTTAAGGTTTAAGGTGTAGTTTTTCTCCCCATGGTGTACCTTGGGAACGTTAAGCTGCATTGAATGACTGAACTAACTACGGAGAGTATAGAGGTTATATCATCACAATCGACTATTTTTTATTCAACAGAGAGGAAGGTACGATGGTGAACCCGTTCGTCAAAAGGGACCTGAATAGTTTCCGCCGGCAGGATGGCAGGGTCAAAAAGTACATCCGATGCAGGTGGAAGGCAGGAGTAGGTGCAGCCACTAAACAGGGAGAGACGATGGACGGACCAAGACTCATCCGCGAGATACGCTTCCCAAAGTGGCTGTAGTGTCGGAGTAGATCAATGCTATTATCGACTTTACGTCAACGCATATTAAAATCAGCAAGGACGTGAAGCGAAACCTGCTTGCAAAGATCGCGATGGGTCAGAGGCCAAGCTATTCGCTGATCAGGGCAAAGAGATGGACAGCCCAGGGTGTGGAGAAGGCCACAGAGATGGCCTCCAAGCACACGCAGACGGATGCGTCCGTCTCCGTGGGAGGTTCCACCACGTGCAAGGCACCTGGTGCTGCCAAGAAGCGGTTAGAGGCTGGTTTCCAAAACAGTAACACGAATGTAGCATCGGAGTCGGCGTAACGTGGCCTGGAAATGCAACCGTTATGAGACCCTTATTATTTTGACCGAAAAGTCACAAAGCGATTCTCGAATTGAAAAGGGATAGCGCGCAGAAGGGTTCGGCCCTCTCCACGCAAGTAACCCTCAAGTCAAAGAACCTGGATGAGATTACGGAAGAGGGTGAGATCTCCACGGAAGGGACCATCTTGCGCCTCAAAATACAACTGTCAGTGGCAGACGCGGACATGGCTCTGATAGTGGTTTGGCTCAAAGTGGGATGGTCGGTTTGCCCACTGAGCTACATCAGCCGCCAAAGGCATATTTTAGATGCCTCGAACGCGGACACATGCTTTGTGAATGCAGACCACAAAGCTTGGAGTCTACGAAGCATCCCAAATACTTGAACATTTGCCGGGATACTGGCCGTCAACCACGTAACGGGAGACCTTAAGTGCCCGGCTTCTGAGCTAAATCCATAAAGCTAGCCACCGTACAGGTAACCTAATTGTACCTGAACCAATACGAGGCAGCACAACAATTGTTATGGAAGGCAGTTAGCAACAGATATCACCATAAGAACCGACCCATACCCTATCACGCTACGCACCCCCTCGATGGTCGACTAACCAGTTCACAGATGATCAACCACATGATAGCGGAGATAACTGGCTGCAAGCTGGTGGATTTGGTGGATAACTTCAACGCCTTCGCCTGGACGCTGGAGTGGGCAAGTCACCGCACCAACTCAAGGGATCAGATCCTGTTAGAGACTCTGACTAAGATCAGCGTAGATCTGGCTAACGGTGGTACCAAGAGTACCTATCACAGGGATGGAGCGGAGTCAATCATCGAAGTGATGTTCTGAGGTGTCGAGCGACTTCCGAGTAGAAGATGGCTACACGTTAGATAACAAAGTAGCTACGAAAATAAGTAAGTAGCTAAGAGCTACGAAAATTTGGTTACAAATTAACAAGAAACGTCTCTCTGGTGGCTGCATGAATCACTGACAGATCTACTAAATCGATTTGAAATGTTATTGAAATAAACCGCAACCCCGTGGAGTGTCTAGTTTTATAATGTTTCTGAACTTTTGGAAAGAACTGCTACTGAATCCGTGGTTGATCTCTCTAGGCCATGGTTACTCGTGAAAAGATACTAGATTAATTAGCATGAAGTTATAACTCTCAACAGCGTCTTAATTTTTATTTTGAAATTAATAAATAATTCTCGCCGGTCCCAGCAGCAACATCATCGTGCATGAGTACGATAAAAGAGAAGCAGCGATTGGCTGGTCATCACGAAATACATTTCGTGCATTATACAAAAAGGTGTAGTGATTACATTTTACCAGATAAAAAGCAATATGAATGTGTCATACAATACATGAGACTTTTGTTTTATGGACAAAATCCATGTTTACAAAACGAGTGAAAACTAATTTACGAAAATAATTTTTCAGTGTAGTAATATTTTTAAATATGGAACTATATGCTTCATTGCATGAAAATGGGCTATTCATAAACCACGTAGAATTTTCTGGGGGAAAGGGGTGGGGTTGTCAAAAGTCTACGCTCCATACAAAAATTTAAAAAAAAATGTATGGAGAAAAGTCTACGAAGGGGAGCGGGAGGGTTTGAGATGTTCAAAAATAAGTCTACGTGGTTTATAAATTGGCCCAAATCAAGATAAAATTAAATAGCTTGATTATTATTATGAAACATTCTCCATTTGACGTCACACAACTTCCACACAATTTCCGTTGATAAAGTTGTATTCAAAATGTCGCGAATTGAATTTGAGACTAAAAGAAAATTCTGCACACTTGGTGCACCGAAAAAGGGTGTTACTTACAACCAGATTGCGAAAAGAGTAAATGTTCACCCGGCAAGTGTAAAACGCATCATCGAAAAGTTTGGTAGGAGTGCTCCCTCAAGGATTTACCAAGAAGTGGCCGGAAACCCGGCTCCAGCAACCCTGATTTGGACCAAAAAGTTGTGGATTATATTCAACGGAACAAATCTGCCTCTACTCGCGATCTAGCCAAGAAGTTCAGGACCAGCATCGGAATGATTCAACGAGATCAAGCGCAGGAATGACTTGAAGACGTACAAAAAGCAGAAAGTGCCCAAACAAACTCCGGAACAAAAGTCTCGTGCCAAAACCAGGGCTCGAAAGCTGTACAGCTGCATTTTGGACAATGTCGACCAGTGCATTTTTGATGGATGACGAAACATACGTTAAAGAAGATTCAAGAACGCTACCGGGGCCGCAGTTTTATACTAAATCTGTTGGGGAACGTGTGCCAACCGCAGATACGACTGTTGCGATGGAGAAATTCGGTCAGAAGGTGCTCATTTGGCAAGCTATTTGCACATGTGGCTTGCGTTCTTCAATTTTCTATACAAAAGGAACTATAAATGCTGAGATTTATCAAAAGGAATGTTTGAAGAACAGGTTGCTACCATTGTATAGAAAGCACCAGTCCCCTCCTCTCTTCTGGCCAGATTCGGCATCGGCACATTACGCCAAATCCACTCTACAGTGGCTGACGGAGAATAACATCAAGTTCGTAGAAAAAACATCAACCCACCAAACTGTCCCCAGTTGCGACCGATCGAACGCTATTGGGCAATAGTCAAGCGTATATTTAAGGAGGATGGTACAGTGTCCCAAAACATGACCGATTTTAAGAAAAATTGGGCAGCGGCATCCAGGAAGTGCACAAAGGTCACTGTGCAGAATTTGATGGCAGGTGTCAAATCAAAGGTACGGGCATTCTACAGAAATGAACATGATGACTAGTTTTTCCGTTTGGATCTTTTGTAAACATGTTAAGCTATAATAAACTGAAATAGTATGTTAATTTTAACCATGTTTTCATGCCTATTTTATTATTTGGAAGTTTATAACTACTTTTCGATACACTCCTTAATATATGCTGATTCGTAGCTTTCTCTCTAGATCACATCGGTATGAGTGGTTTACATTAACATCTTTACAACCATCGAATTAACTAGATTAAAATAGACAAAATTTAATAAATGGGGAGTTATAGTTGAATTTATAACATTTTTACATACATTAATTGTTATGTTATTAATTCTCCGTGCGAGGAGTAACATTTTTAGTTTTTCCAATAATACTTACTTTAAAAATTCATAACTCATGAACCACACTCTATAATGCACTTACGCATCTATGAGATAACCCCGGGTCTAATGTGAAATCCGTTTTTTTTCCTCACTTTTATGCATAAGTAACAGATTTTTGAGCAAAAGTTACCCCATAATCGGGCAAAATCTGGTTTAAACACCAGTGACTGATGGCAGTTCAGCTTAGGTGAATAATTTAAGTTTGCGGTGCAAACTTTGTAAAACATAAATTGAGTTGTAAAAAGTGCTTGAAATTTTCTAATCAACAGAAAAAAAAAAGGTCTGGAAAGATATTTTACACAACATAATATATGTTTGTACATCGTTTGTATGTCGAAAACATTCAAACCAACTTTTATACGATTGAAAATTTTGATATATCAATATTGGATGTTTATCCATTCTCGAGATATGGAAAATTATATGGAAATATACATAATTTTTCTTTTAGCGCAAAACATCATGATTCGTAGAAAAAAGTTCTGAAAAATCTTGAAATTACTCATAATTCCGAAAGAGAATATGATCAGAAAGTGGAAAAGAAATGGAATCATGAATACAAATGTGAAAGCGGTGAGTTTTTTGTTTTCGAAATACATCGAGGATTTTAAAGATTAACCTTGAACAGTCTGGGAAATTCTACTGAAATGATCCCACTTTGACATAGGTTTCAAGAAATCAATATTTCAATTTTGTGGGCAATTTTGGTATAGACGATGTTATTTTTCGATTTTCCTGAGCCCTAAAAAAATTTTGTGTAAAAAAATTGCCATTGCATAATTTTTCAGCTTGCTGAGATAATTTAAAGCACTTTCCACCACAAGAATGTTTTCCAAAGACGATCAGTTCTCGAATTAGTTTTTTAAATCATAATTAGCAAAATTGTTAAAAATTTCATAAATTTTTTCATACCTCAAAAAGAGAGAATACCCTATTTTGAAACTTCCATACAGGACTGGAATCAAAATTTCTTGTTGATGATAAATTTATTAATTTTTTTTTCGCAAAGGATGGTGCTTTATTCAAAGTTCCCGACCGTTTCTCCCAACGTTGAAATTGTGTGCAACACTTAATCTAGATCATACTTCTTATTGCCAAGAAAATTTCAAGCACTAGTCGATTCCTTAATTATACACTTTTTTAAAGCACTTTAAGCACTGTCCCATATTCTACAAAATCAAGATTTCAAGATTTATGATATTTTTGTTACTTTAAAAATAGAAAATGCTAACTGAAAAGTTTGTTCGCGTACGTATTTATTTTTAACAATGCTGTTGTTGCTATAAAAAAAGTTCATTTCATGTTACTCCAAATTCTTAACGTCACCTCTCTGCCCAGCAACTAACGACTGTTCCAGAAAGTATAAGCACACCTTATTTTAAAGGTCATTTTGAATATAATGAAATATTTCAACATGTTTTGGCTGCGTCTTTTGTTTGCACATTTCTGAATGACGTAGCATAAAAAAAGTGCTCAGTTATGTCGTACTTGTGCACTGTAAGCGGATTCTCCGTGAGAAAATTGGCCAAGGAAGAGGGTGTAAACGTCGGAGCGGTACGATCTGCGATTCGAAAATATAGAGAACAGTGTACGTTTGAAGATGCGCCGAAGATTGGTCAGAAATCCGGTCCTGTTAGTCCGGATATCGATAAAAAGATCAGGGATGCCTACAAGCGAAAACTCAGTGACTTCCGTTCGGGATGTTGAGAAAAAACTAGCGACCTCATCGAGTAAACGTCATGCGTGCCAAAGAAAGACTTGGGCTAAGAACATACCGGAAGCAGAAAAAACCCAAAAGGAACCCAAAACAGGCCGCGTCCGTGAAACCACGGGCCCGCAAACTCTACGATTCGTTATTGTGCAGAAATACTGGGTGTATAACAATGGACGATGAAACGTATGTGAAACTAGATTACAAAACGCTTCCCGGACCACAACTCTATACTGTCAGCGAAGACAAAGACATCCCCGAAACGGAGAAGGCAATTTTTACCGAAAAATTCAGTAAGAAGGTTATAGTTTGGCAGACAATATGCGAGTGTGGTAAAACATCTAGTCCGTACATCACAACGGAGACGATGAACACTCAGAAATACGTTAAGGAATGTCTTCAGAAGCCATTATTGCCGATGATCAGGCAGCACGAAGGTCAAGTAGTGTTTTGGCCTGATTTGGCGTCATGTCATTACGCAAAGGACACTTTAGAATGGTACAAAAGTCAAAATGTATGTTTCGTGCCGAAGGACATGAATCCTCCGAACTGCCTGGAGGTACGTCCAATCGAGACTTTATGGACTTTATCCAAAGCAAAGCTTCGAAAATTCATAAAACCAGCAGACGACATCCAAAAAATTAAAAAAAGATTGACCAAAAGTGGTCAAAATGGTGGGAAATACCACTGTGCAGTGCAGAATGGGTCATGTTCGAGGAAAAGTTAGGAGTCTTGGCTATGATTAAATATTTTGATTAAACGAGAGTAAAATATCATATGAAACACAAATAAAATTATTGAAACTAAAAATAAACATGCCTTGTTCGTATTTTGACAGTGTGCTCATACCTTCTGGAACAGTCTATATGCTTCGTTACTCTCTATCGGAGGTCATTCTGTATCAGGCCGCATCTTGAGACGCTTGGTAAGATGAGCGTTTGTTTCAAATTCTTCCTCAAGAATCTTCTTTCGGTTCAATCTGCTTGTCTTTTGACGTTGCTGATTTGATTTCTACTTCTCCAGGGCCATATTTAACGCTTTCCTGCGGTTGATCAGGTCAGACAGCGTCTTTTCTGTATACCCGAAAGCATGTCATTTCGCTCTCTAATCAGCAGGCTGGAAATCTCGGAGATAATAATATCCAATTCTTTGGAAATTGCATCCTATTTAGGACATGCAAAATAAAAGGGAACTTTTTTTGTCCGAATCCGGAGGAGCTTGTGAAGAACTGAAAGGCTGGAGTTCATTCATCTGGTGGTATTTTTGGAACATTTTTTAAAAATCCCTCCATTCGCAACAGAAGGTCTGCTGGCTTAAAAAACCTTCAGTGTATCTATCGGTTTCAAAGCTTCCGTTTCAAGGTGCTGATTTTTTATTTGAAAAGTTCTTCACAATAGGATTCTCGTTCCCAAAAATAAACAAAATAGGATTTTCAACAACATCAAACTTCGACGAAGTTTCAGAATGAAGCACAGCTCGTGCGTTTCGTTCTCATTGACGATAAGAACATGTATGACAAAAGTAAATAATTTTTTGCACTCACACAACTAAGTAAAATGTGTATTTTAATTTACCGTACACTCAAACTTTTCGACGCCTTTGTTTTCGTATTAACGCAGATAAATTTAGATTACCAAATGCAAAATTGTTGGATGTCACATTTTTATAACCCCCCCCCCCCCTGTCACATATTGTCACAAATTTGATACCCCCTCCCCCCCCCCCCTAAAGAGTGGACGTCATTTTTGAATCACCCCTAATAGCAACCTCGGACAGCCAACCGGCCCATATTGATGCTATATGCACATCTATTAGTTAAAAGACTGATTTCTATTACAGGTACTGGGGTCTTTTTATTTGTATTACAAAAAACGTGACAAGAGGAGGGGGGGGGGGTTGTTATAAAAAGTAAATTTTTTCGTTCCATAATTTATGACCGTTTCCTTATCTGTAGTCAACGTCAAGTACACTCAAAAAAAATCGACACGTTGTTTTCACGTGAAATTTCACGTAACTTCCACCTGAACGCTTAACCAAATTTTCTTCAGTAAAATCAGGTAAACATTACGTGCCAGTGAATTGTACGTGAAAAATCACGTAACATTTATGTGATTTTCAGGTAGAATGTGAATTTACGTGGAAATCACGTAGCTCTTACGTGAATTCCACGTGTTTATTACTGTTTTTTTTTCAGTGGACGAAAATTACGTGCGTTTCACGTGGATGTGACGTGTCGATTTTTTTGAGTGTAGCACAACAACTGCTCGATGATCAAGTTCAACATGCGCTAATAATAGTCAGAAGCCCAAAACATGGATCTTCTGACCCTTTTCATTCGATATGCCAGCATTTAAATAAAATTAACAAACTCTGTACCCAAGCAGTAACTTCTATTTGTGTTGTAAATAAATTCAGCTTAAAATGGAAATTTCCCCCCGAGTCCCTTAAAGCGTAAATTTTCACTTCCTAGAAATCCGCTTCCATCGCATAGCCCTCGTTTGTAACACGAACGGCACACGTTCGCTAACAACGTTCTACGCGCCGTCGTTCAGAAATAAATTAATCATTTCCAGGCCCATGCCAGAGCCCGTGCCCCGCGATTTGACAGTTTCCGTTCCGTTCCGTTCAGTTCTTCGCCTCGCATATTCAAACACACCAAACGTTCTATATTTGTTTTGCAGACCTCTGAAAAACGACGAAAATTCAATCAATTCCAACGTACGGCACAAGATCGTCGTCATGGGGGCGGCCAAGGTCGGCAAGAGTTCCATCATCACCCAGTTCCTGTATGGCACTTTCTCGCCAAAGTACAAACGCACAGTCGAAGAAATGCACCACGGTCACTTCTCCGTCGGCGGTGTCAACCTGACGCTGGACATTCTGGATACGTCCGGCTCGTACGAGGTAAGTCCCATCCATTTAAAATTTCAAAACAAATTACGGTACAAGTCCCTCGAGCCCGTGCTCGGATCCACAACTCAATTACCATAATGGCTGCATCCGTGTCTTCAACGAGTCACAAATGGGTTCACTTCTCTTCGCATCGTTCGATGGTCACGTCATAACAGACGCAAATTCCATGCCCAAACAATTTCGGACCATCAGCAAAAAAGGCATCCCGCTGTTTTTCTAAACGTTCTGGAGGAGAAACATCAAACAAACGTAGCACGCCACGAAAAAAAAGATCCCCACCGGTCATCGTCATCCTCTTCCGAGAAGGAAAATTACCAGGAACATTTGCCCACACTACATTTGCCACTTTTGCTCTTCAACGCACAGGAACGTGCGAACCGTCGGTCGTCAGAAGGGGCTAAAACTAGAACCACTTCAACAAGTGGCTGCAACTAGCCATCACCATCAGCGTTGCAGCATCCTACCAGAAGCTAGGGGAGGGGGGAAACACAAATTCATCTCGTCAGAAAAGTGGCTTGGAAGTTGGCAGCCACTAACGCACTGGAAAGGTCAGCTTCCTCCTCTTCCGACTTTTAACCTTCAAGCGATTTCTGTGGACCACACTCGGCAGGTGGAAGGGTTCGGCACAAATTGTTTACATTGCTTTTTCGTAAACATGGGCAGCGCGACCCACGCGCGAATGAAATCTGGCACTGTGTGTTGTGGTCCAGACTTTTACGAGTGGGCTGCTAGTAGGGTGGTGATATTCCAGCGCATCAGCTGAGCAGTGGGCGGATGCGAATGTTTTTCACCGTAAAATTGACATTTCCCCTCGGCCAGGAAGTGGAAGTAACCGAACGAATGCACGTACAGTCGGACCTTGTTTTAGGCGGTTTTCAGTACGTCCAATTAAGGTGATTTCTGGTATGTGGTTAGATTCTAGGAAAAGCTTGTTACTCATCGAAAATTAGAACATTGACTTGAAGGGTGCTCAGGATTGGTGAACAGTGTAATTGAAGATTCGACTGTAGATACTCGCATCTCCTACGCGCCACTTTGGTGAACGAGCAAGAGTGTTCAATAACGAGATGTTTTTTTCCCGTTGATTGAAGTTTTTAAACGAACTGGTAATCTTGTTGAAGGTAGATATACGATTGTTTACAGAGCGATGGGAAATTGTACGATACTGTAATCCTTTAGACAAACAAGATTAATCAACAAGTGGATGGGATTTTCTTGAGTGTTATTAACTCCACTTATTGGATGATTTAAGACTCTTATATTACATGCTATTTCAAAGCAATCCAAAAAAACACTAGGTTTATTGTTAGCGCAAAGTTGACAAATCTATTAAAAGGATTAACTATTTATGTCAATTGATACTCGCAAGATATGTAACTCATTTGATTTGGAAGCCTATTTCGTATAAAAGAGCTTTTGTATATATTTTTCGATGTTCAGTCAGCGCTCAACTTCCAAACCGACCAGTCGATTTATGTATAGGCTGTTCCAGAAAGTATAAGCACACTTTCAAAATAACAAAATAATCATGTTTTTTTTAGTTTTAATAATTTTATTTGGCAAATCATAGATGTATTTGTGTTTTATATGATATTTTACTCTCGCTTAATCAATATATTTAATCATAGCCAAGACTCCTAACTTTTCATTTTGACTTATGTTCCATTCTAAAGTGTCCTTTGCGTAATGACATGACGCCAAATCAGGCCAAAACACTACTTGACCTTCGTGCTGCCTGATCAGCGGCAATAATGTTATACCACACTCGCATATTGCCTGCCAAACCATAACCTTCTTACCGAATTTTTCGGAAAAAATTGCCTTCTCCGTTTCGGGGATGTCTTTGTCTTCGCTTACAGTATAGAATTGTGGTCCGGGAAGGGTTTTGTAATCTTGTTTCACATACGTTTCATCGTCCATTATTATACACCCAGAATTTCTACACAATAACAAATCGTAGAGTTTGCGGGCCCGTGGTTTCACAGGCCTGTTTTGGTTTCCTTTCGGGTTTTTTTTCTGCTTTCGGTATGTTTTTAGCCCAAGTCTTTTATTTGTGCACGATACTTTTTCGTTGTTCCGAAGTAAGACCACGCATTTTGAAAGGTAACACAAAACTGAGCACTGTTTTGATGCTATGTCATTCAGAAATGTACATACAAAAAGACGAAGCCAAAACATGTTGAAATATTTCATTATATTTAAAGTAATTAACGGTTAATGGTTAATAAGGTGTGCTTATACTTTCTGGAACAGTCGTTATAAGTTTGCCATTGAATGCATGGTACATGGTCAGCTTTAAGCTGCATATAGGATGACTGACGAGATAACAAACAGATGATTACCAGCTGGACTTGTGGAATGTGCAGTATGTAGAAAAAATCATAAGGGACGGATCAAAGCAATATCTTACCAACCATATGTTCACAGGAAAAAAATAATGAATTTTAACAGGCGCGTAAAATTTCCCTTCGAATAATTTCAAGCAATGGGAGTAACGAAATTGTTTGCAATCTTTCATACAACAGGCTAGATTCAGGCTTTATCTGGCTTAAATTAAGACGAAATATCTTGATAATATCTGTCAAATCTAGCATTGCCTTAATGTGCATTAGACAACGCAGAAAATTCATTGTCTCCTTTTATCTGTGCATTATAACTATACACCAAATGGGTCCTAAGTGGACCTTTCAGTTATATCCCTGATATAACCTACCTCTTTTGTGTATTATGTGTATTATATGTGTCCTTACATATTTACCTCTGGCATGTTTGCACAGATAATGAGAAACATTGAATTTTCTGTGTTATCTAATGCACATCAAGGGAATGCTAGATTTTAAAGAAAATAATGGAATGTTTCATGTACATTTAACCCAGTAAACGCCTGTATCTAGTCTGTTGTTACTGTTACAATTGTAGCCCTTATGTCTGAATGACCTAAAACTAACAAGATTATCCAATGATGTCTGTGGGCGGTTCAGAATATTCATTGGATATGTTTGAATAGTTATCGTAGTTTCGTAAAGCCCAAAGGGTTATTGTTACGACTGTAAATCTTAAGTTCTGAGCTTGAGTCAGTTTTTATGAATTTGAATTTTGGGTTTTTTTGTGTATCTCTCTCCCCATTTAGTGAATCTTTCTGCATAGGGTGGTTCAAAAAAACATTTTATTTTTATTTTGTTTTATTTAAATATTTTTTTGTGCCTGAATTTGGTTTTTCATGAATGATTGCCTCCCCAAGATGTTTTTAGGGCGCGCTATTACCAGCCGTTTTTTACCTCTCTTTGGGTTGTCTACTTCCGGCAGAAAGTGAAAGCCCTAGACTTTTTGGGCATAAAAAGAAATTTGACGCGTCGTTATCTGGGGACCGAATTTCATTAGGTCAAACGAAACAAACTGCGTGTTACTGCACCTACGTAGACAATTGCAAATGCAATTGCTAGTGACGTAGGTTATAATGCCGAGTACTACGTCTACATCCCATCTCGAGATGTGGAGATAGATGGTGTGGTTTCTGCAGCCACCCTGACGTGTGAGGACGTTATGGAACGAACGGGGCGCCTTCCTGATTCTGTTTCGTCTACCTAACCATCTACCTTCCTTCTTCCGTTCTACCTTGCCTTCTATAAAATCTCACTCCCAATAATCTCAGGCATTTAAATCGTCGCTTGCCAACTAAATTTAAAAAATAAAGATCTTTCCATAGCTTCTGTCGATGTACCTTCGAGGACATCAATAAACCGCCGTCAACTTTGGAGTTCAGTTAATTTACTTCCGTCTCCAGTTCTAATTCTGCGTGACCTGAACTCCCACGGTACTGCTTGGGGCGAACAATACGATGACAATAGAGCGGATAGTTTCTATGACTTATGCGACAATTTCAACTTGACAGCGACACGAATAGCAAAATCTCCTGCCAGTGAGAGTCGACTTGACATATCTTTGTTTTCTAATTCGCTATCATTAGATTGTCTGTGGGAGGTAATCAATGATCCCCATGGTAGTGATAACTTACCAATTATTATCTCAATCACAATAGTTTTCAAAACAGACCAGTCAGTTCATGTTCCATATGACCTCACGAGGCATATTGATAAGCAACATTTTGCATCGGCGGTAACCCTTGGTATTGATTCTACCGATCCTCTTCCACCATTAGAAGAATATCGTTTCCTTTCAGAACTGATGTACAAAAGTGCATTAGAAGCTCAGAAACGACAAGTGCATCCCTCAAAAGAAGATCCGCCACCTCTGGATGGGATGTTGTATCTTAAGAAATTCGAAACGTTTGAAGATTATCGTAGACATGAAACATGTGAGCTTTTACCTAAAGCCTGAAAGCTTGAAAAAAATCTTAAAAGCTTACTCAAAGCAAAAAACGAAATTACTGGCGTTTGTTTGTAGAGGGACTACCTATCTAGAGAATCCTCGATGACAACGCTTTGGAGAAAGCCTCGTTACATGCGAAACCGCTCTTCCTCCAATGAGAGTGAAGAATACTCCATGCAGTAGATATTCGACTTCGCTAAAAAGGTTTGTCCAGACTCTGTCCCAAACACAACCGAATTTACGGAATACCACTCGAAGTAACGGTTTTCTGGACGATCCATCCACAATGTTGGAATTTTCAATGGCACTTCTTTCATTGAACAACTCTGCTCAGGGAAGCGATATGATTAAATTCAACCTTCTGACAAATCTCCCCGATATCGCCAAAAGACGATTATTTAGCCTGTATGTACACTCTGATGGGTCGCGCATTGATTGATTCATTGGTTTTGGTATTTACAATGAATACTCATCTGCCTTCCGGAAGCTTCAGGAAACTTGTTCCGTAGGAGTTGCTGACCTGGCAGCAATCAACTTCGCATTGGGGATAATTCCCGACATGCCCATAGATTATTATTTCATCTCTAGTCTAGTCATTCCTAGTCTCAGTTCTATTGAGGCCCACATGATGAATTTTTCCCATTAGTACGTCAGAGTTCTCTTCAAAGTTGGACAAGTAATTCTCGTGGGCGATGGTTACATTCCATTATTCCAAATGTTTCGTCGAGCTCGTGGTTCAAAGGTCTGGATGTAAGTCGCGGTTTCATTTGTGTGATGTCACGCTAGACACACATCTCTACAGAATTTATCTTGTCGATAGCAATTTATGTAGGTGTGGAACCAGTTATGATGACAACGCTCACACAGTTTGACATTGCCCGGGTAATGATGCCTCCAGAGTACGACTATTGGATACCCTAGTGATCTGAGGTAGACAACCCTTCCGCATGGTAAGAGATGTTTTGAGAATGCGTGATTTTTCCTACATGCAAGCGATCTACGAATTCCTTTGTTTGTCTGATCTTAGAGTGTAACGTCATCACCGTCATATTCATGTAACGTCATATTCAGGATGTTCTAGGTCGTCAATTAGTCCTCAAACTCAAATGTTTTTATTTTTTCTATTTCTCAGATATAAGAATTGATGTAGAACAAATTTCCCGTTTATTTTTTCAATCTGTGATTGCCAGGTTCCATTTGGGTTCATATTCAAGCCCTATTCAGCCAAAACATAACGTTGGTCTTGTGTTGCCGAAAGAAGGGTAAAATCCGCTTTTTCAAACACTCTTTAATGTAAACCTTCGACGTCATTGTGTGAGATGTGATGAAAACCCAGGTTTTAAGGCCACAACAGCAGATTCCTTGCCAAATCATTAGTTTTCGATCCAACTTATCAGCCAAAACAAATATATACCTGGAAGGGACATCCCCACGACCAGTTGCGAGGTAAAATTTTCGTCCGGGGATTCGTTTATAATCCATTTTGACATATGTTTCGTCTTCCATTAAAATACAGCCATCGAATTTCATCAAAACTCGTTCGTGCTAGCTTTTTGGCCACTACATTTTATTTCATGGAGCGATTTGGAAGTTTACTTGCACAGGAAGACTTATATACTTCTCTTGAAAGGATATTACGCAAAGTTGGAATCGTATTTCTTTGCAAAATCACGTATGGAGACACCAGGGTTGCCTTTAACGTACCTCATCACCTTTCTCCTCAGGTCTTTGTCCCTAGTGCCACTTTTATATTAGATGCGCTGTGCTCTATCTGCACTCAGAGTATCCTTGTAACGTTTGATTACAAGACACACCATTGACCTTGGGCATTTTAACACTTTTGATATTTTTGAGGCAGACCACGATGGATGCTCTAGATGTTTGTGCACAATGAATTCTCTTTTCTCAAGTTCCATGATCCGTAATTTCAAGATGTGTCAATCAATCGATATAAACTTTCCACCAATTTTTTTGTCAATGAAACATCAACAAATGCCTGTCAAATGTTTTTTGTTCCAATCACCAGGGGCGCGGTGGTGTATTAAACCGTGCGTTCAGATTTACTTTGAATCGAGCTTTATGATCCCTTAGGCATGATGGGGTGAATATACTTTTTAAGACAAGGTTTAACATTGATGAATTTTTCAATAGTATGTGGCCCGAAATCAACGTTGTTCTCTTTTGAAGATGATGCATAGAAATATTTCCCATCGATTGGTGCACACATTTTGAAATTTTTTTGAGAAATTCCTGATCATTTTTCGTGACGGTGGTTAAAGGGTGTCCACAGTTAAATTGTATCACTTTAAACTCGTCCTCAAAAACATGCCTCTCAACCGATTGTCATGAAATATTCAGGGAATAAAACACAATGTATAATCTTGGTTTTGGTATTTTGATTTCACTGTATTTCTTTAGAAAATCCAAACGCCCGAACTTTCTTCTTAATATCACGCATAAGGTTATGTAAAACGCTTGAACCGACATTTTTTCCGCTTTCAACCATGACTTCAACATTTCCTGTTCTGTAGTGACAAATTTAGGATGCTTACGAAGTTCGTGTTTCATTATAGCCCAATAATTTTCAATTGGAGTTAGGAGGATTAAGATCCTTCGGCACGAAATTGACACCATTCGTCCTGTACCACTCCAGAACATCCTTAGAGTAGTGACAAGAGGCCAGGTCCGGCCAAAAAACTGTAGGAACTTTGGGTGTTTCGAGAAACGGAAGCAGTCGTATTTTCAGGAATTCATTCATGTATACTTGATCATTTACAGTATAACCAATACAACAGAACCGTGAAAATCGTCGGAGACCAATCTGTTCTAATGTGCAAACTTTACTAATCGGTTCAATAATGGCTTCATACATGGCTTCATAGCTAGTTTTTATGCACACGGAAATGTTTTATAATTAATTTCACCATTCAGGAGGGTTGTAACCATGACCATAGTCAATAATACCATGAACGTAGTGAATTCGACAATTTTCATGGTTAATGTGAACATTTTATGTAATAGTCATTTTGACCATGATTTAACTGTCGGTACAACCATGGAATTATTTTCAGTGTAGCAAAGTTACAATCCATACTATTTTCATTAGGACCCAGCATATTTCAATGGGGCGATAAGTGTCAATTCAGTGTGTTTTTTGTTTTGATTATACTTCTCGTGATTTTCCTTATCAAGTAATCAGGTATGTTCCTTAATTTATTTAATATTTTTCATTATCTACTACAGTCATTTCACCCCAAATTTTGATAAAATAAACCCAAAATGCGAAATGTTACAGCTTTTTGAAAGTGCTGCAATTTAACTGTGGACACCCTTTATGAGGTGTTTATGAAATTTTGGGTAATACTAGTTTAGAGTATTTTGTTTGAGTGTGCAAAATTATATCGCGATCTGTTTTCTGCGAAGTAGTTTTCAAGATGCATTCGAAACAAAAAGAGCTACGCCAGCAAATCTTGGGTGATCGATAATGCTGGTCAGTCGCACAGATGGATCGGCAAAAGGCTTGGAATCCACCATTCAACCGTGTCCCGTGTTGTGAAGATGTTCCACGAGACGAAGACCATCGAGCGGCGCGCTGGAAGCGGCCGAAAACCGAAAACGGAATACCCAGAGAAGGCGCGGAAGATAAGGCAGTACTTTAAGAATAACCCGAACCTTTCCATCCGAGACGTGGCCAAAAAGGTCAATTCGTCGAAGTGGTTCGTCCAACAGACCATGAAGCGGGCTGAGGTACGTGTTTTTAAGGTCAGGAAGGCGCCAAACCGAACTGACAAGCAAACCACGGTGACCAAATTGCGTGCTCGAAAACTGTACCGTGTGTGGCTGGTCAAGCCAGGCTGTCTCGTCATGGACGACGAGACATTATCAAGGCGGACACCAAACAAATCTCTGGCCTCGAGTTTTTTGTCAGTACGTCCCGCATGGAGGATCCGGAAAAGTTCCGGAAGAGAAAGATGGACAAATTCGCGAAGAAGTACCTGTTGTGGCAGGCGATCTGCGAGTGCGGACGGTACAGCAAGCCGTTCGTTACAACCGGCACCATAAACGGGCAGATTTATCGAGAGGAATGCTTGCAGAAGCGCTTGCTGCCCTTCCTCCGCTCTCACCGTGGTCCCACGCTGTTCCGGCCGGATCTCGCTTCGTGGCATTACGCCAAGCCTGTAATGAATTGGTACGAAGCGAAGGGCGTTAATGTGGTCCCAAAGGAGGCGAACCCACCAAATAATGGGCGATAATGAAGAAGAAGTTGAAGAAAAGTGGAAAAACATTCAAACCCGATGAAGCTTTGAAGAAAAACTGGGAGAAATCGTGTAAGGAAGATGGACAAAGCCTCGCCAAAGATCTCATGAGCAGTGTTAAGATAAATGTACGAGCATTCAGCTTGGGGGAGGAAATTCAATAAATAAATAATGCCAAAACATTTTTTTTTTTAATCAGTTCGTTTATTTGTTAGGCTCAGGCGTGTGTAACACTTTACGGAGCCGATATTCAATATTGTTGTACAAAAAATTTTACTTTTTGTTATTAGTAAAAGAGGGATGCCAATGCCAAAACATAGATAATATATAGTTATTGAATTCCTGAAAATTTGAGAAGTATCTGATGTAAAATGAATTTTTGGTGACCATTTTTGTGTGTCCCATTTTTTCCGAGTCCAGTCTTTATTTAAATTGTACCCTAGTATAGAAAACAAAGATGTCCTCCTACGTCAAAAAACGTGTCGAATAAGGTTCTTCAACACAAGGATCTTGGTCTGTTGGATTGTTATGATATCGAAGTTCCGTTCCGATACACTGAAAATTTATTTTCGTAAAGTAGCTTTCACGCGTTTCGTAAACATGGATTTTGTACATAGAACAAATGTCTCGTATATTGTATGAAACATTCATAATGCTTTTTATCTGGTGAAATGCTATCATTACACCTTTTTGTAAAATGCACGAAATGAACTTCGTGATGACCAGCCAATCGCTGCTTTTCTTTTATACCGCACTTATTGACGATGGTGTTTCTGCTGGTATGGGCGGAAATAATTTATCTATCCCAAAATAAAAATCAAAGCGCTGTCGTGATCCATAACTTCATGCTCATTAAGCTAGATTGTTCTCACGAGTCAGCGTGGCCTAGTGAGATCAACCACGGATTTAGAATCAGCATTTTCCAAATACTCAGGTTCGAACCCCATGTCTGAGACAATAAAAAAACGCTGGACAATTTCACGTGATTGCTCTTTTTTGTCAATTACATTTTGAGTCGATAAAGTAGATCTGTCAGTCCTTCATGCAACCACCAGAGAGACGTTTCTTTTTAATTAGTGACCAAATATTCGTAGCTCTTTGCATTGTTTCCGTACAATGTACGAATGTTCTTTCTGTGTCAACAAAAGCTTAGTGCTTTTGACAGTTGCGCGTACAATTAATTACGAATGTATCTTCATAAAAAGAACAAATCAGTTTCGTTGCTGAAAACAACGAATGGATTAGTGAGTATTACTTTCGATTTTGTAAAATAAACTAAAATTAACTTTCAGTGTATGAACATTCTTATTAGAAAATTTCCATTCATTTCGAAAGGTAAAAATAACTATCCCTCAATGAACAACCTCAATTGAGAGCATGCAGGAATTATTTCAATTACTAGATTATAATCGGCAAACATTTCACCTGCTACATGTCTCGTACGATGTTGAACAGAAATAGCTTCTCATTCCAATGCGATGAGACAAAGTTAGAAAAGCAAACCCTGACAGAGATGCAAAATTCATCAAGCCCAACTATGTTTACGACACCGGTAGTACTTCTGTATTTTCCCATCGTCAACAAGAAGTTTCAATTGATTGAAAGTTGTCTTATGGCTTGCTTGTCGTAACCACCAGAAATACTCCATCGAATTCCGTTGAGAGACTAAACAGATTTGAATGGAAAATGATTGATGGCGTTCCATTTTCCTCCGAACATATCATCTACCATTGAGTCGATAGAAGAACACGCAGACCACAAAATTCCAGGAATTATCCTTAATTTTCTGCTAATTCCCAGCTCATTCCGTTCGAAAACGTTGTTGACTTTCGGATGCCTGTCGCATGGCAGTGACCCAGCTGCAGCAACTAAACCCGTTTGCATTAGCATTGTTATCATAACCGTTCCCAACAAACGTGTTCCGGCCCGGTGGTCCTTTCCCTGCTGTTGCGTCGAAATTGTTGCATAGCCTTTTGGATTAAGTCAGCATGTCGAGTAGGCACACAATCATTATCGGTGGCATGGCAACAGCAGCGACATTCAACTTGTGAGTGAACGATCGTCATACCCTCAGCTGCTTCTGTTGTTGTTATGCTTCGCTGTCGTGGCAGCAATATGCAGCGCGGTGTGATCAAATATTTACCTTTCCGCTTTGCTTGCCCCCGGCCACGGGTTGGATGTTTTCCTCGATATAAAACGGTCAGGGAAAAACAAACATTATGTTCAAGGGGGACGTTGTTAACTCGCGAAAGATGCAATATAGGTATGTGATAAGCCAAGCATTAACTCACAAATTGCAATCCCTTTTTTTCAGTTCCCGGCGATGCGAGCCCTATCGATCTCATCGGCGGACGCGTTCATCCTTGTGTACGACATCACCGACAGTGTTACCTTCGAGGAGGTTAAAGCGATTCGGAAGCAGATTCACGAGATCAAAGCAACGACAGCCGTTCCGATTGTGGTGGTTGGCAACAAAACCGACCACGCCGACGAGGACGACGACATTCGGCAGGTAAGCTCCGTCCGCACACAGTAAACAAACATACTTTAGGTGATGAGTGGGATGGTGGGGGGGAGTCGGATTCTGGCAGGCGAGGGTAGAGGGTGACAAATTTATCGCCAAAAGCTTTCAAGTCGACAAAAACTACTTTGTGGCCGCCATCAATCTTCGACCGCGAATAAGTCACGGGAAATGAAGGACGGACGACGAATGGATGAAAGCGTGAGCTGTTGAAGCATTCTTCAGAAAAGTACTTGAAATCCTTTCGTCCGATTACCCGTCAGCCAAGGTGAAGGAGGTAAAAGCGACCGACTCGGCAAGAAATTTGGAATGAAAAATTGAAAATCTTTGTGAAATTGGTGGAAGTAATCTGGATGACGATCGACATCAGCATCATCTCCTGTCGAAAACGGGAAAATGGGTGGTAATAAAATTTCTGAGATTTGTGCTAGCTATTGAACCGTATTATCGATGGTAGGGTATTTGACCCTATGTTAATCTCATCGCATCACAATCCATCCTACTTGAAAACAGAATATTTAAGAAGGAATGGGTTTTCGTACATCATTATCAAAAAATAAAACGATTTACTTGAGCTCTCTTGGGCCCAATCTCTTGGGCAAGCTTAAGAAGAACCGTATTTTGAATGATGCATCGAATTGAGATGATATCCCATATAGGTGGAAAGGCTTTTTTATGGTAATTGTGCTGAAATAGTGCCGGCACTCTATGAATTGGGTTTTCAAATTCACGAACAGCTTTATTGATGGATTTTACAGGGATACCCAGATTGAATGTACACAGCACTAAGCTCCTTCAATGACGACTACCCACAAGTGGCAAATTAACTCATCAAACATAGGTTATTAATATCTACAGATATGTCTCTTCTGTCTGATGCTGTTGTTGCTTTTCGAAATTAAAAAAAAAATCGAATTAATCGAGGTACACCTGTACATTGATATTTGGTTGGGTGCACTTGACAGCGGGAAACGAAGGCTGTCAAAAGCCATTTCGGCTGCCTGAAAAGTAAGGATTCCAATCTCGCGCAGCAGGAAACAATCAGCTGTGATAAATAGTATTTCCACTGAAACTCACTGTGTAGCATAAAGAAGGATGAGAAAAGGTCCAGATGCTGGAGATAACCAGTAGGTCAAGCTCGAATCCAGTACATAGGCGTAGCCAGTTCTGGATTTAAAAAAAAACAAAAAGGATTTTAAAAACCTTAGGTTTTTTACATATTTCAAAATTGATCCGCATTAAATAGCAACCTTGGTCAAATCTAGCGGGTACTGTCATGTGTCGTAATATTTTCTTAACAGTCGTGTTTGATTTTTTTTATAACCACCGAGTTTGTTCATAGTTTGTACTGAAAAAGTACTTTTCCTCCACGGCCCTCTCACCCACACTGAAAATTAAATTTTGATTTTATTACGAAATCGAAGGTAAGACTAACAAATCTTTTCGTTGTATTCGTTGTAAATATATTTGTACTTTTCAAAAAGCTACCGTCGTACTCAATGTCACACGCGTAACTGTCTAAAACACGAAGCATTTATTCGCACAGAAAGAACATTCGTGCATTGTTCGAAAACAATATAAACTACTACGAATATTTTGTTATCAATAAAAAAGAAACTCTGGTGGTTGCATGATTGACTGACAGATCATCTATATCGACTCAGTATGTAATTGAAAATAAAAACTTTTTGTTGACAAGCATTAAGAATGTTTCATACAATTTACGAGATATTTGTTCAATGTACAAAATCCATGATTACTAAACGAAAGCTAATTTACGAAAAAAAAATTTCAGTGCTTATATTGACAAAGCAAGACCGCAAAAACAACGTTTTTCTCCCAGAAACAGAAAAAAATCTTCTGGTCTACCTCTAAACATCTTACTATAAGATACTAGGTGTTAAGGGTATAAAGGGTGTTCACAGATTGCCTGTCAATATGCAAAATTTTGATGACGGCTGTATTGAGTTATCTAAAAAAATATTAATCCATCCATTGTATCACATTTTTTTTTCTTTTTAAAGAGACTTCTAGCCTCCTGGGCTAGTTCGTCTCTTGTATCACAAAACATAGCGATTGATTGAGCGGATTGGAGATAATGATATCATTGAGTATAGGATCAAGTCTCCCCCGGTTGCATAAAGTTGCCAGAAGGCACGAAATGCATCTACACACTCTTACTTTTACCAAACCCCTAAATCGTAATTTTAAATGGATTCGCATAGATTGTTCTTAAGAAGCTTTTATAGAATTGGTACAGTTGAAAAAATTAAAAGTATGTATGTATGTATGTAAGGTAGCCACCATCCCTTCTACGACCTTGTCATGTATGCAGCTCCACTTAATAAGATCAAGATCAAATTGAGTTACCGGGTTGCATTCACAGTAACGCTGTATGAAGGGCCAAAAACGGTTGGGCGGACCCGTAAGCAGAGACACTTACGCGAAACCCGCGGAAACATAAGATTCTCCTTCCAACGATACGATCCAACAAATCGCATAACCCAATTCGAAATACTCATTAAGCTTTCTACGGGATGGCTTGTTAAGAAGGGCGCGTCACTCACGCTGAAACTGTTGGAGTAGAATTCGCAACATCACAATCGAATCGGTAGGATAAGAAAATGATACTGTTTATTCCCTCCTAGACGCCGGTTGTCATACCACTCCATTGTCCAATTCCAGTTTGAATGATACCCTGATGCTCCCTCCCTGCCCAATATATATTCAATGTCATGTAGTAATGTATGAAATATAGTGAATATTAAACTGATAAAAAATATAGTGAATGATTATTATAATGATATTTAATATAGTAAGTAAATGTAAGAATGATAGTAACAATTCCATTTGTAAACCTGAAAGTTAAGACAATATAGTAGCTATGAGAAAAAAAATTGATTCAAACATATTTTACAATACTTGAAATATCCATGGATGATCTGAAATTATATAGCATATGAAGAATAGTAAACAAAAAATTTCGAAGTGCTGTTCCGTTTCCTTGAATCACAAAAACTTTTTGTAGTGAGTCTCACAGTAACTATAGCAATTTTTATCAAATGAATTTAAATACAATAATATCATATCATTTAATATCATAACATAAAATAAAAATCTGACGTTAAAATGTAAAATAAAAATACGAGCAAACCAGTAAACTATACTAGAATATATATCCGTAACTTAGCTGGTCATCGAAAGACTTCCGCTGTTGCAGCTTCGATAAAATTAATATCTTTTAAGAATTTGTTTTCACAGTTATAGTCAAATAACATAATAAGCGTAAGTATAATATATATCTGTTATCCACATATGTTTTAATATTCTAATAGTCTTGGAAAAGCTGAAAACAGCAAACAATTAGAAGAAATAAATTTTATATAAGCATGAATAATGCCAAAAACGTAGATTAAGTAAAACCAGACAAAACAAAGTCCGATAACTCTTATTGGTCTTGATCTATAAATGGTAATGGGAAACAGGAAAGCAATGATTATACGGCATAGAATATAGATAAATAGTGAAGGGATGTTATACTATAAAATGATAATACCAATTGTAATTGTATTCACATATCTACATATTGTGATCCTGCTGCAATTGTAGACGGGCCCGCTCATGCATTACTAACCTTAGATAAATTATCATAACCACCGAAAAAACAAAATATATTTTAAATTATTTAAAAATACTTAGGAGTTCTTTGGATGACCTGAAATTACAAAGAATAGTATATCTACTAGTATATCTACTAGTAATAGTATATCGCTGTGCAGCTGCTATAGTGGAAAAAATAATTGATGTGATATAACCACAATGGAACTGAATCTTAGCTTCGGGTCCTGGAATCCCTACTGATCCCTTGCGGCACGTCAAGCCGGCCAGTTCAGCGCAAGGGTGGTACAGTTCAAAAAATTAAAAGTTCACAAAAAAAAGTTTGCTTCAAGCATTGGCTGTGAAAGGTTGTGTCGATGCTTTTTTAGCACTGTTTTGTTATATGGCACGTTTCGTGTTGTTTCGGTTATCTATAATTCGACAATGCGAGTAATCGAGTGAGCACAGAAAAATAGTTGATCCATAATATTGGTTTGCCACCATATCCTCGACGGAGTAGCAGTCTCGGGTGGTCATTCATGTTTATTATCTTACTCATGCTCAAAGCAACGGATAAAATCTTCGAATAGGATAAAACAACTGCTGTCTTGTCTCTGTAACTGGGATATGAGTCGTTTCGTCTCGCCCGTAGAATATCAGATGTTTGAAAAATTTTAGTCTTTACTATTTGAAAAAATTCTCATGGATGTCCACTTTTTGCACTTTTTTGCTACATCTTGTCACAAAATCGAGGCAACTTCGCACTTTTTCATCGAGGCAGAGAAGCAATCTCTTAAACATTAACTCTAAATAATAAAAAATTGAAGCAAACACTAAAATTATAAAAATTGATTAAAAAATTAGAGGGGGGTAAGCAACGGCCATCCTCTGCCCCTCTCTGGCTACGCCTTTGATCCTGCACCAACGTCAATGAAAAAACTGTCAAGATAAAACTGATATAGTTTCTCAGCAAGTCAAATAGCAAGCTGTTCGAATGTCTGAGAGTAAAATATGAAGTTTCGGGAGAAAGTATTGTCATTAATTTTCAAAAGAAAAGAGTACAGTGCGGAAACTACTTATAATGGGTCCTCAATTCTTCCTAATTGAGATATATTGGGCGGTGTGTTGTTTTATAAACTCTTTTATTTGTACAGGCTCAATCGAATCATTTTTACAGAAACAAGTTTTCCTGTTTATATATCAGTTATCTTAGAACTATAGTTAGCGGGGTAGAACCGATTACTCGCCGCGGCCCAAAGTATTTAACCTATTTCTTAATCAAATCTCTACGAAATGGAATGAAACTTGTAATGTACATAACCAATACATAGACAAACTTGAGTCACACACATTGTTTACAAAAGCGCATTCTGTATTCAAGATGGCGCCGTCTGAACTAGCACGCAGGAAATCTGTCTTGCACAAATATTTGAAAAATCCCAATTGTACTGTTCGATTCATTGCAAAATCGTTAAATGTGCCAGAATCAACTGTTGCAGCTGCGATTAAACGTTATAAAGGGGGTCTTACTGTCGAAACAAAAGCTGAAGGTGGTGTTGAACATGGACAACGCAACACAAGTAGAAGTAGAAAAGAGTCCTTGCTGCTTTTCAGGCAAACCCGAAGGTGTCAACCCGGACAGTTGCGAAAAAAGTGCAAATGTCAACCGATTTTGTGCAAAAAGTGAAGTCTAAAGCTGGATTGAGAACATTTAAAACTCAAACATACTCAGATCGTAACGCAAAGCAACAAAAATCAGTAAAAACACGCTCCCGATAGCTTTATGGACAACTTCTCACATAACCATTGTGAGTTTTACACTGCAACTTGCCGGTAAGATGCCCCTGAGCATCTGAAACGGAAGTATAAAACCAAATTCCCTGAAAAATATCTGGTCTGGCAAGCAATATGTTCCTGTGGGCAAAAATATCACGAGGTTCATGATGCCTGTATAGAACTCCGTAATCTAGGAAGTACCCATCATAACTGCCTATTTCTAATACCTTTACAATCGCTCCTAGCTGCTCGTTCGTCTGCTGATTTGCCTTCACTTGCTCAATCACGTTGCTGCGCAGTAAGTGAACCGCTGGTGTTCGACTCAGCGCGCCAACATGCTTTATCCGGACTCCTGGGCTATGTTCGATGATGTAATCGTATTCCTCCAAAAGAAATGCCCAACCTGCAATTTTCGGTGCAATGTCCTTCTTCTCCATCATCATTTTAAATGCAGAACAATAAGTGCCGATCTTTAAAGGAATCCCCAGAAGATAGACCCTAAATTTCTTTAAATCAACGACTATTCCTTGAACGTCGAGCTCATGACTTGGATAATTTTCCTCCGCCAGCGAAATCTTTCTGCTATTATAATAGACCGGTTGGAAACTATCATCCTATGGTATTTTCTGCAACAAAATCACCCCGTATCCCGCTTTGCTGGCATCCATGTGAATCTCAGTAGTAGCCTGTGGATGGTATAATGCTAGAGCTGGTCGGAACACAACGCCTTCTTCAACTGTTCAACTGCATCTTTCTTCTCCTGCCCAAATACAAATATTGCGTCCCTCTTGAGCCGGTCTATGAGTGGTTTTTCTAGAGCTGAATAATTCGCCACAAACTTCCGGAAGAATCCAGTCAATCTTTGGAACCTTTGGATCTCCTTGAAGTTCTTTGGGTCAGGAAAGTTCTTCACTGATGTTGTTTTATTCATCGTAGGTCTGATCTCCCCTTCTTCGATCTCGTACTCAATACTTTGCATCAAAAACTGCCACTTCTGCCACTTGATTCTTAGCCCGTGACGTTCTGCGATATTAAGCACCATCTTCAACTTCTCCAATCCTTTTTGCTCGTCTTTTGCCGGAATTAGCACATCGTCGATATAGACCAATCAGCTCTCGAAAAATGCTGTTTATGTACCGTTGGAACACGATCGGACCCAAAAGGCGTTGCCAAAAACTCGTATTGGCCGGAAGGTGTGACGAAAGCAGTATAAAGGGTGATACGGTCAAAATTTGGTCAAGGGAAAACGCGTGTAAATCGGTGAAATCGTTTATATAAAAAATCAAATTAAATTTCTTTTTCAAGTTCAATTAGAATAAAATTCAGGAAAAATATTCAGTTAGGCTTCCGCTTTTCCAAATCCGAATTGCCGGGCCTTACGCTTGACCCCTGCCATCAGAGTTTGTACAGCCACCTTGTCCACCTTCTTCGCCGCAGAAAGCCAGTTTGCCTTAAACTGCTGCTCGTCCTTAGCAGTTTTTTTGGTCTTCTTTAGGTTCCGCTTGACAATAGCCCAGTATTTCTCAATTGGGCGGAGCTCTGGCGTGTTGGGAGGGTTCTTGTCCTTGGGAACCACCTGCACGTTGTTGGCGGCGTACCACTCCATGGCCTTTTTACCGTAATGGCAAGATGCCAAATCCGGCCAAAACAGTACGGAACAACCGTGTTTCTTCAGGAAAGGCAGCAGACGTTCATTCAAACACTCTTTCACGTAAATTTCTTGGTTAACAGTCCCGGAAGCTATGAAAATGCTGCTTTTCAAGTCACAGGTACAAATGGCTTGCCAAACCAGATATTTCTTTGCGAACCTTGACAGTTTCGTGTGCTTGAAAATATCTGCTACCTTTCCCCTTCCTTTTGCCGTATAAAACTCCTGTCCCGGAAGCTGCTTGTAGTCGGCTTTGACGTAGGTTTCGTCGTCCATTACCACGCAGTCAAACTTCGTCAGCATCGTCGTGTACAGCCTCCGGGATCGCGCTTTGGCCGTCGTATTTTGTTTATCATCGCGATTTGGAGTCACTACCTTCTTGTAAGTCGATAGTCCGGCTCGTTTTTTGGCTCGATGCACGGTTGTAGACGATACACCCAGCTTATTTGCGGCATCTCGGAGAGATAGGTTAGAGTTTCGCTTGAAACTACCGGCAACTCTCTTTGTCGTCTCAGCGGCTTCCGGTTTTCGATTTCCCCCCGATCCAGACTTCCTGGCTGTCGACAAACGTTCCCCAAACACTTTAATTACATTTGTAACGGTTGATTTGGCAACTTTTAGCGATTTTGCCAACTTTACGTGCGAGTAGCTCGGATTTTCGCGATGCGCGAGCAAAATTTTGATACGCTGCTCTTCTTGCTTGGACGGCATTTTGACAACTGAAGAGTGAATTCCAAAATCAAAATAGGAGCAACATTCTACACACACACACCTTCAAAATGAGGGGTGTTCAGGTTTTTTAAATGCAAAATTGAAAGAAATACGTCAAGTTGATATTGACCAAATTTTGACCGTATCGCCCTTTACTTCCGGCTGTCCTCGTTCCCGAACCCGTTCTCCAAGTCTAAGGTGGAAAATACTGTTGCTCCTTGCAGATCGTCTATGATGTCCTCAATCAAAGGAGGCGGAAAATGATCGCGTATGATGACCTTATTAAGGCGCCTGTAATCCACGCACAATCTTCTCGTACCGTCTTTTTTGTGGGCAAGGACAATTGTACTGATGTTGAAAGAGATGTTTGCTCATCACCATAAGGCACCAAGAGTGCACATTAATGTTTTTTGCTAGAATTATAGTACGGCAGGTAGGAAATGAAACAGTTGTTTGAAATTGAGCGAAAGGCCAAGAAGCTCGCGTTCGAGTGCCATGTATACTGCGAAATACTCAGATGTTCCACGTCTACGGAAGTCTTTCAACGCGTTGCACTTTTTACGGTAAACCTCAGTGCATTGATACCATGGAGAAGGAGGTTTTCGGTGAATTGACTATCCTGGAACTCGTCAAGTTTGAACTTGAAGGACGCTATCCAAGATTAGGTTGGAGAGGAAATTATGTTCCTGCAGCGCAGTATCTATTGTTGTCCTAAACTTTGTCCAATCGATGTCGGATTTGATCATACGCGACGTTGATGGATTCCGACGGATTGAACCCGGTGGCAATCAAAATTTTTATGGGCAAATGATCACTACCGTTCGAATCTTGAATGACATTTCATATTGCCTATCTGTTGCATTTTTGGTAGATCATGACCCGAGGTACGAACAACCGCACCGGGTAGTCGACATTTTCTGAACTCGACGTATTGATGGTGGCCTGAATCAGGCCACACACAAAACTGGGTTATTGGGTTTCACCTTAATAAATTCCGTTACGGCCGAGAATCCCAGGATGAAACTGCTGGAAAGGCTCGTGGTCGGGGTACTTTATGAGACTCAGCATCATTGAGAGGCTTTGGATATATCATCCATGTGTCTACTGTAGGAGCCAGAAACGCTTAACCACTAATCCAATTATTAAACTTCACCAGACACAATACACAGAATTAAAGCTAAACAAAGATAACAAAATACAATTTCTTTGCAAGAGAAACAGAAACACAATCACTTATTTATTACTGCTGCTAACGAGCGTCGTTCGTTTGTGGACTTCTACGCAAGAAGTGGACCACAATAGAGTCGTTGTAAGCCAATTGAACGGATGAACTTTCCGATGGGTTGCTGGTGTGCTTGATCACGCAGAGATTTTGCAAAAAATGGCTTGCTGATTGCCAATTGCAATCAATAACTTTTATCTACATCACTGCAAAATCTACAAGTTTTCCTCTTTTGATAAAAAAAAAACTCGCACCACAAATGACTCTGAAGGTAAGAAAAAACTGAGAACTTCTAAATTACTGCAAAAAAAAAACTTCCAAATTAACGGAGCGCAAAGCAAATGAAATGGAGTATTGGGCGGTTGTCAAACAGAACCCAAGAAAGAGTAAAAACGTGACTCCGGAAATAAAATGTGACAACAGAGATGAATGGTGGAACAAAATGGCCACTCAGGTAAGGTATTCGAAGAAAAGTTCGAGGTACCATCAACACCAAAACGAAAATATATTTTTCGGTATTTTTCTTATTTATTTCAGGTAATTTATTCGTACAGGCTCAATCGAAATAACTTTACAGAGCCAGGTTTTCATATTTATATACATCATTTATCATAAAACTTACGTTAAGGGGATAGAACCGATTACTCGCGGTCGTCTCGGGGTTAATGGGAATAACAACTGAAAGGATGGGAAGGTGGGCTGGAATTTGAAGTGTGGTTCACATAACACATTTTTTTTAAATTCTAGATGGTCTAAAAAACTTAAAACCATACAACTTTTGGCTTCTTTTGACTGGAACATTTTCGAGAAACAAAAAACACACACAAACGCAGACAAAAAAAACTTAAAGTAAACATACAGGTTAAACTAATTACAACCTAAGGCTAATGTTAGTCATAAACACATAAATAAGTTTCATACACTCCAGGTCACGATATTTTTCCTATGAAATGTAAGAAATGATCTTCATTTTGAGTACTCAAAATGTTTATTTAATTTACATTTTTCCGAGATTGGTCCATATTTTTGCGTCCAGATATTAAATTACTCAAACTCATCCCAAAATTCATACTCATATACTGAACTAGTGAAAAAGTTTGGCTTCATTTAAATAATAGAATAGTAATAATTGTTATGCACCCTTTAGATGTGTTTACAAAGTGCTAGGTCAACCGTTTCAAAAATTATGGTAAGCCAGTAGCGTCACTGTACATACAATTGTGTATGGAGATTCTATACACAATTATAGGAAGACAAATGATTCAAACATACCGCAACCATTTCCCCAACCGATCGCTAATTTCTTGCAGCCAAGTAGATAATGAGGGTACTTTGGGACTCAAAACTGCAATCATCCGCGTTTTGAGCGAAGAAGAATCGATGCTCACGTCTCTTACCTTTGTTACTTACCGAGCTGCTTGAGTGTCATCCACCTTGAGGAGCTCCTTTGCCGAAGCCCACACGTTTTCGACTGAAACGATTCATGCTATCCACGAAAAAAACACATACACAACCTGAATTCAGGCTGTGCTGTCTCTACGGGTAGAAAAAAAAAATACCACAAGTCCCACGTTAAATCACTGGTGTTTTTAAAGCGGTTCGCGTTATCATTGAACGTATTCCGAGTAATCCGAGAGAAGTGAAAAATGTCTGACATGGAGCCAACCTCGTGATACTTGGAATTTAAACACAAAAGCTATGTTGATTTATTGTGCCTTTCAAAATTTACAGAATGCCTGGTATTTCTAATGGTATTTAAATATTCGGTACGCCTAACTAATGAACGGATTTTCTTTTAAATTTGATAGATATGTCCGAAAGCCGTTTCATAATTCCGTCTTGAAATAAATTGATTCGCTTAAGGACCGCATCTTTCAATCAAGTGCTACTTGTCTCAGGCTCCCAAATGTCCCATGCTTTTTTGGTCTGAACGGCGTGAACATTTGTTTACTAAGGTTTTTTTTAACAATGGTTTTTTAAGCCGGGAAAGGTTCTTATGATGGTGTGAGACCGCTCTTCCATCTGGAAGAGGGAGCTCCCATACAAATGAAACACAAATTTCTGCATTACTCGAAAACTAATCAAGCGAATGGAATCAAATTTGGCATATGGCAGGATGATTTTTATCGTGGCTCTCATACGAATAAAACAGAAATTTTAACCGAACATGAGAGTTTTCCAATCAACTACAACACAAATTATCCTGTAGACGGATAGCATGATATAGGGTGTCCCAGTAAGTCTACACACGATTTGTAATCCCGACACGAATGCCACATAAATGGTAAAGTGTCGTTAATAAATAATAATAATAATAACGATTTGTAATTAAAAAAATTACGATCTCGGCTTTTAAGCATATTGAGTTTGTATTGCACATTTATGTTCTCTACAATATTTTTTTTACAGTTCAATGTGACATTTCCGAGCACTTCCATTTAATCGTACGCCAAAGAGCGGACTTTTGATCTAACACTGCTCATGAGCTACAGCACAAACTGTTTTCCAATGATTTTTGATAACTCTTTTAGTCTCTTTCAAAATTTCAGGTGGAATCCACTGCCTTTAGTTTTTTGCGAAAATATGCCTTTGTCAGAGCCTAAAATGTGTCAATTGGTCTTGCCTGGGACTGTTTGAAAGATTAATATCCTTTGGTACAAATTCGACTCCGTTGGCTATGTAGCAAGCTATCATGTCCTTTGCGCAATCCTTTCTTTTTCTTCTTTTTAGCATTTCAAGTTTATTGCTTTCATAATTCGCTTATTGCTTGCTCTCAACATAGTGTTCTAAATGCACTTCTATAGTTATTAATTGAGAGCATTCGAAGTCAGGTACCATTTTTGCATTAGTATGATTGGTCGGTAAGTACCTACACCCTATGCCCAGGGAGTCAAGACATTTTTCTTATCGAAAAATTCCTAGACCAGACCGGGAATCGAACCCAGTCACCTCCAGCATGGTATTGCTTTATAGCTGCGCCTTTACAGATTGAGCTAAGGGGAGGACCCTGCATAATGCACTGATGTCAAATCTGGCCAAAACAGTACTGGAATTGTATGTTTCCGGATCATGGGGAGCAGGAACCGCTCCAAGCATTCCCGAACGTAAACATCAGCAGTCATCGTATCGATTGTTTCAAACAGATTGGAATATGAACTCACTCACAAATTGCTTGCCAAACCATTAGCTGGTAAAAATTGACATCTCGGGATCATCAATGGTTTGACCATCACGGACGATGTAGAACTGGTCACCCGGAAGCGTCTTAAAATCAAATTTCACGTAGGATTAATCTTCCTTAACTACGCATGTCGATTTTCCACACAGCAGTTTATCGTATAATATACGGGCTCTAGGTTTGACAGATACTGCTTGTTTTTCACTTTGTTTTGGCTTCTTCTGCTTCTTGAAAGTCCTTTGTCAATTTCGTGGCTTTACTCGGTCGACGTTACTCATCGTAGTTTCCAGCTTTTTTGGCCTCATATCGAACGGGAGTACCCTTCTTACGGGCGATAGCTTGCGTGATTTTCCGGCCCAGGTTTTGGTCTACAGGGCCCGGTTTATGCCCAGAATTTTTCTTGTCCTGAAAGGAAGACCCCTTATAATACTTTCGAATCGCGTTACTAGCCGCACCGATGCTCACACCTTCCATTTTCGCCAACTAACTCAGCGTAACGTTGGGAAATCATTTGTGCACGATCTGTTTGCGCCGGCACTTGAGACTGGCAGAGATATAGATTGAAATGTAAACAATCATACACAGTAATAATCTGGAAACAACAATGGCGCTTCAAAATCGTGCTTAGTTTTTCTGGGACAGCCTATAGCAATGCGTACATTTAAAGTACCATACAAAAACTACTGTGACAATAAATGTATTGAAACTTTTTATAATTTCATGATTTTCAAGCAATAAAAAAATCAAAAGTGCAACAAAGTATTTACCAATTTCCATCACATCAATTAGAAATTTTTCATGAAAAACACCACAATCAATCGATCTATCCATACATATATACAAAACAACTTGTATTCACAGTAGTCAGTGGAATTTTTACAAACCTTTAAACAGTAAAAATTTTGTTTACTGAACGATCAGCAAACTAGCCATGAACAATCAGCTGTCAAAATATACCGGCTAGCTCATCACTTTATACTGAATTTCCGTGAAACATTTTTACTGAATTAAACTGTGAAATTTAGTGAAGGTTGGTAATTTAATCATCGAGAAGCGGAACCTATTCTCACCATAGTACATATATCCATCACATTCTGCATCCATCCAACTTCAAACGTAAAAAGATGTTTAATTTCTCCACTAAATGGAAGCAGTAACCAAGAATATATAATCCTGGCAAATAAAATTAGGTCTTGAATATAATTAAAAGCTACAAAAACGATTCGGAGACTTAAATTTCTTAAAAATAATGAAGAGTCAGATTTTCAACACAATTGCTTACCTGTGCCCTACAAATTCGTCATATTGATCTAACCGTACTAGGGAATATTATCGAGCCAGACTCCAAGTTTTCTCTTTAATTGCACTATGTCCTCACACATTTTCGGTGCATAATTGCACAAACCATAAAAATCACACTTCATTTATTACACTAGCCACACGAGAATCTACGAGATACTAGAAAACTATGGGATTAATTTTCACAATAATTTAAATACGCTTGCACCTATTCTGAACCGTGTTTACAATCAACGTAATCGCTTGATGTTGCACTGCTCACATACTGCATAGCATACACATCAACGCTAGTGTGCGTTTTCAATCATTCATAGAGCATTCTATGCCCAACGTTATGGTGAGTCTTGTTGTCAATATTCTCATGGAAGAATAACAAACAAACCCTTTCATTTTGTCTTGGTTATATGGATGCTACCCAACACACGTGAAGTGCTGTCAAATGATCTACTTCATTTTTGAGTATTGAGTAATCCAACTTGAAAAAAAGAATAAGACACCGAGTGGTGATAAATCTGACAGCTTCCATGTTAAAGTATACGACGAAACTTTTAAAATGCTTCTAGAAAATTCAAATGAAATTCTAATTAAAAGCGGTAGATTGTATGATGTAGGAAAAATCCTACTTTAACATGAGAGCTGTCATATTTATCACCACTCGGTGTCTTCTTCTTTTTACAAGTTGGATTCCTCAATAGTAGTGACGAGCGTTAATTAATATAGGTACATAGCAGTGGCAACTTTTCCTAATTATATTGGAAGAAAATTTTCAGAATCGAATGTTTTGTGTGTTGCTAAACTATTAACGCTAAGTTTCTTTTCAAGTCATTTCTTTGTGGATGTGGAGTTGTATGGGTCTCCACAGGAACACCAACCACCGAACTTCGACGACTGGCCTGACATTTGCTTCAATTGAATAGCACACTACCATCGACGAAGCTATTCCAGTTGTCATCTTGAGGCTTCGAGCAAGACTTGTGGTAAGATCCTGAGTACTTGCCTCAGGTAATGCCTTAGTAGCGAATTTGTTTTGACATACGACACATCACTCATTTGGGGATGGTGAGTGAGATTTTGATGGGATGAGATCAAGTGGCAAACCGATTATTATCTTCCGTATGCCGTGACCTACTTGCAGAGCGGGCCGAATTTATCGGTCAAGAACCTTTGCTGCAAGTCACTGAAATGATGTTTTGATTCTTAATGGTCCCATTGTACACTGAAAATTTATTTTCGTAAATTAGCTTTCACTCGTTTCGTAAACATGGATTTTGTACATCGAACCAATGTCTCGTAAATTGTATGAAACATTCATATTGCTTGTCATCTAGCAAAATGCAATCATTACAACATTTTGGTACAATGCACAAACTGAATTTCGTGAAGACCAGCCAATTGCTGCTTCTCTTAAATGTTCGTGTTCCTGCTGGGATGATGGGAAGCATTAATTTATCCCAAAATAGAAATGAAAGCGCTGTAGAGAGTTAGAACCTCAAGCACAATAATCACATAACTTCTCACGAGTCAACATGGCCTAGTGAAATCACCCACGGATTCAATAACAGCTCTCCCTGAAAATGCAGGATCGAATCCCATGTCACGAACAACTTTTCGTGCTTGCACTTTTATTCAATTATGTTTTGAGCCGATAAAGTAGATCTGTCAGTCGTTAATGCAACCACTAGAGAGACATTTCTTTTTAATTGGTAACAAATTCTAGACAAAATAGTCAAAAGGCCGAAATTATCATTTATAAACAATGATTTCTAGCGTAGTTTTCTGGGATCTGCTTGCTTCCACAAACAAAACAGCACCAGGAACAGTTACAGGGAGTTATCACTTTCCCGTCGGTAGTGGATATAGATGTTAACAACCTGGTATTTCCAGGAAATTTACGTTTTAAGTCATTGTTTACAATTGTTACCTTAGATCTTTTGACGATTTTGTCTAAAATTACTCGTAGCTCTTTGTATTGTTTTCGTAAAATGAACGAATGTTCTTTCTTTGTCAACAAATGCTTAGTGCTTGTTATGTTGATTGGCTTTAGTGGAAGGTCGGATGTAATTCACTCCAAAATAATGCAAGGTACTACATATTGATAATCAGAGCAACGTGACGTAAATGCAACAAGCGCTACCTTATTAGCGTGTCCAGAAATAGCTGCAATTCCACCGTATTCGAAGTCTACTTCGGTAGTGGAGAGACCCAATTTCTTGCTGCCGTCTCGAATGAACTAAAACGTCTACAGCAGACGTAGAGTTTAAAGAGACGTTAATAAAATGAATCACCAATTTCTTGAAAAAATTCTCTATAATATAGCTTGTGTGGGAAGCGCAATCCAGAACAGCTCAACAGGCATGTGGACGGCCGAACTTGTCGAAGACGTTGATAGTAGCTGTTAGAAGTAGAACATTGGTGTCCATGAAATCGTTAGTTCGACCAACGTGGATTGAACACGTTTACGACATCGGAGTTGAGCTGGGTGTAGCCACTCTCCGGGTGAGAAGCTCTGTAACAGCAGTTGGTTGAAGTGCCTCATGCAGGCGAGTATGATGAAGAAGACCGCATTTTCGACAGTTACCGGACTGACAAGCTTCATCAGGATTTTGTTTTAAGCAGTTTTCACAGAGGTTCTCCCTGCGAATAAAGCGGAGTCGATCATCGACACTGACATGAAGAAACTTACCACACTGATAAAGTTGATGCGGTGATTTTGCACAAAAAACGCACATTGGTGGAGGTAATGTATGTCCTGTAGAAACTAGAGCAGTTGATCCCCTGGTAGAAAGTTTGCTTGGAACTGGTGAATGGAGCATTAGTTTCTGAACGGATATAAATGCGCAGCTCTGCACATCGATAAACGATAGAAACTTCTCCAAGGTAACTTCTTCGTCTTTGAGCTCCGGCCTTTTTTTTGACACTACAGCTGCTTGCATTCATGATCCAGTTTTTCGGTTAGGATGTACAGTAACCATATATCCCTACCTTCTTGTATCATGGCCTCTAAAGCTCGAATCACTCCATCTGTTGTGTTGCAATTTCGACATTCTTGTTGTACCTTGTTGTAAACGAAGATTAGGCGGCGGCTTCTTATACAAGGTTTGTTTTGATAAAGTAGAGCTTCTGGCTCTCCTGTAGAGCCAAGTTCTTGTTTACGGCACTGTCAAATAGATCAAAAATAAATGGCCATTCAAGGATATTTCCTCCAAATGTAGGTAAATTCATCCGCGGGAGCTTGACATCGGTATGTGGAGCAGCATTTTGTGCAAAAACTGATAAACTGCTACCTGCGTTAGTTGCGTTGAGGTTACTGAAAATTATTTGGATGATATCTGTTAGTTGATGTGCCAGTAGTTGAATGGCAACGCCATCATCTTGGGATGATGCCTCGTGACGGGTCGAAGAGAAATTGAACCTTTTCCGAAGCTTCATCAGGGAGGTCTTTAGGGGAACGAAATCACCCTCAAATTCTGCCTGATGTTTCAAAATTTCCTCCATCTCTTCATCCTTGCAGCTGTCCGTCACTCGTTTGTGAACCGACAGATACGTCGCCCATATTTCCAAGACATCCCACAGTGGGCTAGAACTGATGAAAACTAAGGAAAAAATCTGTCACTTTTGTCGCTTTTAAGCGTGGCTCGTAAACAAGGCCTTTTCCGCTTGGAAATTGTCTGGGGAATCAAATGAAACTGGTTTCAATCACCGCACGGATATGGTTGTGGAGTTATATAGCTTTGCACGGAGAGGCTCAAAATCAACAAAATAGTGCTAATCCCGTGTGAAATTTCCTGGAAAATCGAATAGAAGCTGTTTTAACTACCCCACGACTCTGTGAACGAAGATATGGCTGATTTCACCCACTTCTCCTTATATTATTGAATAATTCATAGATATCTTAGCTCGGAGTCGCTCAAGATCAACAGAATAGGGCTACTCCTATGTGAAATTTCCTGGAAAACCACGTAAAAGTTTTTTGATATACCGCACGACTCTGTGAACAAAGATTGAGCTGAATTTACCCCACTTCCTCTTAGATTCTTGGGATAAATAATTCAACTATATGGGTGAAAATGGGGAAATCAGCAATGTCTTTGTTCCCAGAGCTGTGCGGTGGTTGAAACAACCTCCATTCAATTTTTCAGGATAATTTCAGATTGGACTAGTACTGGTTTGTTGATCTTGAGCGACTCCGAGCAAAGATATCTATGAACTATTGAAGAATTCAAGGGGAAGTGGGGTTAAACCAGCCATATCTTCGTTCACAGAACCGTGCTGTAGTTGAAACAGCTTTTATTTGATTCTCTAGGAAATTTAACATGGGACGAGCACTATTTTGTTGATCTTGAGCCTCTCCGTGGAAAGATGTCTATGCATTATTCAAGAATATAAGGGGAAGTGGGGTAAAATCAGCTTTATAACTCCACACCCATATCCGTGCGGTGATTGAAACCAGTTCCATTTGATTTCCCAGACAATTTCCAAGCGGAAATGGCCTTGTTTCCAGGCCGCGCTTAAAAACGGCCAAAGCTACAGATTTTTTCCTTAGTTTTCATCAGTTCTTGCCTTCTGTGCAACCTCTGGAGATTCTGAACATTTTGGGCAGCACGTTTTAAACGTGCTTCCAATGATTTTTTTCTCGCGTAAGAATTTCTCCATGTATCCAATATATCTTCAATGTGGCCCACTTTCACGTAGATTTTTCTCTGCGGAGGTGATATTCCAACCCAACTTTGATATTCATACTTGCGAATCACGGCACGGTGACGAAAAGTGGATATAACGCACCTTTTTGATCACCTTCGGCCCGATCCGGTTCGGTAGACCAATTTTATGAAAGGACCAGAATTTGGACAAAACTTAACGACAAATCGTGATCGGAAGAGCCAGTTGAAAATACGTGCAGATTGCTTCAACGTTACTTCAATGCAATTTATTATTCAACTTCAATTAAAACTAGTTGTACGATACAATGGTATATGTAGCAAATACACAGATAGTGACCACAATCGAAAGGTGACAGTAGCCGATACATGAGCTGCTGCAGGGGCACATCTCAGTCGGAAGAGGGACGTTCAGAAATGTCGCTCGAACAATTACGATTACTTGCAGCGAAAAAAAAACAGTTTCTAGGTGTAGCTTGCTTTGATCAAAATGTGAGCAGTGTTTATTGAGACGGTTGTTCATGTTCATACCAGTTTAACCAGCTTATCACATATTCCTTTCATGCTAGGCGTAATGTGAACCATTTATTTGTAGCAGATACTGTGGCGAAATAACAGTTTTATAAAGGTTTTATAAGGTGATTTGTAGTTTTATAAGGTGATTTGTATTCCATGAAATTGGAGCTCCTTTGGAGTGATATTTGCAATCTTCTTGATGAAGTATAATGCCCGGCGGAATACCTTATTCATTACAATCCGTTGCACGTTCAGATGTTGCATTCAAAGCATCACCAATTTCCCCTCCATTTGATGAAGCTTTCAACATGAGCAGAAGCTCAATTCACCACCCATTGAAAGCTTTAGCTGACTACTCTCAACCGACTCTCTCGTTTTACTTTTCATTATCTCACTCTCTTCTCTCTCCATTCCAGATACCACGTGGCACAACGGATTCGATGGTAACGGTCGACTGGGAGAACGGTTTCGTCGAAGCTTCCGCCAAACTCAATCGAAACGTTTCACAGGTATTAAACCCTTCATAAATCGATTATGAATTTGATTTAAAAAATACCACTGTCTCAACAGGTCTTCAAAGAACTGCTCGCCCAGGCCAAAATCACTTACAATCTGAGCCCGGCCCTGCGCCGGCGGCGGCGCCAATCGTTGCCACAGCAAGCCAGTGGCGGAGGCGGAACCGCTCCGTCCACCCCATCGCAAAACGTCCCTTCTGCAGCGGTGCACGTCCCCTCGGCCGCCCAGCTGGCGCATCTGCAGCAAATTCAGGAGAAAAGCCTCGGCGGAAAACGAAACTCGTGCATTTTGTCTTAATAGAAGCAACGGGTAAAGATGCACTTCAATACAATTTTCCTGGTAGATGCAAAGCCATAGTACTCTATATATTTGGATGCAAAAATTTCTGTCTCCGTCAAAGCGTGTAAATCACAACCAAATTCTATTTACTCGGTGTAATGAAACATTAATCGTAAACACTTTGTTATATTGCAGTCATTATAAGGAGAAGAAAAAAAAATCATTAAAGTTAATCAATGGAAAACGCGCGTTTAGGTCAAAGTTGTAAAGTAGCGATGTGGAATAATACGGGTAATCCAAACAAATCAACACACACACAGAAAACTATGGGAATTCAATTTTCAAGCAAGCATATTAACACAAAAACAAAATAGAAAGCAGTCGATCTGAACTGAAATATTTTTCATGAAAATCCTAAGATGAAATTTGCCCTTTATTAGATAAGTTTTAACCGGTTTTGCTATTTAAATGTTGGTTTCTCTCATAACCTTATCCATGATAATGAAGGATGTAAATTAAAAGTTGCCGTTAAGATTGCCTGTTTTACAAAACTTCTCAACTGCAGTTTAAAATAAACAACAATTTCAACAATTACAACAAATTTGAATCCTGTTCCAACGCACACATTCACTTTACGAAAGCAAATTTTGAACTATTGTCCCGTTTTTCACTCTTCTTACACAACATTTACATGAACAAAATTATCGAAATTTGTATTAAATAACTCATGTTCTAACAGTGATGCAATAAAAATCTAAATCCAGAAAAGCTGGTAACCGAAAAAATGTAAAAGTAACGTTCTCATGCGTTGCACTTGCGAGAAAAGGTAATTGCTATGTCTTATTGATAAACATAATGAAAATAAATGAAAACACCACGCTAAGCTAAACATTAAGTGAAAAAAAAATGATTATGATGAAGAAAAGCTGATCCATAAGCAGAAATTACTATAGTTGTTATACATTCTATCCGTAAAATATAAATACGAAATATATGAATATAGCCTCCATTTTTGAATGAAAGCTGAAAACAGTTTAAAAAATGTTACTTTTTGCCGTGTGTTTATCACACTTACATAACTTACGATGTGCTGAATTAGTGAAAATATTATCTAGGCGTTGATCATTTACTATACAAATCAAACATTACTACACAAAAACACAGAGACACATAAAACAAAGAGTAACTAGAGTGTAAGTATAACATAAACAAACAAAACCAAAACGTGCAATGCAAGATGAATTTGATAAAGCGAAGGGTCAGAAGTCATAACCTTTTATAAATAGAAAGAAGAGGACGCATCTCCAGTTCCGGGAGGCGCCACTAGAGGAAATAAGAAGAAAATCGAAGTTTATGTAGAATGATTATGATGGATCAATAAAATGTGAATGGTTGAAAAAAAAGAGCATTTTCGAGAGGTATATTTATTTCGGGATGACGTTTTGCCCCTGCGAGAACGTAGAGTGAAACCAACTATTTGACGAGCATTGACTGCTTTTTTCCCCGCTAGGTGAAACTTGAAAAAGCTAAGTTTAAATCAATTTCAGTTCTTGGCAATCAACAAACTGATTATTTAAATCAATGTTATAGCTTTCCGAAGCCAAACAATACTTGATAAATAAAGAAACATAATTCATAGTTAGAAAGTGTATAAATCGAAAATGTTTATTCAAACTATTCATGAGCCAAACCGGTCAATCTTACATCGCTGATCGATGCTTTTCTGTTTCACGATACAGTAGTTTCATGTTATTAAGAATATATAATAACTATATAGTTTGATTCAGTATTTTAAAGTATTGTTTCCGTATCCAAGAGATTTTAATAGAGCATATGCTACGATATTTTCCGGGCGAGACGAGACGACTCGTATCCGATTTTCAGCATGCACATCAAAGCGAAAAGTTGCAGTTGTCCCACCGACAAACCGACATGAATGACAATAGAAAATGTCTCAATATTTCTGTTCAAATCAAATTACTGACATCTATCTTCGTATTCGCTGAGAACGTTCATTGAAGCCACGAACACGCTTGGGAACTTGATAAGAAGGTTCATATCTGAGCGATTCTGGACACATTTATTTGATCTAGATAAAATAATTCTATAGGTTTTGACAGATGGAGTCGCTGCACATTTGAATCGGTCGTTATGGATTCTTGATCAATAATGAAGATTGAGTTTCATGTTGGTTTGTCGGGGGTTGTCCTATCCTATTCAAAGATTTAATCCGTTTATATGAGCATGTGCAAGACAATAAGCATGATTGTCCGCCCGTGCTTGCTACTTCGTTGCTGCCAGATCAGCTGTTATTACAAAGAGAACCAACATATGATGCGTGGGACCAGCATAAATCCTCAATATATTAAAACTGGTGATCTCAAACTAAGGCAATAATTGGCACCTGCCTCGCCCGAATGCAGGTCGAATAAGGAAAGGATAGGAATGTGTTGCCGTGATACTCGCTTTAATGGAAGCCAAGACCGCTACTGCACGTTCACGATAAATCATTAGAAGGTTGATTAACATGATTGGGTTGTTTTTAGTAAACGATAAGCTGATTTCACGCGGCGATTTCTTATTTGAACGTTTTTATATCAACAGTATATACTGTTGGACCACTCACAAAAGGGAATAGTGATTTACTTGCTCCAGGATATGGTGGTACGGCGAGCATGGCAAACCAATATTATGGATCATAATTAATTGGTCCACCCTCCCGCAATCCACCACATCTCACCAGGACATATTTTTGTTGTTTTTTTTTGCACACTCGATCACTCGCATAACCTAAATAATACGAAACGTGCCATGCTTTATAGTAAAATAGGGCTTAATAAAGCATCGACACAGCCGTTCACAGCCGATGCTCGAAGCAACCTCTTTTTTCGTAAACTTTTAATTTTTACAACTGTATCAAAAAAATAGGAGCTTGTTAAGAACAATTTATGCGAATTTCAAGAAGTTCATCAATTTAATACATACCACAAAAAGTCGAGAACACTCGCATGAACCAAAAAGAAACCTGCTATCAATTTCGATATTCATTACTTCTCATTCAAAATTTGATTTCGGAAAAAGTTGCTTTGCTGGTGAGTTTAGAGCACATTGTGTGTATTGTTTTTAATTATTGGAAGTTTAAAACACGTCTTTGATTCATTGTTATCTAGTCGTACCATAAATGGACATTCGAAATTTTTAAAGGAAATATAGTCATTTCCAGCATGTAATTGAAAGAAACAAATCTACTTATTTTTTGAACAACCATATAAAGATTGTTCTATTGAAAACTTGTGAGCACGGAGAGTAAAACAGTGTGTTGCTTTGTCAATATATGCACTGAAAATATATTTCGGTACGTAAGCTTTCACTCGTTTCTTAAACATGGATTTTGTACATAGAACAAATATCTCGTAAATTGTGTGAAACATTCTTAATGGTTATCATATGCTATCATTAAACCATTTTTATCAATGCACGAAATGAATTTTGTGAAGATCAACCAAATGCTGCTTCTCTTCACTCATACATGTTGGTATTCTACTTGGGTGGGCTGGAATAATTGATTTATCTCAAAATAAAAATAAAAGCGCTATTGAGAGTTACACTCAGTAGCAAAAAAAAGGCCGAGCAAAATTTTGCGCTCAAATAACGCCATGTTCAACCCTCTGTAACATTGTCAATTATCAATATTTTTGGTTGAAAATTTGACAACACTATCATCAAGGTATAGACCTTATATGATCAAAATTTCATGTTGATGAAATTTATAAATTTGAAGTTATCGTAACATATATAAAACAAGTCATTTTTGCACATACCAATTTAAAAAATCTGTATTTCTGTGAAAAATTTAAGTAGCGTATTAAAAATTTCTTGAAACTTCTTGAAAGTTGCTTGAAACTGTATTATATTCTTGTTAAATTTTCAGCCAAAAATATTGATAATTGATCAAGTTACAGAAGGTTGACCATGGCGTTATTTGAAAGCTAAATTTTACTCGGCTTTTTTTTTGCTACTGAGTGTATAAGTTCATACTTAGTAATCAAGTAACTTGTAACGAGTCACCATGACCTAGTGAGATCTTGCCATAAAAGTCCGACTCTCATGTCAGAAACATTACTAAATATGCTGAACAACTTCTCGCTGTTTGCGCTTTTTTTCAATTATATACTGAGTCGATATAAAAGATCTGTCAGTCAATCCTGCATTCACCAGAGAGACGTTTCTTTTTTTTTTTGGTCAAAACATAATCGTAGCACTTTGTGCTGTTTTCGTACAACGAACGAATCTAGACAAAATAGTCAAAAGGTCGAAAGTAACAATTGTAAATAATGACTTCTAGCGCATTTTTCTGGGATCTGCTTGCTCCCATGAACCAAATAGCACCAGAAATAGATACATAGAGTTATTACCTTCCCGTTGGTAGTGGATGTAGATGTTAGCAACCTGGCATTTCCAAGAAATTTAAGTTTTAAGTCATTGTTTACAAATGTTACTTTCGACCTTTTGACGATTTTCTCTAGGAATGTTCTTTCTGTGTCAACAAAAGCTTCGTGCTTTGGACAGTTACGCGTGCGGCATTGAATACGAAGGTAACTATTTGAAAAGAACAATTCAATTTCGTTGCAGAAATCATCAAATAGATGTGTTAGTCCTACCTTTGATTTCTTAATAAAAGAAAAAAATAATTTTCAGTGTAGGTGAGAGGGTCGTGGAGGAAGAGAACATTTTCAGTACAAACTGTGAACAAACTCGGTGGTTATCCTATACAAAAATCCAACATCACTGTAGAGCGAATATTTCGACACATGACAGTACCCACTAGATTTTAGCATGGTAACTATTTAATGCGGTTCGGTTTTGAAACATGTGGAAAACCTAAGGTTTTTAAGATCCTTTCTGTTTATCTTTTAATTCCAGAACAAGCCTAGAATTATTGAATCTTGTTGCCAAAATTATACGGGTATTATAAAGTACTTTGGGTGAGAGCAGAGAAGATAATCCAACCGTCGTTCAGGTGAGGGCTTGAATTCCAGTGAGTGGAACTTGAAAATGTCTCTGCTCTAATGGTCAACGAGGCGATGGGCTGTCCTTGTGAAGTGTTCAGTGTGTGCCACAACTGGTTGAAGATGATGTAATTCTCTCTCTCTCTCTCTCTCTCTCTCTCTCTAAAAGCTTGCCCTTCCCTATTTAAAATCCTGGCTACGCCTACGGGAGTATCTCGTGATACGGATCACATATAATGTTTCTGTCTTGGAAAAAGGAATTCAGTAGGTCAATACATTTTCATTGGTGAACATTTCAAGATTCTCTCACTACGCGGCGCTATTGAGATAAGTATTTTCAAGAATATGCTGTATTTTAGTATCCTGACCAGACAGAATTCTTCCCACGAGAACGACCGCCTACTCCTCCGCTCAACAGAACCGACATGATTTGCGTTATGGCTCCATTATTCGCATTCGACGCATCCGACATTCTATAGATTAAGTTAATTGGATGCTATCGGCCCTGTTGATGGAAAGCATCTCGCTTCACAATGATCTGAAATTTAATTTCTTGTACAATGTGTGTCTTCTAGTGCTTATTTATCATACCAGACTCAATTAATTCCAATATTCAAAAAACTAGAGTGATGTTGTATAATTTGTGTATTATTATACAACCAAAACATTGTTCGCATTTTATCCGGTCTGGATGCCTTCTTCACCTTAAGCCCTTTCGCTACTTCCACGAGTTCATCATTTGAGGCTTGCGTACCTTCAGTAGCTACATAAGTAGGTCGTTGTCGAACCGAAGTGCCTCAACAAAGAGTTTCCAGTCGTCCTTTGTCTTGCACTTCTACTCGAAAATTTTTGTCCTTCGTATTGTGACAGGATCTGTGACAGGATTTGTGACAGGATCTATACATTCTATCGTAGGATCTGGTGGAAGGGTGTCTCAAATACGGAAACACGTGTAATGGTAAGCCTCACACTCCCGCTTCACTTAACTCAATTTTTGAGTACAATTGTATGCTATATCTTTTTCTCTCACGGAAACGTTACTCAATTTTCGTAAAAAGTGGATCTACTCAAAAATTGAGTTGATCCACTTTTTAACGAAAATTGAATAACATTTCCGTGAGAGAAAAAGAGATAGCATTCAATTGTACTCAAAAATTGAGTAAAGTGAAGCGAGAGTGTAGACTAGATTTTGATTTTTATTTTCTCTCACATATGTTCAAATAGATTTCCCAAAATAAGGTCAATGCAATCATAAACTTCGAAAAATAATTACAAAGTCTTCAACCTTAAAGCATCTCTCCTATTCCTTTTCAACAAGAGGGACAAATCTCAGTGAGCACAGCGAGAACCCAACTTTTACTCAACCCGATTCCAACAGCTTGTTGGCAGTAGCTGTCGGCAGATCTCGTCCAGATCCTTGCACTCGATCACTGTCTCGCGAAAAAGAGCTCTTACTATCAACTTCTCACTAAGAGACGTTCTAAAGACCATCCTTCAAGCGCTTTGATAGCAGGGCCCGTCTTCAGCTCAAAGAGCATCTCACCTTTCTGAGTGCGTCTGGGTTTCACCACATTCTCCCCTAGTTCCGTCAACTTCGAATCAGCTCTCACCTCGGTCGCAGTCGTTGCGCCGCAATTCATTCTCAATTTCGTCAGTTACTTGCAGAAGTAATTACCCAAGCTCGGCAGTGAACTGTTGATACCCAGTAAGAAAAATGTTAGAGTTAGACGTTGTTAGACTTTTGTTCGACGTTACCAACATAAAGCTTTAAGCTACAGTTGTACGTTTTCATGAAGAATGGGTAACGTTCTAGCTGTGATTCATTTTTTTCTGCGCGCGAAGCATGAAGCTTCGGCTACGGGCTAGGGCTATGCCAGCGTTGCCAGAGTTTAATGGAATATAAAATAAATGATAGTTATAATACTAATTCTTCATTCTACATACCGATTGATAGGGATTATTTTTGTTATCCTTTGAAGTGGTTGGCATAATGTTTCTCCTGGCATTTCAAGCAAATTGATCTTTTCGCATGAACAAGCTGGACCCAGCCAATTACATTGTTTTTTTTTATAGCTAGTCTTTACCAACTGGGTGGTGATAAATCTCCCGAATACCAAAAATAGTTTTTTAACTGTCCCTTAACATAGCTTAGTATGCAATGATCAATTACATTTTTTATTATAACTAATAAAGTAACTAAAACTAATAAAAAGCTGAAAGCGATATTCAACTTGTTACATTCTTAGATAAGATTAATATGACGTTTGGTAGTATATATCACAAAAAATTACACGACTCATTTCATGATGTCAGAAATTTAAATGTCGGTCTATAAGCCCCAGATTGGGTCTTTTAATGAACTTTATCCCATTCAATAGATTTATTATTAAATTCGGTCTTCGTTTTTTTGTCTTATTTTATGATTTAAGGTATTGTCAGTTATATCCGCTTTATCCAACACAAAAATTTCACTAAACAAACTGAAATAAAACTGCTTTGAAACACTAAAATGGTTTAACATATGATTCAATGGCTTTTTGTTAATGAATACATTCAAATCACTCTATTCCGATTTTGTTCCTTTGGTTTGTGTTTAGATGAGCCATACAAAATATATACAATCGCATACTCATACATTTCAGTTGAACATCTCACCAACAACAACATTTTTACTACGTTGTCAATATAACATGCCATGGTTGGGAACATAGAAAAAAATATGTTCCTATCATTGGGTCTACGGTTTTCTTGTTGAATCGTTTCTTATTTTATCGATGGAAATAGTTATTTTATTACGTGTTTCTGTTTATCAGTCTATTCTGTTGATTTTGCCGACTAATAATGTCTCAATTGCTTTGGAAATAACCGGTCATCCAGATAGCAACATGAGGTAGTTGAATATCGCTGAATTGATGACATATTTGGTACGTAGACCCAATGAAGAAGATAGGCTTACACTACATCTCGTTATTCTACCTACTGTGTCAAGAAATAAAAGGCAGTTTACTTGTTTGAACAAGGTTTAAACAGCAAATTTATTTTAATAGTGGGAAACTACAGCAACCAATTCATCGGGTCTACAATATGTCAAACTAAACCTGCTTAGTTGGCAAATATATAGCAAATCGTTAAATGTCCTATTTTTTATAAATTAATATTAATTTATAAGCATTGTATCAATAGAATAATGCAAAAATATATTTTTTTTCAACTGAACAGTAAAAAATAGGGTTGGTAACCCGGGGATGGATGATTACAAAACTGTATGGTGTTATTCACTACACCGGGGTCGCCCCCCTGTGTATTATTCCACAGTGGAAAATTATAGTATAAGTAAATATCTAACAAGATGCACAACTTTAACATCAGTAATGTTAAACTCCAGCGGGAGTTCTTAAACTTGGTTTTCAATCGTTAAAAAAATCGTTATCCATGCAAATTTCCGAATGCTAGACGTTGACGAACAACAATCCTGGTCAACATTTTTTATAATAATTTTAACTGATGACTTTTTCGAATAAAACTAGTAAATTCACAGTAAACGGAATTTTCCTATGTGTATAAATTAAGCTAACAGTTAGTGAATTTTAATGGAGCTCTTCATCCTTCTTATTCTTTCTAAATAATTTGATAATGTTTTAGTTATTAATTATACTGCATTCTAGTTATTAATTATACTGCGTTGCGTGATATATAATTACGAAATTTTTACTGCACGTTTAATAACGTTTAAAAAAATTGTTTATAAATATTATAAATAACGTTTATAAATATATATAATACATAACGTTTATAAATATTGAAACAAATGAACCGCTAGTCATTCAAACAATCATCATCCGATAATTCCCGGTAGTCAGTAGATGTGTTCTTACGATGCATACTTGCTCCACCAGTGAAAAGGCGAGCAGTCCCAGCAGCTCCAAACAGCTCCCAGCAGCTGTTTTCATAAATTAATCGACGGACCCTAACACGACTTTTCCGAGCGAATCAAAGCCGTGTCCAAGTAAACTAGAAGTGAGGTAGCGGTGGTAGGGGTAGTGTTCTTTTTCAGGGCCACCGAAATAAGTGGAATAGAGAATTAACACGTCTTTGGGAGTGTTGGGTCATCGTCCGTAATAAAATATATAGTACGGTAAACCAAATGCAAGTAATTATTTAAATGCTTTTTGTTCTGTTTCAATAACTTGTATTCATTAAAAACAAAACGTAGCCGCGATTAAACATAACTCGAATTTACATTATCTTTACCTCGATATAAGGATACTTCTATCTTAATTATTTTAATAATTTTGCTTATCAGAAATTTATAAAGCTTGCTTCAGATAGAATTGGAACAATAACAATTGCCTGTATTTCAGTTATTTGTTATTGAATTCAAGATCTTTTTTATACAAATGTGGCGTTTTCTTCATACTTTTAAGAAAAAATACGGATTAAATAATTCGTCACGGTTTCGAAGGAATTCTCGAATTTTTCCTGTAACACGGCTCATTAGGCGGCGCACACCTTCTTCGTCCATCGTTGTAGCTATCTTATTCCACCAGGTCTTCATCTGATTGATGTCTTTGACAACCTTTCCCTTTGCCTTGAGTCTCCTCTTCATGATTGCCCAGTATTTTTCAATAGGGCGGAACTGGGGGCAGTTGGGTAGGTTAAGGTTTTTCGGAACAACCTGGACCCATTTCTCTGCATACCATTCTTGAACGACTTTGCTGTAATGACAGCTTGCCAAATCTGGCCAAAACATTACGGGATGGTCGCGGGATCGAATTAACGGCAAAATTCGTTTTTGGAGACACTCTTTTTGGTATAGTTCCGACGTCATTGTCTTATTTGTAACGAAAACTTTCGTTTTTTTGCCACAACTGCAAATGCCTTGACAAATCATGAATTTTCGTGCAAATTTGTCGGCCAACTCAAATTTAAATTTGGCTGGAACATCCCCCCGAGCCGTTGCCAAGTAAAATTTTTGACCTGGGATTTGCCCAAAGTCAGCCTTGACATAGGTTTCATCGTTCATCAGAAGACACCCGTCGAACTTGGTCAGCACCTGGTCGTATAGCTTCCGAGCACGTATTTTGGTCACACTATTCTGTGTTATGATCCGATTTGGCTGTTTGCTAGCTCGATACGACTTGATTCCTTCCTGGAGTCGAGTTCTCCTCACGGTACAGTTTCCGGTCGACAGTTCCACTCCGACGATTGGCTTGAGGCTTCCGAATCGTCGTCAATGTTTCCTTATACCGTTTGATAACGCGCCATACGGTATTTTTGGGCAATTTCAGCTGTTTAGCTAGCCTAGATGCAGACCACAATGGATTTTCCAAATAACTGTGCACAATTTTTTCCCTTCTTTCGGCTTCCATGTTGATTATTTACAGTCGATTTGTCGGAATGTCAAAAATACATACGTGAAGCTGACAAAATTTCCGACACGTGGGCGCCAAGAACCTCCAAATTTGTCCACCAGGAGCGCCACAATATGAGCAAAAGTTTGTTCCAATTCTGAATGAAGCAAGCCTTATTGTTGTAACGATTAAAGTTGTTTTGTAATTATATTTTTTTTATTTAGTTTAGTTAATTGAATTTAAAGTAATTGTAAATATAGATTTAGTATAATTATTGAAATATTTCAACGGTTGATAAAATCGAACCGTTCGTGTGTCAGCGTTACAACATTGCCATAAAAGCTCCATTTTATATCATGGTTGTATGCTTACGGGGTGCGCCATGAAGGCCGTCGCCATGCGAAATATTTGGCGCAATTATTTGAGTAGGGAGGATATTTAAAAAGGCGGCCTATTTCAATAGATAAAAGGACATAAGGAATATTCTTGCTCGTAAAACTATTCTGACTCGTTCATTTCGCTAACGATACGGCTGGTGAACAGAAGTGCGCGAATTTATCTTACTTTCAAGTTAGTTTGATTTTAAAGTTCTGCATTCCGTAATAAGGTGAGAAGCTAGTGAGTGGTTTTGTTTCGAATAGTGGTGTTTAAACGTTTTTCTTTCTTTTTGTACAGTGGACATAAGTCCAAATTAAATTTAAGCGTAGTCTGTTCAGTGAATTTATTAGTGAAGTTGTACAAAAAAGCGCGTGGCGCTTTTTTGTACGGGCTGGAAATACGTGTTTCGTCCGGCTATCGTCAACGCCGGATCGGGGTACCATTTGTGGCATCGTTGTCTACGTTCGTGAGACCATCAGGCTCGTGCGCACTGCGAAGGCCCGCCTTTCATAGGTAGCTAAACGGAGGAGTAGTGAAGTCGCTAGTTCTTGAAGCGAAATATTTTTCCGACGGTCGCCAATTATCCGTCGACGAGGTCCTTTCCGTTACAACCCCGTGGACCACATCTTCCAAGAGCTCCGAACCGTGTGCCATACGTCGCCAAAAGCGTATCGCGGTTCGGATTCCATCCGATAGGAGTGGGGGTTTCATTGCGTCACGGGTTGCGGTCATAGCGGAAGCATAGTACGCGAAGCCGTGCGGTGGCAAGTTGGCCTTTCTCCTTAAGAAGCGAATCACCCGGGACCGTAAGACGCATAGTCGTCGCATTAGCTCTTGTGCTCCAAATCGGAAGTCTTCCGTCCAGCCGCCGCTACCTCCGCAACTCTAGTTCGGCCATATCGCGCACGGGTCACCTTCCTTCGCTGCTCGCCATCTTGCAGCACGTAAGCGACGCTGTCGTTTCGTCGCCATCGCCACAGACGTCGTGAACATCGTCTGGAAGGTCGTCCGTCACCGCCATCTTCGAGTCGTCGATCAGCAGTCATCGAGTCTCCAGTTCGTCGAGAAAAACCTGCGCAGGTATGTGAGCATGTTTCTTTCATAGCCATGATTTTGCTCTTTTTCCCGTACATTTGAAGAAATCCAACACGAATGAATGTAAAATATAGTTCTGTAAAGAGAAGTTTGCAGATTAGGTTTTTGTACGTTTGAATGCTACTCCCTGAATAAACCACACTTACTACGTTACGTTCCGTTTTCATTCCGTTTCCGCTCAGTTGAGTAAGCATTCCTTCTCTTCTTGTCATCCGTTTCGTTCGTTCTGTGGGTGAGTCAGAAAGTGCCTACAGCTGTTCCAACCTGCAAAGTTTAAAGACTCGGCGTATCCCCTTGAGATTAGTCTTTTTTGCCGTTAGTAAACCAACGACCGTTCGAGAGGTCCTCTGAGAGAAAGTCTCATTTTCCGGGCAAAGTTTTAACACGACCAGTGGTCTCTCTTAACCGAGAGTGGCGCTTAAGCCACTGAGTTTAATTAAATCCTCAAAGACATTTCGCGAACGGTTACATTGGCGCCCAACGTGGGGCGCAAACTTGATTTCAATTTCAATGTTCAAACGTTATTAAATTGAAATTTGTAGCGTGAAATGTAAACTCACCTATGTGGAAAAAAATAGAAAAATAAAGTAACCTAAGAGAAGAAATAACAAACTTAACCTAAGAAAACTTCAATTAAACTTAACTCTTAAGAAAAAAAACCAATTCACATTCAATCATTCACTTCAATTCAAACCATGTACCAGAAAAAAAAAATCAATTTATAACTTAAGCTAGAAGAAAAAATTCAATGTAATCCCTAAAACTAAAAGTTGAACTTTGAGAAAAGTAAAATAAGTTCAATTTAAAATTCAAATAAGACTGAAAAATGTTGTTTTTGTTCATGTACTGATGAAAGAAATGTAACTCAATGAAAACGTTTTTGCTTTAGGTGTAAAACCGGTCAAAACAAACGTTTCGATCAATTTTGCACTAACTTTTTGCGTTGGGCGCCAATGGGTTTTTACCAAAAATTTATTCCTCGATATAGCCACTTGACTTCACCAATAACGGATTTGCTAAAGAAATCTAAGAAATTCTGTTGGTCAGTTGATGCGGAGAAAGCCCTGGATGAACTTAAGTCAGTGTTAACTTCAGCACCGGTCTTGGCGAATCCAGACTATACCCGACCATTTATTATAGAGTCAGACGCGTCGCAACTTGCAGTCGGAGCTGCGCTGTTACAGGAGTTCGATAACGGGAGGCGAATAATTGGATACTACAGTAAAAAACTTTCTAGTGCACAGAGAAAGTATTCAGCCACGGAAAAGGAGTGTCTAGCCGTTCTGTTAGCGGTAGAGAACTTCAGACACTACATCGAAGGATCCACTTTCACAGTAATAACAGACTGTAAAAGTATCACCTGGTTGTTTACCATTTCGGCTGCAAACGCCAACTCGAGGCTACTTCGTTGGGCGTTGAAATTGCAGTCTTACGATTTTGTTTTGCAGTATCGAAAAGGAAAAGATAATGTATTGGCAGATTGTTTATCTCGCATCAACTTCATCCAGGTTGCAGATGACAGTTACACTGATTTAATCAACAAGATTTCGAAAAGCCCTCACGAATACAAAAATTTTAAAGTTGCGGGTAACAGAATTTATAAGTATATAGAAGAACCAGGAAAGTTTAAGGACAAGCGGTTCGAATGGAAACATTATCCCCCAGAAGTAGAGCGCCTTCCAGTTATTCAAGCTGTTCACGATTCAGCTCACCTTGGCTACGAGAAAACCATAAATTCTCTCAAGCAGAAATACTTTTGGCCAAAGATGGCTTCTGATGTTAAAAGCTATTGTAAGCGTTGCTTGGCGTGCAAAACGTCCAAAGGAATTAACGTCAATCCAACTCCATCAATGGGATCGCAGAAGAAGTATTGTGATTACCCGTGGCAGTTCTTAACATTAGATTATGTTGGTCCATTCCCTTCCTTAGGAAAAGGAAGATGTACATGCCTTCTGGTAGTCACAGATGTTTTTTCAAAATTCATCTTGGTCCAACCATTCAGGCAGGCCACTGCTTCATCACTAGTTCAATTTCTAGAACAAGCTATATTTTTGTTGTTTGGAGTACCAGAGATGATACTAACCGACAACGGTTCCCAATTTTCGTCCAAGGAGTTCGCAGCATTGTTGAAGCAGTACGGAGTAAAGCACTGGTTAACGCCCTCGTTCCACTCACAAGTAAACAACACTGAGAGGGTAAACAAGGTAGTAACAACGGCGACAAGAGCTACCTTAAAGGGGAACCATAAACAATGATCTGATAAGTTGCAGCCGATCGCATGTGCGATACGAAATTCGGTTCATTAATCAACAAAGTTCTCCCCTTATTTCCTTACGTTTGGTCGAGATATGATATCAAACGGGATCGAATATGAGAGAATCAGAAATACGAATTCATCATCTAATGCGTGTTTGAGCGACCAAGAACGTGAAAAATTGTATAAAGAAGTACGGAAAAACCTTGCAGATGCCTATGAAAAACAAGCTAAGTACTACAATTTACGTTCTAATAAGAAAGCACCGACTTATGAAGTTGGAAAGAAGGTTTTGAAGAAGTGTACAATCCAATCAGACAAATCTAAAGATTACTGTGCCAAATTAGCACCAAAATACACAGTAGCATACGTGAAAAGAACATTAGGAGATAGTTACGAACTAGTAGATGAAGATGAAAACAATCTAGGAATATTTCATGCTAAGTTTTTGAAAAAGTACTAGTTTTAGAGGGTTCCAGCTATGACATAAGCCCCAAGATGGAATATGTACCAGAAAAGAAAAAAAAAAACATCAGAGAAATCCTTAAGCAATGATGGTAAATAAGAGGTATATATTACACTAGTGTTAGTGTGTGTACATAATGTAAGTAACCTAGCCTTAACGACTTTCGCCGGTACAATAATTAGAAAATCTACTTAGAATTAAAGTTAGTTAAGAAAGTTATAAAAAGCTCACCACAGAATTCATTTTTTTTTTCCTTCTTTTGATTACTCCCAGTTTTCTTTGTCGTCCAAGCTACAATTTTTTTTTTCTCATCTGTTGTTGATTGTGCCGCTCCCAAATCCACTGTCCGACGAATCGATAGTTTACCTGTAATGGAAAGTGATTCTACAACTGGATGGAAAAAATACTCCCCCGGTTAAGCTGCAGTACATTAGAAGTTTTCAAGGTCACCGTCGGTTCCATAATTTGGAAAATATCCAACCGATTTGTTCTCTGAATCCATCTATTTAAGTTTATACCGTACTTGATCCGGGTCATCTTTTGTCCCAAAGTAAGTTGCAATGGCTGCCAGCCACAAAGCCATAGTTGAATACCGCATCATTCAGTGCCAGTTGGTGTCCATTACCTGTAAACATAGGAAAAGAAAAGCATCAAATCCGTAATTAGACATTGGTAGTAATTATACTTTCCGGTTTAAGCAGCCGTTTGTAGAATTCACGGTTAAAATCGCCATCCTATTCGGTTTTTTTCGCGATCTTTCCACTTTCGAATGTTTACCACACTCGACCCGTTCACTTTTACGATGACGTTTGCCAAATCGTTTTTTTCGATAGGTTGGTAGTGGAAGCTTGAGTGACAGTTCACTATGCTGTCAGTTGGTCATGCGATGTTATAGGTCTGTTCGATATTTTCGAAGTTCGAATTCTATGAGTTTGTCAAATTTGAATTTGATAAATAGAATTCAGTTTGTCGTTTAATAGAGGTGTTCATTTTTGCAATGTTAGGTGCAGATTGAGTCAAACAAAGTTTTGATGTTGCATCTGATTGCGAGTTCCGTTGATGGTCGAATTTAGGACGGACGATGTTCCGTTGTTTTGATCATGGTTTTGTTCTTCAGTACGTTTATTATCGAACAGAATTTGAGACGTTGATGGACAATTGGGTGTAGATTACGTTGCTTTAAATTTTGCTGTTCATGTACAACTTATTTGATGGAAAGACTTGTTGACAACGTTTGCGTTTATACTATTTGTTAAGTTATGAAAATTTGATCAATTCCATTGATCAAATTTTCATAAAACTGGGTAATGTGATGTAACGATTAAAGTTGTTTTGTAATTATATTTTTTTTATTTAGTTTAGTTAATTGAATTTAAAGTAATTGTTAATATAGATTTAGTATAATTATTGAAATATTTCAACGGTTGATAAAATCGAACCGTTCCTGTGTCGGCGTTACAACATTGCCATAAAAGCTCCTTTTATATCATGGTTGTATGCTTACGGGGTGCGCCATGAAGGCCGTCGCCATGCGAAATATTTGGCGCAATTATTTGAATAGGAGGATATTTAAAAAGGCGGCCTATTTCAATAGATAAAAGGACATAAGGAATATTCTTGCTCGTAAAACTATTCTGACTCGTTCATTTCGCTAACGATACGGCTGGTGAACAGAAGTGCGCGAATTTATCTTACTTTCAAGTTAGTTTGATTTTAAAGTTCTGCATTCCGTAATAAGGTGAGAAGCTAGTGAGTGGTTTTGTTTCGAATAGTGGTGTTTAAACGTTTTTCTTTCTTTTTGTACAGTGGACATAAGTCCAAATTAAATTTAAGCGTAATCTGTTCAGTGAATTTATTAGTGAAGTTGTACAAAAAAGGTAATTACTTAATTAGCTTAATATTTGATTGTAAAACTAATGTGAGTTCGCGCTGGATTTCTAGCGCGTGGCGCTTTTTTGTACGGGCTGGAAATACGTGTTTCGTTCGGCTATCGTCAACGCCGGATCGGGGTACCATTTGTGGCATCGTTGTCTACGTTCGTGAGACCATCAGGCTCGTGCGCACTGCGAAGGCCCGCCTTTCATAGGTAGCTAAACGGAGGAGTAGTGAAGTCGCTAGTTCTTGAAGCGAAATATTTTTCCGACGGTCGCCAATTATCCGTCGACGAGGTCCTTTCCGTTACAACCCCGTGGACCACATCTTCCAAGAGCTCGAACCGTGTGCCATACGTCGCCAAAAGCGTATCGCGGTTCGGATTCCATCCGATAGGAGTGGGGTTTCATTGCGTCACGGGTTGCGGTCATAGCGGAAGCATAGTACGCGAAGCCGTGCGGTGGCAAGTTGGCCTTTCTCCTTAAGAAGCGAATCACCCGGGACCGTAAGACGCATAGTCGTCGCATTAGCTCTTGTGCTCCAAATCGGAAGTCTTCCGTCCAGCCGCCGCTACCTCCGCAACTCTAGTTCGGCCATATCGCGCACGGGTCACCTTCCTTCGCTGCTCGCCATCTTGCAGCACGTAAGCGACGCTGTCGTTTCGTCGCCATCGCCACAGACGTCGTGAACATCGTCTGGAAGGTCGTCCGTCACCGCCATCTTCGAGTCGTCGATCAGCAGTCATCGAGTCTCCAGTTCGTCGAGAAAAACCTGCGCAGGTATGTGAGCATGTTTCTTTCATGGCCATGATTTTGCTCTTTTTTCCCGTACATTTGAAGAAATCCAACACGAATGAATGTAAAATATAGTTCTGTAAAGAGAAGTTTGCAGATTAGGTTTTTGTACGTTTGAATGCTACTCCCTGAATAAACCACACTTACTACGTTACGTTCCGTTTTCATTCCGTTTCCGCTCAGTTGAGTAAGCATTCCTTCTCTTCTTGTCATCCGTTTCGTTCGTTCTGTGGGTGAGTCAGAAAGTGCCTACAGCTGTTCCAACCTGCAAAGTTTAAAGACTCGGCGTATCCCCTTGAGATTAGTCTTTTTTGCCGTTAGTAAACCAACGACCGTTCGAGAGGTCCTCTGAGAGAAAGTCTCATTTTCCGGGCAAAGTTTTAACACGACCAGTGGTCTCTCTTAACCGAGAGTGGCGCTTAAGCCACTGAGTTTAATTAAATCCTCAAAGACATTTCGCGAACGGTTACAACATTTCGCGAACGGTTACATTGTATAAAATTATCTTATATCAAGTCAAGATTATTTGGCCCAACCTATTTTTGAAACTGGTAATGAAATTTTTGTCTTGTCGTAGGGGTTTTTTGATTAGAAAGTCCGCCTATTGAGTAGAGTTGACTTATAGAGGCTGCGCTAAAATTTGTGAAAACTTAAACTTGACATTTAGGAAATAAATTATTTTATATCATAGGCTGCCTGCAGTTATCTGTACGTAAGTTTCAAATATAGGAGAATTGATAAGGAATTGTTCGAAAATTTATCACACAAGTTGTAAGAAAGTTTGAGTTTAAAAGTGTAAAAAAATACAAACAAATTAAAAACTGCCGTTCAAAGTTTAAATAATTACAAACTACTAAACATATATAGAAAAACATAAATATGTATAAGAGAAACTGAAATTTCCTGGTATAAGAAAAGCATTGATTTAATCTGCGTTAATTACTGATTCAAATGCTTTTACAATAATAATGATTGAAAAAATATTTCATTTTTGTTTTTTCAAAATACCGCAACTTCAATGAAATACAATGAAAAGGTAAATTTGAAATTGGATCACTACTGAACTATGAAATGAATTCTTTAATACCCAAGATTAAAGAAAGCACATAAGTTCATTTCATTTAAATTATTAAAAAAAAGATATTTGATCTGAAAGTAAATATTTATCACTCATCGTGATTAACTTGAACTTGGATTATGTAAAGTTAATGGTTAAAAATTTAAAGAATTTAAATTAAAGAACAATCCAAAACCATGAGAAAACACGGAGAATAATTTCGTTGATTGAAACATCATTGTTCAAGTTCAAACATAAGAAAATAAATTGAAAGCATGTTTTCGACAAAAATATTAATATTTCTCGAGTAATTCATGATTAGGGCCTAAAAGCCATTTGTAAACAATGACTTTAAACGTGATCTCTCATGAATCATGAGAATCCTACTATATTCAGCTATTCCATATGGTAGAACTAACATTTGCCTACCAGATGCTGCTTTTATTTCACCAGCGTGATTTAAGATTCAAGAGAAATCGACATTTAAAGTCATTGTTTACAAATGGCTTTTAGGCCCTTAACATGAATTACTCGAGATTTGAATCAAATTGAAGGCATGTTTATCCTCACAATATACACATCGTAGGTGGGTACTGTGTACTTTCGTCTTCATAACGTGAGGCCGAGGTGAAGTTTCAACGCTCGTAACATGAGCCAATTCTAACATTTGGTAGATTATTTGCTCGATATAATATCACGGACTAATCCCTTTTAGGTTCATGATAATATCCTTGGTTTGCAAGCAATATTGTCATAATGCAATCAAACCAAATTACTCAATTATTTCAAATAGAATATACCTACCTAATATAAATTTGGAACGTAAACAAAAAAAAAACAATCAGACATCAGACAATTTTTGTTTGTTTTCGAAATTCCTTTGTTTATTTTTGAATATTTACTCATCAAAAGTGAGTTGATTAATTTATTCGGGGAACGACTGCTTTAAGCTTGCAATAAAAAAAACATTTTCTTGCCGATAGGTTATATTAAGAAAATATAATAAAATATTCATCCAATCCACTATCAAGAAGTCAGTACTTTTTATTCTATGCCAAGATGGCTCGGTTCGTTTTTTAATCGACCTGTTTAGATCAAAAAAGAACCAAATAAAGAAGAAAGAATTTGGAATACATCTATAACCAAATTTCTCTTGACACTATATAAAAATAAAAGGAAATACTTTTGGCAACGCTGGCAGCTTAAGCTCGAATGAACTACGTCGCAGCTATTATGGTTTCAGTTGAAAACCGAATTTTTCGACTAGCGACAATCGATATTACTCTCGTTCTGTACGTCATACCTAATGTCGGAAGTAGTGCGCTGTACAGCGCATCTGATGCGCTATACAGCGCACTACTTACGACATAGTGTATAACGTACAGAACGAGAGTAAAATCGATTGTCGCTAGTTGATAAATTCGGTTTTCAACTAAAAGCATAATATCGTTGTTTTTGTTATGTTTTCGCTGCTGTAATTTGCCTCAGTCGGCATTGTTGTTTCGACGGCGTATGTACCTGCAAACAGCGGGTTATAATATTTGATGCAGCTTATAAAAAAGGTTAGTAATCAAAGTTCTATGGTCGTTTCTTTTCACTCTGCTATTTAAACAAAAACTTAGCACTTTATACTATTTTAATAAAATGCTAAGTTTTTGTTTAAATAGCAGAGTGAAAACAAACGACCATCAAACTTTGATTGCGAGCTTTTTCATGAATTTCACCATAAACCTCGTCTAACGGGGTCTAACCACCCGCATTAAATTATGTCTAACATTAGTCTAACGTTAGACTAACTGGTTAGCTATGTAGACCGGTAATGTCTAACATCGTGTGTCAGATGTGTCTAACAGACGTCTAACATTAGACGAAAGTTAGACAAAATGTTCGACGAACAGTCTAACGTGTTCGACTAACGTTAGGCTAATGTTAGACTAACCTTTCTTACTGGGTAGCCATGGCAATGGCAATAATAAAGGAGAAAGATGTTGACAACAAGTTCGTTTTTGCCAGAGCCTTGTTAGATAGCGGTTCCCAGTCAAGCTTTATCTCTGAATCACTATGCCAGAGACTTCGTTTGAAACGAACAAAGCTGAACGGGCCAGTCAGTGGGAATGGACACTTTGTGTTCAACGTCCACTACGCTGTGACATTTCACTCAGCTCTTGCTTCGAAACCTTCACCACTGAGTTGCACTGCTGCCAAAGATCACCGTCTTACTGCCTAGTCACCACATTGACGTCTCTCGCTGGAGGATTCCTAGGAATCGATCCTTGCTGATCCACAGTTCAACATCAGTCAAAGTATCAATATTTCGTCGGTGCTGGTCTGTTCTTCGATCTTCTTGAATATGAGAAAATCTCTCTAGCCGCTGGGTATCCAAGGCTGCAGGAAACGGTTCTCGGATTTATCGTTTGCGAAAAAATTAGGCCAGCCAACTCTTGAAGTCACGGATGCACACACGACGAACAATTCTGCGAAACTTACTTCCAAACCACGGTCACTCGTGACGATACGGGCCGTTACGTCGTTCGATTTCCGCTCAAGGAAGAACAGCTAGCAGTACTGAGTGATTTGTATATCGCTGCACTACGGAGATTCCAACAAACGAAAAAAAGGTTCGCCGTCGATGATGACCTCCGTCGCAGTTAAACCGAGTTCATGGATGAACATGAAGAGATTTCCATCAAACACGTGTAGTATTTGACGGTTCCTTCCGTAGTGCTGCCTCGATATCACTGAACGATTCACTAATCGTCGGACTGACAGCTCAACCAGCCTTCTTCTCGACTGCCGTTAATTTTCGACTGCCTCGATTCGCCATAACTACCGATGCAGGGTAAATGTTTCGGCAGATTTGGGTCCACCAAGATGACCGAAAATGCCAACAACTTCAATGGCGTACAGGTCCGTCAGATCTAATCCGCATGAAGCAACTGAACACAGTTACCGACGGTCTTGCAAGTTCGCCGTTCAATTCTTAACCCAAGTTGATATTGACGAAGGACAGCGCTTTCCGCTAGCTGTGCAAGTTATTCAAGAAGATACCTTGTAGACGACGTTATCTCCGGACATGACGACCACGGTTGAAATTTGCAAGCAACGGATGGATATTATGAAGTCTGCTAGTTTCGCTAGGTTCTCAGCAGCGTTCCCGTAGAGGTGTGGGAGGCGTCCGCAGAACTGAAACTTGATCGTTCGCAAGCAGTTAAAACCTTGTGGCTGTTATGGTTCCCCCAGAGGGACGTACTGAAGTTCAGTTTTCAGCTAATCCAGAACTAGATGTCGTGACCAAGCGGATTGTTGTTTCAGAGATGTCACAACTGTTCGACCCACTTGGACTCCTTGAGCCAGTGGTCGTGGACGCAGAAATGTTCATTCAAATTCTCTGGGCAGCTAACTTATCAAGGGATTCTGAGCTTAAATTGCAATGTAAGCTCAGAATCCCTTGACAAGTTAGCTGCCCAGTGAATTTGAATGAACATTGGACATTGGAATAGACTGTTCACGAAGACGAATGACACGAAAATTAGACGGGAGAAGGTGCGCGTGGAGTTGGTTGAATGATACGATGTAGAAGCGATATCTGTATCTTTTCTGTAAGGCATCACAGAAACATTGGAGTGCTTGCGTTGGGTATTCCATAGCACCCTCCTGAGTACATCTAGCAATTGAAGTTCTTCAATGTCCGAACGGTACTTACTCCACCACGTTGGTGACTCCAATACATTGGAGTCGCACTTCACTGAATCAAGAAGAACGGAGAAGGGCGGGTACTGCTCCGGAAATTGTATCACTTTCCGTTTTATCCCTGCTCTCTCTCTCTCTTTCTCTCTCTCTCTCTCACTTCGCATTTTGGAGGCATCTGGGAGGCCAGAGTATAACTTTTGTCGAATCATTTGACAAAAGGCTTTTTCTCTAGACCAACTTCTTCCAGTCGTTGCTCGGATTGGACCTATCCCAAACATAGCTTGCTTACATTTGTGACCTACAGTACTGGCAAAACAAAATACACACTTATGTGTTTCATTTTCTTCGCAAGATTATATTTCAATCTTTATACTAACAAACAACGTTTCCTTTGGACGTAAAGGAGGCAATAGTGCGCAGAACAATAAAACGTACATCAAACAATTTTAGAAGACTTATTGTTTCGGAGTTGTTCGAAATTCTTTTATTCTCTTATTTTCTCTTGGCAAGAAAACAAGTACACAGAGAAGAAGTATAATTAGGTAATACAATTTAATCAAAACTGACTCGAACTCAGTTCTTTGTATGACCTTCTTTGGCACTGATGACTGCTTCCAGATGACGTGGCATACTTTCGACGAAATTTCGCAAATAACGGTCGTCAATAGACTCCCAGGTCTCCTGTAGAACTTAAAAAAGATGGTTTTTGTTGATAACGATGGTTTTGTCCATTTTTGAATCCAGTATCGACCACAAATTCTCGATCGGATTCAAGTCCGGTGACTGGGGCGGCCAGTCCAACACTTCGATACGTGATCCGCGGAAAAACGTTTGAGTTTTACGAGCTGTATGTTTTAGGTCCTTGTCTTGTTGAAAGAGGAAATCATGCTCGAGCCCAACGTTCAGCAAGGAAACCTCCAGATTTTCGGAGAGGATGTCGATATATTTGTCAGCCGTCAAAATTCCTTCAATACGAACCAATTCTCCAACTCCTGGCCACCGTGCTTTACTGTTTTTCTTACATTTTTGACCAAAAGTTCCTCGCCTGGTTTGATCCATACCCTCGACCGTTGTTTGGTACCAAACAGTTCGAATTTGCTTTCGTCTGTCCATATAACCGTTTACTAGAAAAAAATGAGCTTATCCACACACTTTTTCGCAAATTCCAATCGTTTGATTCTATTACGATTAGTGATGTGAGGACGGCGTACGGCAAACTTGTTCTTAAGCCCTTCTTGTTCCAATTGCAGACGAACAGTTCTTGCGGATGTATTCAGAGACAAGCTTTCTATGATCGCACGGCTTGTTATTTTCGGGTTACTTCTCGCTTCTCGTAGTATTCGAGCATCTTGTCTGCCTGTTGTCAAACGATTTCTTCCTCGGCCACCTTTATCACTCACATTTCCCCGCTGTTGTTGTTTTTTCCAAAGCTTATGAACCACAGGAAAGCTGACTCCGAACTTTTTCGTAATTTTCCTGTATGAGAGACCATTTTCACAATCTCTCACAATAAGTTTTCGCACTTGCAACGATATTTTCATGCTTTCGATGTACTTCAAACAACAAACTCAAAACTGCATATATGACGAAAACACGATTACAAACGTTTGGCACTTGCAATGGTAGCGTCAAGTGTGATTAGACAAGAGGAGAGTTTATCGATATGGTGTTGTCTATAGTGATGAAAAATAATGTCACTGAGGTGTGTACTTTATTTTTGCCAGCATAAATTGTTAAACATTTTCTAAGTACATCTATCACAGGTAAATGAAGCACGCTGTCCGCTAACTGACACATTCATTAAAATACATACGGCATATCGATAATTTTATTCAAACAAACTCATGTTCTATAGTTTATCAGAGTCAACATATAATCAATTTTCTAAAGGGTTTTACAGTGTGTACTTTTTCCTTGCCAGTACTGTACGTCGTTTTAAAAGGTTATTATTGATTTTCCTGTTTAGATAATATCAGATGGAATAATTATACACAGATAAAAATTTGACCGTCAATTTTACCATTGTTGGGGGTTATGATGCCAATGGTAGTATTGTGATTTTGAACCGACTATGATCATGGTCAAATCGACCATTAAAAAAAGTTGATTCTACTTTTACTATTATGTTGGAATAGTCTTTGCTATCATGGCCATAGTCAAGAATGCCATGAACGTGATGAATTCGACCATTTTCATGGTTATTGCAACCATTATATAGTCATCTTGACCATGGGTGAGAGGCTCGCGGAGGGAAAGTACATTTGCAGTACAAGTGGTGAACAAACTCGATAGCTGTCATCTACAAAAAATCCATCATGACTGTAAAGTGAATATTTCGACACATTACAGTACCTGTTAAATTTTGGCATGGTTCCATTTTGATTTGGTTTGATTTTAAAACATGGGAAAAATCGAAGGTTTTTGAAAACGTTCTTATTTTTCATTTCAGGGCAAGTCTAGTTCAATCTTGACGGTGTAATTCTCTCACCTCCCCCCTCCCCCCCCCCCCTATTTGAAATCCTGGCTACGCCTATGGAGCTTGCCATCATAAAAACCCAGAGAATAGGTCAAATACGGTGGGCTGGGCATGTTGTAAGAATGTCGGACAACATATGAGTTAACATGATCCTCAAAAACGAACCGGTGGGCACAAGAGGAGGATGCGTGCAACGAGCAAGGTGGAACCATCGAGTAGAAAGCGACCTGCGGACCCTTCGCAAATTGCAAGCGTTGGACTGAGTAGAAAGAAGACATCTTCTGTGTACAGCAGAAGCCAACCCAGCTTTGGCTTGAAGAAGCGATAAATTAGATTCGAAATAAAATCGATATTCGCTGGATCTCACGCAATAGGCTTAATTTAAAATGCTCAACGAATTTCAATACACAAAATATAAATGAATTTTAACATTCGCGTAAAATTTCCTCTCGTTTAATTCCAAGCTAAAGTAAGCGTAAACAACGAAATTGTTTGCAATCTTTCATACGGCATACACATATGTTTGCAATCTTTCATACAACAAACTAGATTCGTTAACTGACTTAAATTTAAATGAAATATCCCATTAATTCCTGTCAAATCTAGAATGCCCTCTGTTTGCATTATTTGATAATGCAGAAAATTAAATGTTTCTTTCAAACTGTGTACTGAAAATAAAATAAATGAAACCCAACCCTATTAAAATCACGCAGGTTCTTCATTCTTAATTCTTATAAAATAATAGGATATTACACCACTCTATTACTACAAGCACACTGTAATATTAAGGAGAAGAATTTCAAAATCTTTAGCCAGACAATACCATCTCGTGATTTAGGAAGCACAAATATCAGCAAGAAAGCAACAAACAACATCAATCTTTTTATTTTAGCTTTGCTGCAATCCAATAAGCTTAGAGTAAGAACAGCAGAAGCAACAACTTAATATTTATTGAGATGTGTGGCGATTTGGGAAATCCGACCATTGCGTGAGGGTCACTATTAGCCTTTGCGCTGTTTTACCTTAAACCTTCACCGGAACCACGCGCTCCTGGCGTGTCCTACCTACTGATGATCGATTTGAATGTTTATACGCGATCACCCCTGGCAACGGTTGACAGGAGTCCTTCTTCCACGCCTTTACGCACACGTTTCGCTTCTCAAACGCTGTCCGCCGCTTGCTATGTTCACCCCGCTAGGTACATGTTCAGTTCAGATTCAGCCCACCGTTCGCGAGGGTCGTCGTCGTCGGTCGCAAGGATTCGTGTTCGTGCGCTTTATCGTGTGATGATAAGGCACTAAGCTTAGAGTGTAAAATGTGCAATGTAGATTAAGTTCATTATCAACGAGTGCAGTGAATATCACGCTTAGGAGGCGAAATTTAGTTTTCCGAAAAAAATTCGCTCAGTAGCAGCATAAATCAAGTTTATCGACCGGCAATTATCCATAATTTATAAGTCCAGAGGGTGGTGCGAGAGCCCACTATCATCGTGTGCATTATCGTTCCTGCATGTTTGCGTTTGCGATTGTTTATGTTTGGTTGTCAGGTGCCGACGACGGCAAATCGGTGACGTCATCGTCGGGGGAATAAGGCGTGGAGCAAATTTACCAAGTAGCTGTGCTGTTTTTGGATAACTCAAAAGGAAAAGAGGAGCACGAATTGGAAATAATAGATCCGTTTGTCCGAAGGAATTCGTAAATGTCAATCATGGATGCATGGCAGATACCGAAAAGGTAGGTTACTGTTAGTTTATTGATCATTTAACAACAATGGAGTTGGTTGTTATGCAAACAACGATTATGTTCGAAGCTTAACTTTTTCACGGATCATCATCGATGCTTCTTTTAGTCCTTGCAAGTCTTTTCTAAAGGTGAACCAATTCATAGTCATGTTCTTGTCGTCGTGTTTGTTATAAAGGCCGTTTAAATTTCTAGAAGAAGAAAAAGGATTCCAATGCGAGTTAAAGAATTTTCCCAGAAATATGTTATTCCAACTTACGCATCCATACAATTTTTAAACCACCAACCGCTTTGATAAAACTCTGCACAGGAATGTTCCGGGTGTTGATCGTTGTCTTGGTCGTTCGTTGAAAACCGTACCCCACTGGCCATACTCAGCGAATCTCCGGCATCGCCGTGCACAAATTGTCCAACCGAGAGTTTGTACTTGGCTCCCTCCGTGTCCACTTCGAAACCATCGTACAGAGCCGATTTGGATCTACCGTCGAAATCCTTCAGCACCACGAGCAGCTCATGGTCGCCCGATCGGGTTATCTTGTGAATCTTGTCCAGCCCCAGCCAATGCTCCCCATCGGGTTCGCCAAATCCTTCCTTGTACTCCAACCAGGGCCGGTTGAAATCCACCTTGCCATCGAATCGCTTGTGGATCACGATCCAACTGCCACCCAGGTACTGTTGCTCGCAGTAGGCCAGAAACGGAGGCGTGTTGGCTGCCTCCGGTCGAATCATAAATATGTTGCTCAAGTCCGATGGGACCCCACGGCAGGAATCGAAGTAAGCACCGGCTGAAACAAGGCGAGTTATATGTTCAAACACAATAATGAATATAGAACTATTAGAATCACTCACAGTTTTGCTGGATGGCATCCTTGAGAACGAGAATCTTATCTGCAAAGGAAATGATTAGTTGGGCTGAGGAAAATAAACGTTGAGAAGCATAATGGCCCAACTGGGATGATTCATTATCTCCTTTCAAATTCAAAAGAAAAATTGATTCGAAGCACGTATTGACTAAAGCATCGCATCACATCAGCAATTACGGTTCTAAGCGTCAGAAATGATAACAACATCGTACATACCATCAAGTTGGAACCACTTTGCATTTTCGGACCTCTGCAGCGCTATCATGTGTTCGCCAAACTTGCGCTCCATTCTAGAGAAGAAAAAAAAATAAAGAAACGCTTACTTGAGCAAAATCCATGAGTGTGCCATTTGCATGCCCACCAACCTTTCCTGCATTGTATCCAAACGCGACTCCAGTCGAGTCATAATTCTGCGCAATATTAAACGGTTAGTATTAGTTTGAAAGGCTCGTTAACTCGTCGGAATCAAAATACTTATTCTCGAGCTGCTCTATTTTGGAGGCCAAAACTTTATCCTGAGAGTAGTAGACATTGGCGTTGCCCGGTGATACTGAACAAAACACGTAACTCACTAGTAGAAAAATGGCACACTTGGTTGATTTCATCTTGACTGTTCGACGCTTTGCCGGATACTGAATGCTGCTGTTCGGCTAGAAGCTGAATTTATTTGTAAAGCTATGTTGTTTTCGTTTCCTATGCGCTGACTGACCGGGCGACGATGGATGTCTCCTTATCAAACGGTTAGTACGCGCTGTGTCTCATAGTCTGAACATAGCGAGAAGTTTTATCGGATGACTGATGCATTGTTCAATTTCATTTATGTTACTGCATCTTGGACTTCGGATTATGTATCATCACAAAATCAAAACAAAAATTATCGTTGGGCTGTGTCTACGCTTAGTTATACTAGAGTGAATTTACGAAAACTAAATATCGGGAAAATATTAGCGGAATCGTAATGAACTTTAATTTTAACTTTTTAACTAAGCAGCCTCTATAAGGCATCATGTGGACCAAAATTTAAATTTGTTTTTAACAAAAGTAAACATTTAAATTAAAAAAAAATTTCAAGCTTCTAACTCTTTTGATTTTTGAGATATCAGGTGTCGAAGTTGTGGAGCAACGGAAAAAACGAACTTAATGCCGAAAAAATACGCTCTTTCTCAAATTTATTCCCACCTAATTTCTTGAAACAATCTCTTGTTCTAAATACCCCACTAACTTAAAAAATAATAATGACACGATAGGTTGTCATTCAGAGAGAGAAAATCTAAAAGGGAACAAACATCATTAAAAAACGAAACAACAACTTTTTTGATAGGCATCTTATTTGTTCACATGTCCCCGCATGTCCTAGCATGTCCAAATAAAGTTCTGGATAAAATATACTAACAAGTAACGAAAAAAAATCCAGCGCAAAATTGCGCCATTTCAAAATCATTCGGTTTACAGAATGTTCGCGAGTGGCATACCTCAACACAACCAAGCGGATTAAACTAAGCATACTAACATGGTTTAACAACTTGACCCATTGCACAGTTGAAAAAAAAGGGCCTGAAACGCGAAAGAATGCTGTATCTCAGCTCGGAGATTTCTGTAAATGTTACTTTAACTTAAAGGAAAATTTACACTGAATCAAATGGACGTAGTCTCATTGGCTGCACGGAACTGTTTCGGTAGCAAATGAGCTCATTTTACCCTGGTTCCCTTTATATTTCCTTGTTGTTCAGAAATTCCTTTGCTCGGTGTAACTCAAGATCATCGAAATGATGCTAGTCCTATGTAAAATTTACCAAAAAATCGACTAGAGTTAATTTTGTTCACCGCACGGCTCTATGAATGAAGATATGGCTGATTTTACCCTTATTCCCCTAATATTTTCATGTTTTTCACAATTTTCTTTGCTCGGTGTGACTCAAAATCAATAAAATAATGCTTATTCTTTGTAAATTTTTTTGAGGAATCGATTGAAATTGGTTTCATTTAGCGTACGGCTCTGTGAACGTAGATATGGCTGATTTTATCCTGATTCCCCTAATAGTTTTGTATTTATCATAGTTACTCAGAGTTACTCAAGATCAACAAATTAAGGCTAGTCCCTTGTAAAATTTGATGAGAAATCGATTGGAGTTAGTTTTGTTTACCGCACAGCTCTTTGAACGAAGATATGGTCGTTTTTACCCCGAATCCCCTAATATTTTTGTGTTCTTCAGAGATTGCATTGTTTGACTCAAGATCAACTTAACAAAACTAGTCCTAAGTAAAATTTTCTGGAAAAATCGATTGGTGTTGGTTTTGTTCACCGCACGGATCTGAGAATGAAAATATGGCTCATTTTACCCTTATTTACCCAATATTTTTGAAATAAAGAAAAAAAAACGTTATTAGTAAACATGGCACCGCTCAAACGTCATCTAATAAATTCGTGAAAATGGTATAGTGCTCAGGTGCATACAGCTGACGGCACGAATGAATGCAATAAACTTCTTTGTATTCTTCCCGTCTCTTTTACTCACATTTTGACAGTTACCGGTTGTACCTTTCCTTGTTATCTCCTTAACTCTTAACGCAAAAAGTAAGGTAAGTTTTCCTTGCAGTTGGCAATGGATGATGCACCGAAAGAATTGAACGAAACTTTTGAAGTTTAAGAGGTACCGTGTCGTCATATGAAAACACGTTCTAAGAATTAACTTACTTTATGACTTATTACTTCTTAGCCTGCTTTTCTCCTTATCATGTTTACTTATTCTCCTCAGTTTGTAATATTTTAGTAATTATAGCGGAATTAAACTATTCACGCTACTTAACTTTTATATCGAAAAAAGGATCGTTTTAAGAGCCGTGCGGCAAACGAAACCAACACCAATCGATTGTCCAGAAAATTTTACATAGGACTAGCATAGTTTTGTTGATCTTGAGTCACACAGAGCAAAGCCATTTCCGAATAACATAACAATATTAAGGGAATCAGGGTGAAACCAGCCATATCTTTGTTTACATAGCTGTGCGGTGAACGAAAACAACTCAAATCGATTGACCAGAAAATTGTATATAGGACTAGCCTTATTTTGTTGCTGTAGAAACACACCGAACAAATAAATTTCTGAAGAACACATAAGTACTAGGGAAATTAGGGCAAAATCAGCCATATCTTCGTTCACAGAGCCGTGCGGAAAACGAAACTAACTCCAATCGATTTTTCATCAAATTTTACAGAGGACTAGCCTTAATTTGTTGAGCATGAGTAACTCCGACCAAAGAAATTTATGATAAACACAAAACTATTAGGGGAATCCGGATAAAATCAGCCATATTTATGTTCACAGAGCCGTGCGGTAAATGAAACCAATTTCAATCGATTTCCCGAAAAAAAATACAAAGAACTAGCATTATTTTATTGATTTTGAGTCACACCGAGCAAAGAAAATTGTGAAAAACATGAAAATATTAGGGGAATAAGGGTAAAATCAGCCATATCTTCATTCACACTGCCGTGCGGAGAACGAAACCTACTTCAACCGATTTTCCTGGAAATTTTACATAGGTCTAGCATCATATCGATGATCTTGAGTCACACCGAGCAAAGAAATTTCTGAACAACAAGGAAATATTAGGGGAACCAGGGTAAAATGAGCTCATTTGCTCCCGACGCAGTTCCGTGCGGCCAATGAGACTACGTCCATTTGATTCCTTAGAAATTTTTTCTTCAAGTTAAAGTAACATTTTCAGCAAACGCTTCACTCCGAACTGAGATATAGCATTCTTTCGCGTTTCGGGCACTTTTTTCCCACTGTGCATTGTCTTTATACGCAATAAGTTTGGTTCAGTTGTGATTTCTAATGCATTCAAAATTAAAAAAAATACTTCATTGATTGCAAAGACCCCGAATATGGCACATCTACAGTGAGTGACGCAATAAAACGATACCAACAGCTTGGAACGCTACACTCCCGTTTTATTTTATTCAATTTTTGAATACAATTGTATACTATCTCTTTGTCTCTTAAAGAACTGTTTCTCGATTTTCATTAAAAAGTGGAAATACTCAATTTTTGACTAGAACCACTTTTACGAAAATTGAATAACATTTCCGTGAGAGAAAAAGAGATAGTATACAATTGTACTAAAAAATCTAGTAAAAGGAAACGGGAGTGTAGATGACCACGTATGGAGGGGAAGAGAGCGCACCGTTCGGACTCCACAACAGGGATGCCAGATGTACAGACATGTCTGTATTTATATAGACATTTGACAGATTACAGATTACAGACATTATACACACATTTGGAAAATGTTACAGACATATACAGACATTCATTTCGGCGAACTTCCAGATTAAAAAAAACAACATGGCTACAAGGAAAGTCACTTACGTCACAGTAAGCAAATGAATGACAGTTGGAAGTTGGATCAGTTTGTTGGTGAAAAACAAAACCAGTGAGGGATGTAGAAGTACAAGTATGTGTCTGGCTGTTTTCACTGATTCGACCCTTTTCAAAGGCGTAGCACTGAAACGAACTTAGAATAAGGCCATCATTGGTGGCAATGACGTGGTCCAAACCATTAAGACTTATAATCTTTGAGTCAACTGATATCAATTCCATGAAAACATTGGTCTTAGTAGTGAGGACTTTCCATTGGAATGGCAATGAACCGTCATTTCGAGATTCTTTTATCACGTACTCGAGCTTGCTGAAACGGATGCAACTACGACATACAGTGCCATTGTTACTAAGTTTAATGAAAAATTGATTTCGTACGAAAAGAAGCTAATAGTATTCGGCGTAGACGGAGCGAGTGTTATGCAAGGTAACATGTGTAACATAAGTCCTGGGAATACTTTCAGGCGTTTATTTGACAGCATTAACAAACACACAGATGTCAACCAATGTACTTGTCACTTTCATCTGTGTTCCTACTGAACTGTAAAACTCAAATTGCGCAGTAGTTTCCATTAAAAATGTCGTACAAGCTGGATTTACGAGCACAAGTCGCCAACCTTTTTGGATGGCTAAGTACAAGTGAAATTTTGAGCGTGTTCAAAGATAAGCCAATATCAAAATCAACAATATACCGTGTTTTGAAAGATTGTCGTGATGGTAAAGAACCTGAAAATAAAAAGAAAAGTGGTCGCCCAACAAAAGTGAGTGCCAGAACAACGAAAAAACTGCTGTCAAGCGCTGAAAACAAGGTTGGCCAATCAACACGCGAATTAGCACAAAAATTTCAGGTTTCAAACATGACAGTCCATCGGATTTTGAGAAAACATAACGTAATCTATCGGAAACGTCAGCGTGCACCAAAATATACACAGCAACAACTCGAAAAAATAATTTTGGATGATGAACCTTACTTCAAGTTTTCGCACCATGAATTGAGTGGCAACGATGGTTTCTATACTGCTAACATTAAAACAACACCAGACGATGTTAAATATGCCAGCAAATCGAAATATGAGCCAAAGGTGTTAGTGTGGACAGCCATGTCATCGAAGGGGATCTCGGCGCCTTTGATACCTGACGTGTATATCAGCCAATGCTTGCCGAAATTGAAGCAATTCATCAACAAATATCACGCTGATGTCAACAAATATCACGCTGTCATTACGCAAAAAAACATTAGATTGGCTAACTGAGCAAAACACACCATTTGTACCGAAAAAGGACAATCCACCTAACGTGCCTCAGGATCGTCCAATTGAAAATTTTTGGAGTGTTCTCAAACTTATGGTGTACGACAATGGCTGGGAAGCTTACAATGAGCAACAATTGGTTAATCGAACCAAGCGGAAGATGAATGAAATAGACATAGACACCGTCCAGAACCTGATTCAACATGTTTGCCGTACACTGCGTAAAATCGAAGATAATGGTCCATTGAGCGTATTGTAAATATATTTTTCAACAATTTATTAATAGAATAAAATACCCTGAAGAGCATTTTAAAATCCGATTGTTTGATTTGAAATCATATTCAAATTCAAAAGCATGGTACTTGAAGTACCATGCTTTTGAATTTTTCCCAGGACTTATGTTACATAAGTTAGAACAGATGTTTTTTTTTTTTTGGAAATTGAGCGAAAGGGCATGTGTACAGTGGTACTCGAACCAAAGACGTCAACTTTTGCCTAACATCCCACTGCGGGGTAGGTCGAAGCACGAACAAGTTTGCCACTTCAACAGGCAAAAGAAGACGTTTGGAAGACGTTCATGTACCACTGATGGCTTGTGATAGTTATTCTAGCGATATATTGTGTGCACTCTGTTTTGATGCGAGTGATATCAGACGTTGCGAATTAAAGCAAACCCCATCCCATTTGTATTTCTATCAAAATGGAAATTGAAATAAAACAGTTAGCGCAAAACAAAACATTTTTTGATGGTTCACCCTAAGTTGATGAGGGAAAATTGCTCTAAATCGTTCAATTTTCAAGCTACAAAAAAATTTATACATGAAAATTCCATGAAATTTTATGCGCTACAACCAAGAATGTAAACTTCTATTTCTGCTAATAAAAAAGTTAGTTTTTGTATTTCCTTCAAAATGGGGACCACCCTAATTTTAATCAACATAAAAAAATGGGCCTTCGTTTTATTTCAAATTTCACCACCATTTTATTGAAGGTTAAAAATTGACCGATTTAGAGCAACTTTTCCCTCGTAAACTTAGAGTGTACTATAAAAAAAAGTTTTTCTGTCCTAACTTTTTATTTCAATTTTCATCGTAAAATTGTAAACGAGTTGTAGAGCTTTTAAAGACGCATATTTTGATATATTAACTTTGCCGCTATCTTTAACCAATCAATAGTTATTGAAGTTTTTCTTCTAAAACCATCCCAGATTCAAATGTTGTTTTCTCAAGATACAGAATTAACATATCTTTAGTTTTAACATATGTTAAATAATGAATATTTCCCTTTCAAATAACGTCTTGAATTTTTTTTTTGTGTTTTCCCCAATCATAGAAATCAACATTTAAAAAGGGCGTATTTTTTTTGAAAAATTTCAATAACTATTGATTGGTTAGAGCTAGCGGCAAAATTTGTATACCGAAGTACGCGTCTTCAATAGTTCTAAAACTCGTTCCAATCCAACTGTACGGTGGGAATTGAAACAAAAAAGTTAGCGCAAAAAAAAACATTTTTTTATGGTACACCCTAAGATGAGGGAAAATTGCTCTGAATTGGCCAATTTTTAGGCTACAAAAAATGTATATATGAAAATTCCATGAAATTTATTGCGCTACAACTTTGTTCAGAAATGTAAACTTCTATTTCTGCAAATAAATAAGTTAGTTTTTGTATTTCCATTAAAATGGGGACCACCCTATTTTTAATCAACATCAACAAATGGGCCTTAGTGATACAAACTATGTTGTAGAACACCACTTTGCTGTAAAGTTTCAAATTTAGGCGCTGGGAGCATGTTTCCTCGTAAATTCGTGATCTGGACCAAAGTGCATTGTGACAGCTCTTTCTTCTTGATTTTTCACCACAAACCTTATTATAAACGCAAATTGGTTCCTTGACCATATTGTCCACTCCCGGAACTACCGGAACATCCCCGGCGGAACCTGTAGTAGAGGCCATTTACGATTTTACTCCAAAACATGCCGTGCGGCAGCTCTTTCTTCATGATTTTTCATAATAATGAACCAAATTTGTGACCATTAATTTGATCTATTGGAGTAATACGTTATATATAGTAAACGTCATTGGATAACCTAGATCATTTCAATGTATCTATATAAATAAAAATGAGTTGGGGTTTCCTTTGTCACAATTTAACTCGCGAGCGGAAGGACCGTTTGGCAAGATTTTTGCTTTGTTGGATTCGTCTTTTACACCGGAAGGTTCTTACGATGGTTTGAAACCCCTCCCTTCGCTAGGAAGGGGGGCTCGCATACAAGTGAAGCCCAAATTTCTGCATAACTCAAGAACTGATCAAGCAAAGGAACCCAAATTTAGCATGCGGAAGTTTTTGAAGGCAAGCAATGTTTCTATCGTAGTCAGAGACGCCTCCCCTCTCTAGAAAGGGAGGCTCTCGTACAAATGAAACAGAAGTTTCTGCATATCTCAAGAACTAATCAAGCAAATGGAACCAAATTTGGCATTGGGGGTTTTCTGGGGGAATTTTTTTTTTATGGTGGTTTAAGACCCCTACCCTCTCCTAGAAGGGGTGCTGTCATACAAATGAAACTGTAATTTCTTCATAATACTAGATCTAATAAAGCAAATGGAACCAAATTTGGCATGTGGGATTTTAAAGGCAATACATTTTTCTACGATAGTTCGAGACCCCTCCTCTCTCTCTGTTAGGTTGGAGGGCGGTGCTCCCAAACAAATGAAACAAAAGCTTCTACATAACTCGAGAGCTAATCAAGTAAATGGAGCCAAATTTGGCAGGTAGAGGTTCTTGAAGGCAAGAAATGTTTCTAAGGTAAATCGAGACCCCTCCGCCCTCTGTAAGAGGGGGGCTCTCATACAAATGAAACACAAATTTGTGCATAACTCGAGAACTAATCAAGGATATGGAACTCAATTTGGCATGTGGAGGTTTTTGGAGGAGATAAATGTTTCTATGGAAGTTTGAGACTCCTCCGCCATCTGGAAGGGGGCGGGGGAGGGGGGGGGGGTTGCATACAAATGAAACACAAATTTCTGAATAACTCGAGAACTTATCAGGTTAATGGAACCAAATTTGGCATGTGGAGGTTTTCGAAGGCAAGAAATATTTCTAAGTTGACTCGAGCCCCTCCCTTCTCTGAAAGGAGGGCTCATATATGGGTGAAACACAAATTTCTGAATAACTCGAGACGTTAATGGAACTAAATTTGGCATGTGGAGGTTTTTGAAGGCAAGAAATGTTTCTATTGTGGTTTGAAACTCCTCCGCTCACTGAAAGAGGGGTCTCTTATACAAATAAAACACGAATTTCAGCATAACTCGAGAACGAATCAAGCAAATGAAACCAAATTTGGCATGTGGAGGTTTTTGGAGGGTAGATTTATATATAGGGCCTGTTTATAAACCACGTAGACTCATTTTTGAACATCTCAACCCCCCACGTCGTAGACTTTCCTCCATACACTTTTTTTTTAATTTTTGTATGGAGCGTAGACTTTTGCCAAACCCCTCCTCCCCCCAGAAAAGTCTACGTGGTTTATGAATAGCCCCATACAAAAAAAAAGAAATTCTGTCTGTCTGTCTGCCTGTCAGACCCTTATAGACTCGGAAATTTCTGAACCGACCAACGTGAAAATTTATATGAAAGGGCTTTTGGGGCTGGGGAAGGTTCTCATGATTTATATTTGTTTGAGACCCTTACTCTCTCAGCAAAGGGGGCTCTGATACATATGAGACACAAATTTCTTCATAACTCGAGAGCTAATCAAGCAAATCGGATAAAATTTGGCATGTGAGGGGTTTTGAAGGCAAGAATGTTTCTATGGTGGTTCAAGACCCCTCCCCTTTTTGAAAGGGCGGGGGGTTCAAACTCAAATTTTTATTATAACCGAAGAGCCCCGTGTTATGGTTCGAGAACTAATCAAGCAAATGGAACCAAATTTGGCATGTGGGGGGTTTTGAAGGCAATCATTGTATGGTGGTTTGAAAAACAACACCCTCTGGAAGGGAGGGCTCCCATACAAATGAAACACAAATTTCTACCAAAAATGAGAATTATCCAGGATACTTAAACACAAACGTGAAAAAAAAACTCATTCCGAAAAAAACCATAAAAGTGCCAGTTACATTAAATTTTCAGCTAGTCTCATAATATATTTTTTCACGTGAGAAAATATTCACTGCATATGGTTGAATAAGTAGCTTTACTTTGTATAGCCCAAAAAGCCCTAGTTATAACAGTAAATCCTAAGTTCTGAACTCAAGGGCAGTTTGGATGATCTAGAAAATCACAAAATTATCAAATAATTGCAGCAGCATCTAAAAAATATACAAAAATGATAAAAATTTATGTACCATATTCAAGAAAAACGCTTTGCAGAATTAATAAGGCATTTGTTTTTTTTAACTGCATTTTTTTAGGTTCAGGATGGTCTAGGTCGTCAATTATGTCTTATACTTATGTGTTTTTATTAATTTTTTTTTTTTTTTTAGAATGAAAATTAACGAAGAAAAAATTTGCCGAAGACAGCGTATACTTTTATTCAGTTTGTGATTTTGGATTTCATTTTTTTTTCCTTTCGGGGTCTTATAGGTCCGCTTAGGCCTGAAGGGGTTAATAGATTGAGAATATTAGCTACGCACATTCTTGTACCTATTCAAAACGATATGATTTTTTGTGAACGCTGGTTTTTGTACAGCTTGCCTTTCTTACGTTTAAAATGCATAAGGTCCAAATTGAACCAGCTATTAAAGTTCACAGAAAAAAATTAAGAGTTTTTACAAGCGCATACAATTTCTCATCGCTTAATTCGAAGCCAAAGAAGGAGTAAACAACGAAATTGTGTGCAATCTTTCATGCGCCATACAATAATGTTTGCAATCTTCCATACAACAAATTAGATTCAGGCGTTATCTGGCTTAAATTTACATGAAATATCCCATTATTTTCTGCCAAATCTAGCATTACCTTTATGTACATTAAAGACTGGATTCGTAAAAAATGGGACACTCAAAAGAGATCACCAAAAAATCATTTTATATTGGATACTTCTAAAATTTTCAGGAATTAAATAACTATATATTAGCAATGTTTTGGCATAATTTATTTATTGAATTTCCTCCTCAAGCTGAATGCTCGTACATTTCTCTTAACACTGCTCATGATATCTTGGGCGAGGCTTTGGCCATCTTCCTTACACAATTTCTTCCAGTTTTTCTTCAAAGCTTCATCGGTTTTGAATGTTTTTCCACTTTTCTTCAACTTCTTCTTCATTATCGCCCAAAACATTTCGATCGGACGAAGTTCTGGTGTATTTGGCGCATTACAGGCTTGGCGTAATGGCACGAAGCGAGGTCCGGCCAGAATAGCGTGGGACCACGGTGAGAGCGGAGGAAGGGCAGCAAGCGCTTCTGCAAGCATTCCTCTCGATTATTCTGCCCGTTTATGGTGCCGGCTTACTGTATCGAACGGCTTACTGTACCGTCCGCACTCGCAGATCGCCTGCCACAACAGGTACTTCTTCGCAAATTTGTCCATCTTTCTCTTCCGGAACTTTTCCGGACCCTCCATGCGGGACGTACCGACATAAAACTCGAGGCCAGGGATTTGTTTGGTGTCCGCCTTGAAATATGTCTCGTCGTCCATGACGAGACAGCCTGGCTTGACCAGCCACTCACGGTACAGCTTCCGCGTACGCAATTTGGCCACCGTTTTCGGTTTTCGGCCGCTTCCAGCGCGCCGCTCGATGGTCTCGTCTCCTGGAACATCTTCACAACGCAGGACACGGTGGAATGGTGGATTCCAAGCCTTCTGCCGATTCATCTGTGATTATCGATCACCGTGCCCAAGATTTGCTGGCGTAGCTCTTTATGTTTCGAATGCATCTTATAGTACGTTCACACTACAGCTTATACTACGTGATGTAGAATATCTTGATATCATAGGACATGTACATTATTTCCAGTGAAAACTAGATGTATAGTTGCTGATATCAAGATACTCTATATCACGTAACATAAGCAGTAGTGTGAACGTACTATTAAAAACTACTTGACAGATCGCATAAACATAACACTCCAAACTAGTATTACTCAAAATTTCATTAATTTTTACCCACGCGATAAAAAGTTACACTCAAAACAAAGTGTCGCATTTTTTTTCGAGTCCAATCTTTAGATAACGCAGAAAATTTTCTATCTGTGTTCTTAATTGAAACAAACTTATGTTCGACTAGTTTATTGGTGAAAAATCCTTATGCGTCAGTCAAAACTGCGGATGTTTTTTTATCTCAAGAGCCATCATTCTTTTAGCAAATCCCGAAAAACCTTGTTTTAAATCTAACTATAAATTAGAAGAAAAATTAGTAATCTCCATTTAATTCCAACTACCTTTGCTTATCTTCGACAGATACGCGTATTTCGTCTACAATGTGCAGACTTCTTCAGTGTCTCGTACTAATAACTCGACTATTAGTACGAGACACTGAAGAAGTCTGCACATTGTAGACGAAATACGCGTATCTGTCGAAGATAAGCAAAGGTAGTTGGAATTAAATGGAGATTACTAATTTTTCTTCTAATTTATAGTTACAAGTATTCCACTAAACAGCTCAAACCCTCTAGGATTCTTGTTTTAAATACTTTTCCCAACACTTATTTTTAACTCAATCGCAACACCACTATTATCTTCAACATAAATTATCATATTTTCATGATCAGTTAATAACAAACCAAAGTTTATAACAACACTAAAAAACATACACATACAACTTACGCATGGTCCATTTAAATGGTTTTGCGTCATAAAATACGCGTATATATACTAACGAATTGCCCTAAATTAAAGATATCCGATTTTCGTTTCAAATGCTTTGAATTATAATTGTAACAATGATTATTATTTAAATCACTACCAAGTGCATTTAGTTCACTAGATTCTACCAAATCGCAAACCAAATTGACATAGTTCCAATAAAACGCTGGTTTCTAAAATTCGGAAAATGAAACAATACACCATAAATACCGGAATGCATTCCACGTGAAACTATAATGCTTAATAACCTGTTGCCGTCCCGTACTTCGCTCAATTAAAGCTCGAATGATGATATAATCTGATTTTTGATATATTTTAAAATTTTAGAGCATCCGTTCTCGTGATATTTCCGATTTAATTTCAGCATATTCAAGTAATATTCGGAAATACGACCTTTTCATAAAATATTCACGTGTTTCAGTAACCAAAAACGTTTCTCGAAATGTTTGTTAAGTTTCCTACAACTCTCTCTTAGACAGCAAGACAATTAGAAGAACTGTTCAAAAGATATGGGGTAAAATGGTTCAAACAGTATTTTCGTTTATCAAATGCCTATTTTGCTTCTTATTGTATAGGGTATGTGTTCCTTGACTCAGCCTATTATGCAACCATCGATTACATTTTTTATTTTAACTCATAAAGTTTTTAAGCTGTTAGCAAGATTCAACTAGTTATACACTTGCTAAGATAAGTTTGATAACACATTTGGGAGTATGTATCACGAAATGTTACACAACTCTTTCTATAGAGTCAGAAACATTTGAGGGATATGGATTTAATGTCGGTCTATAGGTACCAAATTGGGTCTATTCATGGATGCAACTTCGTCCCACTCGATGAACTTCTTACTAAATGAAGTCTTTGTACGGTTTTTTTTCTTATTTCATTCATTTCATTTCATTCAATTACGGCATTGCCAGCTGTATTAACTATACTTAATAAAAAATTTCACAAAACAAACTTAAATAAAACTGCATTGAAACACTTAAGTGATGTTCATATATGATTTACTAGCGGTTTAATAATGAAGACATTATAATTCACTATATAATGATTTAGTTCTTTCGGTTTGTGTTTAAATGAGCCACTTGAATATAAACAATCACAAACTCATGCATTTCCATTTCAAATTTTACCAATAACAACCTTTTTACTACGTTATTGATACAACAGGCCATAGTTGGGAACATACGAAAAAATATGTCCCCAACATTGGGTCTACGATTTTCTTGTAAAATCATTGTTATTTTAGCTATGTGAACAGTTAATTTGTTACGTGTAACTATTTTCTGCACATCCAGACTGCATTACTCGCTTTATCGATTCAATTAAGACGTATTGAGATCACTTGAAGATCATGTAGATCAACCATTCAGGTTAACCGGCGAAATCATGATGCCCCAAAAGTTCAAGAAATCGAAAATTACGCGGAAGTGAAAAACCATAAGTTGATTAATGACTAAAATATTTACCTGCACTTAGTAATTCAGAAAAAGCACCAAAAAATGAAAAAAGTGCCACTAAATTATTAAGGCCTGTACCAACAAATAATGTGTGATCAGCATTAAAAAATTAGGAATGAGCAATAAAAGATGAGAAAAGATCTTCGGATAATCTAATTGTGACCGGTAAATCTGTCAAATAAAGCAACAGCTATTAGTATATGTGCAATTAAATATGGCAGTATTTCCGCCAAATTATGTAATTTGAGCACTAAACTATTCGCATATGTCTTTCAATTTTATTGGATTTTCCCATAAAAACAGTAAAATGAGCAATGGATAAATAAATAACCATATAAATATCCATTGCTCATTTTACTGTTTTTATGGGAAAATCCAATAAAATTGAAAGACATATGCGAATAGTTTAGTGCTCAAATTACATAATTTGGCGGATATACTGCCATATTTAATTGCACATATACTAATAGCTGTTGCTTTATTTGATAGATTTACCGGTCACAATTAGATTATCCGAAGATCTTTTCTCATCTTTTATTGCTCATTCCTAATTTTTTAATGCTGATCACACATTATTTGTTGGCACAGGCCTTAATAATTTAGTGGCACTTTTTTCATTTTTTATTGCTCAAATCTCTCTTTTAATTGATGATTAATTATGCTGCCGTTGATTAATATTGTCTCAATTCTTTCGGATTACATCGGTCATTCTAATAGCAGCATGGTTTTGTTGATTATTGCTAAATAAATGACACATTTGGTACATAGGCCGAATGGAGGAGCTAGGCTAACATTACATCCCCTTACCCTACTTTATACATTATGTGTAAAAACTTGAAGCTCTAACGTTAGTTTTGGAAAAACTTCAGGGTGGAGAGCTGAAGTGAAAAAAGTGTCTCCAAGGTCAACTTTTAAAGCATTTTTAAAATCTTAACAATTTGCTAGGACAAGCGTGTTTTGATGTTGCAGTATATTAACAGCAGGAAATACAGCCTTTTCATAAATTATTTGCGGTTCTCCAGCATCATAAAAATAACTTTTTCTAAATATGCGTTTAGTTTCCCAGTTTATAAGCAGCATAATAAATAATGGAAAATGATTGACAAAACTTTTCTTATATTTTAGTTAACTTGTATTTTCAATTTATTTTGCGCATACTAAAGTACATCAGTGGGTCTGAGTTCAATCCCAGTCGACGTCGGTAGATTTTCTGAGGCGAAAAAAAATTGATCACGTCTTCCTTCGGAAGTGAAGTAAAGCCGTTGGTCCCGCCTCATATTCATGAGTCGTTAGGTAGGTTCCAGGTGGTGGAGTCGTCTCCCTGGCGTCGGTGATTGTCACCATGTGAGGAAATAGGCCGATGGGAAATAAATATATTAAAAAAAAAACAGTTCGAATGGGCCATCGAACTGATCAAAATTAATGTGGACATCGCCAGAGGCTTTTGTGGCATGAAATCAGCAAAACTAATGTTGAGTTGAAGTGGTAGGAAATTGGCCAAGAGCCCGATTCTTTAAAATTATCATTGTGCCTTGGGTCGGAATAACAAAAAGTAAATTTTAGTTTCTCGCTTGAATACAATTACTTTTGCGATCCTAACATTCGTTCTCAAGCCCAGTCGGTGGCCGAACGGAGACTCAGAACAACAGTTAAAGAGACGATTTTCTGAAACTCATCATACAACTCTGATATTTTTTTCTAAAGTACTTCTAAGCGCATCATTTCCATTACATTATTTACATTACATTTGCACTTAAGATTAAATTTCCAAATATTGGAAATTTACCCCCGAGTTAAGTGGTTTATAGAATTATAGTACGTTCACACTGCTGCTTATATTACGTGATATAGAGTATCTTGATATCACCAACTATACATCTCGTTATGACTGGAAATAATGTACATGTCATTTGATATCAAGATACTCTATATCACGTAATATAAGCTGTAGTGTGAACGTACTATTAGTTCTAGATATCTAGAAGTTTAGCAAGAAACTATCCTGAATTTTGGGCACAACCTATAAAATTCAAAAGGAGACTTTCCAGAGGTTTTGAAAAATTCTTTCTAGAAGTTCAGGGAGAGACTTCTTAAAATAGAAAAAAGGAAATTCGGTCAGGCATATACTACTCAGTAGTAAAGAAAGCACTTCTTAGTAGTTCAAACAGGGATATCCCATAAAATTGAAGACCAAACATCCCTGAATTTCAAGATCAAATCCTAGAAAATTTAAAACAGAGAAAATTTCCAGAGCTTCCCAGAGATTCCTAGAAGTATAGAAAGAAATGACGCAGAATTTAGGGCACATCCTGGAAAATTCAAAAGTAGACTACCCAAAGCTTCGGAACGATAATTTCTAGAAGTTCAGTAAGAGACTTCCTCGAAAAATAACAAATCTCCGATGGACAGGCAGAAACTTCACAGAAGTATTGGAAGCAAGTAGTTCAAACGAGAAGAACCTCCAAAAATTCAGGCCCAAAACTTCCAGAAATTTAAGATCATACTTCCCAAAATTTCAGATCCGAACTTCCCCAAAAATCAGGAGAGGACTTATCAGAGCTTCAGGAAGAAGTTTAGGGAATAGGACTTCTTTGAAGTTTGGAACTTTCAAAAGGTTTTGGAGTTCTTTCCAGAAATTTAAGATAGAACTTCCCAGACGTTAAGGAAAACACTTCCCCGGATTTCAGATAGAAACTAACTACACACTTAGAAAATTTTACAGTATTCGGTAATTTTTTACCGAGCTTTCAACAGCTGAACGTTTGGTAATACGATTTAACTGATTTCGGTGAAATTTTAGAGTATTGCGGTAAAAAAATTACCGGAACTTATCAAATTTAACCGAAATCCGTTATATCGGATTATTGAACTGTTCGCTGTTGAAAGTTCAGTAAAAAATTACCGAATACTGTAAAATTTTCTAAGTGTGAAGGGAGGACACTACCTATGATTTCTCAAAAAATCTGCAACAAACTGCCTCAGGACGATACGTCAAAGAAGTTCATGAGAGAACTTCTCTGAAGTTCAAGAAAGGACTTCCCAGCCGTTCCGGAAGAAACATCTCAAAAGGTTAGTTGTTCCCAGAAGTGCTAGATAGCTGTTCCAAAGCTCAGAAGAGAACATTTCAGGGTTTCAGAATGAAGATTTCTACAAATTCAGGAAGAAGCCTCTCTAAAGAATGGAAATAAACTATCCAGGAGAATTGAGGGTACTTCCTTCTAAATTGAGCAATTTTCCAATAGTTCAGGAACAAACTTCCAAAAGTTCTGGAGAAAACCCAAAAAAAGAATCTTCAAGAACAAATTCAAGGGAATTTTCCGGAAATTCTGGAAAGCACTTTCCAAAGTTTCAATGAAAACTTCCCTCGCAGCTCAGACTGGGACCAATCACAAGTTTAGAAAGAATAAGCTCAGGAAAAAAACTTCCCAGAATTTCGGGAAGAAAATTACAAGATTGTGCACTGCCTATAGGATCAAGAAGGAATTTTTCAAAAAGAACTCCTCAGTTCACAAGAGACTTCCAAGTTTACTAGAGGAATGCTCAAAAGTTCCGAAGGAGACTTCCCAAAAGTTTAGTTGGAACTACCCAGAAGTGCTAGAGAGCTTTCCTGAAGTTCCGAATCAAACATGCCAAAAATTCAGAATGAGACATTGATGAAGTTCAGGAAATCCCTGAAGTTCAGGTAGATACTTATGATCTTATGATAAAATCAGAAAGAAACGGTTCAGCAAGAAACTTTCAGGAATTATAGCAAAGAGCCTTGCAGAAGATCAGGATAGAGCTTCCCTGTTATTCAAGACATAATCACTGACTAACCGAAAAGCAGTCTATGTTAAAATCATTCATATGACCATAATAATATTCATTACTCCTGACACCATATTAAAATATGGTACATACCCCAAGTAACATTGCCGAAACCACCCAGCTTTGTTAAGATTTATTATAGTTTAATGAATCCCACTGGAAATTTATTTTATTTTATAATGGTACCAAGAGCTGCCAATAGGTAATGACTCCACTTTCGACGAAAGTGAGTCAAACACGACTCAAAACTTAGTTAAAATTGCTGGCGGTGTAGAAGATACATCCTAGTAGTTTTAGGAACAATTTCTCAGAAATTCAGGAGTAAATTTCCCTGAAGGTCATAAGAAAATTTCCCAAAAGTTCTAGATTCTCAGAAGTTTAGGATGAAACTTCTAACAAATTTAAGAGAACTTTCCTATAAATTTTGGAAAAGTCTTTCCCAAAGTTTCGATAAAATTTAGCTTGGAGCTCAGGATGGGACTCATTAGCGGTTTAGAAAGAAAAAGGTCAGGAAATAGCTTCCCCAAAAAACCGGAAGAAACTCTGAAGTTCAGGAGAGGACTTCCCAGGGTTTCCGAAGGAAACTTCCCAAAAGTTTAGTTGGAACTACATATAAGTGCTAGAGAGCTTTCCTGAAGTTCAGAATGGAACATTTCAGAATTGCAGAATGAGGCTTTCTCAAAGTTCAGGAATCCCCAGCAGTTCAGGTACTTTGGCACTTCTCAGCAAAACAAGAAGAAACTTTCCAAAAGTATAAGGGATACTTCCTAGTAGTTCACGCAGGAATTTCTCAGAAATTTGGGAACAAACTTCAGATGAGGACTTCTCAGAAATTCTGGAAGAAACTTCAAAGAAATTTAGAGAGAATTTTCAAGAAATTCTGAACAATACTTTGCCAATGTTTTCGATTAATCTGCATCGCCGTTCAGGGCTTTTCAGAAGTTTATAGAGTTAGTTCAGGGAGAAAAAAACATTCCAAATGTTTCTGGAAAGTAAAGTTCGGTTGTTAAATTGGAACTTTCAAGAAAATCAGGAGTGACTGCCAAAAAGTTCACCTGCTTAAAGATCAGAAGAAAATTTCCCGAATTTAGCAAAGAGTTCTGCAGAAGATCATTTGAGGGCTTTTTTGAAATTCAAGAGACTGGTGAACCAAAGAAGCAGTCTATACAAAAAAAAAACATTTTTATGACAATTATGATCTTAATTGCCTAACAAATCATATTGAAATATGTTAAACGCCATCTTCCCAACCGGTTTAGCACAGAAAGAATGTGAGCGACTAGCAAAGCCTATTTATTATAGATAATTTTACAATAACATAAAAATCCAAAAAACCCAATCCATTGATTTCAGTCAAAATTCAACAAAACAGCAGCGAAACAATCGCCGTGGCAATCAATGCTAAAGAAAAACTCCTTCCAGTTACGCTTCCGGACTCCACCGTTTCGTTTCGATAGTTTCTTGCCGATTCCTTTCTCATCGTTGGGTCAAAAGCCTCATCCGGGTAAAATTCTTTGTATTCTGCAATAAAAAAAAATGTTGCTCTGAAAAGCTAATTAAAGAAACAATAAAGAAAACAACCTTTCTGCATCGAACCGATCGTGTACGTGATCCAGTTGCGGAAACTGTAGACATTTGTATAGACTTTGCCAACATCCGCTTCGCCACAGCCGATTCTATTGTTGATGATTCCGTACAGTACACCTTCACAGATCAGCGGACCGCCAATGTCTCCATAGCATGCGTCCGATCCACCGCCGAAGAAACCAGCACAGAACGACATCTGTGGAACCTTTATGTTTCTCTGCTGGAAGTGCTTCTGGCATTGTTCCAGGTCCTGTACCTTTACCTTGGCCATTTGCAAGCATTCTGAAAGGTACTGTTGATTGCGAGATGTTTTACCCCATCCGAACAACGAACACTCTGTTCCCGTACGGGGATCCTGCCACGCTAGCGAGGTGGGTTTCGAATGTGGTTCAATACGGACAGCCTGCTTGAGGAAAATGAGTCCGATATCCTGGTCAGCGGATTCGTACGCAAACGAAGGATGCGTGATGAACTTCTCCGGAAACAGTAATTGTGTCGAGTAGGATGTATGTTTGCGCCGATTCAGTGTTCCTACGACGATTCCCACTTCATGCGGTTGACGATTGACCAAGCAGCTAGCGGCCGTCAAGACAAAATACGGACTTATTAGGGCTCCTCCACAAAAGTGACCCATGCCAAAGTTCGCATACTGATCTTTGTTAATTTCCCGCAAAGAAACCATGTAAGGAGCATCGTTCCACTGGGCATTTATTCCTCCGCTGATTCTCGGTTGGTTGGTACATTCCGTTTGCCGGTCGTCTACGGTCGGCTGCTGCCCAGTGCCAGAAACTACGGTAGGGAAGTAAACCCTTTAGGAGAGTTTGCGTAAGAATGATGTATTTTTTTACTTACTAGGATTCATTACACCTGATTCTTGCTGGCCGTGCTGTCCTTGCTGGCCGTGCTGTCCTTGCTGCCCTTGCTGTCCGTGCTGTCCTTGTCCGAAGCCGGGGCTGCCTTGAGGGTTCGGATTCGGGTAGTTACCACCACTTCCCTGCGGATAAGTGAGCACGTAATACCCATCCGAGGGATTCGCTTGAGGATAAGCAACTGATCCCTGGCCGGGTTGCTGTTGAGGCCATCCCTGCGATTGACTCGGTCCTTGCTGATATCCTCCCTGGATTTGTTGATATCCTCCTCCCGTGGATGGCTGCTGGGTCGGGCCTTGCTGATATCCTCCTTGTGGCTGCTGCTGCGGCTGCTGGTTACCCCATTGTGCCGATGCGGGACGGATCCGGCCGGTGCAGACCAAAAGGACCGACAGGAATGTCAATGTACAATGGGAAGAGCAGTTCCGGAAAAGCTTCATCCTCGGGTGATAGTTTGACAAGGAATGAGAAGAGAAATTTTTTCTTCTCATGATACGGTTGCTGCGATCGGGTTCTGGTGGAGCATTCAGAGGTTGCTGAGTAGAAGTAGAAAGAAGTATGTTGAAGTAAATGTCAGAGATTGATTAAATCATTGATTTGATAAATCTCGACTACTTTTTCAAACAGACGTATCTGATTTTGTAAACAGAGTAGGGAAATAAGATGCAAACGTTAAATTCTTGAAACGCTTAGCACTTTCATGCACACTAGGGCCACCAACGTAAGTAATATCAAGTGATGTTCCTTTTAGTGAGGGTGCTGTTAGTTTTGAGAAATTCAGAATCGAGAATTGTTGTTGAGTCTATGAAATACATGGCTAGATAATGGGGGTTTTACTTCATTTGCGTTCAAATCTATGCCACTTCAATTCGATTGTACAAATATGTAACTACTTTTCATATAAAAGTTTATTTGCATCCTCGATCAGCAGATTTCAGGCAGTGAGGCTATATCTTCAAATCAAAAGATTTAGCTTGTTTTGAAAGTGATCAAAATATTCCAAACAAAATCAATCTCAAGCAAAACCAATTGAAAACAAATGGGTAGTTTCTACCATGTAAATGGTACCACAATAGAGCCACATCGATATGACAAAAGCAAACATTCGAATATTGACTCTTCGAAAATCCAAATCCATTTGAATCAAAAGTATAGTCTGAGTAAATGCTCACAAAATCTTGAGTCACTTGTAAAGCATACTCTGTTGAAATCGAATTAACAAAATCGTGTGTTGCGTGGGCTAACAACACAAAATGTACGTGGGAGTTTTTCTAAATTTACCATTTCCAATGATAGTCCCTTGCGCTGAACTGGCCGGCTTTACGTGCCGCAAGGGCTCAGTAGGGATTGTTTGTCAATACCCGAAGCTAAGAGTCTGTTCCATTGTGGTTATGTGCACTAATTAGTTTTTCTACTGTAGTTTGCTACAAATTTTTTCAGCATTTCAGCATTCAACTTGACAATAGGAAAGTAAGTGGCTACGACTGAAGATTGTGTTCAAGCGGAGTGTATTTTCCATTTTCATTTAATTAATAATTTTAGCACGTTTTGCGACATCTTTGTATTTCGAATTACTTTTGCATTTCCGGGCTCAGAGCAGCATGACAATTTAATGCTTGTAATACTCATTTTGTTTTTCAGCATTTCAGCATAACAGCTCCTTAAAATTCTATTTCTGAACTACAACTACTATTCCAAAGAAGACTGGCATGTGATAGTAGAAGTATATGAGAAGTTTAGTGATATTACAATAAGATATTTCATTTATTTCAGAAATCTTCGAACCGGGCTCTTCGATCACTAAAACTACTTTCTTCGATTTACAGAAAAGTCTGTTGATTCTCAAAATAATAAAACAAATCAAATATATTTTCATTGAAATTTTATTTTTGTTGAAAGGACTGATCTACTCTGCTTTTCAGCTTTTCCAGGGCTATTCTGATATTATAATATAATAATCCAGTGGCTTTCAGTTACATTTTGTAAATACATGTATTATATTTTATTACTAACATTATATACATATATTCCAAAGGGAAAGGGGGAAATACAGGGTGCGAGACGAACTGTAAGCTGGATGAGGGATTCGTGGTTATCCAGCCCAAGTCATGGATGACAATTATGCCTTCGTCAGATCGAGATCAGCGAAGGTCTAATTATCTTCCGACAGTCTACAGTGAGTTTGCTAACCCTATTTTTAACAAACCACCAGACGGAAATCCTGATGTGTATTGCTAACTGTTCATTTCATGTAATAAGAGCATTTCGTTGGAAAGAGATTCTCTATCCATGCCGTGGGTTTCGTGTAAGTGCTTCTGCATACGGGTCCACACCCCCGTTTTTGGCCCTTCATACAATGAAATAGTGAGGATCACAGGAATGTACAGTTTGATCTTGGTGTATCGGTGATAACTAAGGAGTGTATCGAATATAAGCTATCCACATACATTTGCGTTGTACGCATGTGTTTGTGATGGTTTTTTATGCTCTGAGCACTGCATGCTGTGCGTTTGACTGTCAGCTTTCTTTTGTTTACTTGTTTGTGCGGATCAAATTCTGCGTTTTCAAAATGTCACGTATTGAAAAGGAAGTGAAAATTAAGGTTCTGGAAACATGGCTAAGTGAGAAGGGTATTACTATACGAAAATTGGCGAAGCGGTTTGGAATTCATCATGCGAGTGTTAAAACCATCAATCATAGGTTTGGGGAACACTATTCTTTGGATCAGCTACCAGGAAGAGGCAGAAAACCCGGTTCTTCCAACCCGAAACTGGAGCAGAAAGTGGTTCTAATTATGAAGAACAAATCAATGTCAATACGTGATTTGGCCAAAAAAGCAGGAACGAGTGTCGGAATGATCCAGCGTATCAAGAGGCGAAACCACCTGAAGACCTACAAGAAGTAGAAAATCTCGAAACAAAGTGCAGAACAGAAGAAGCGAGCAGCAACAAGGGCCCGGAAATTGTATTCGCGTCTTTTGCAGCGTCCGGATGCATGCGTTTTGATGGACGATGGGACCTATGTAAAGGAGGACTCAAAAACCCTTCCAGGTCCACAATACTTTCCTGCCGTCGTTGGAGAGGATGTGAGCGATGCGGACAGGTCGATTTAAGTGGAGAAATTCGGTCGAATGGTACTGGTATCGCAAGCAATATGTTCCTGTGGTTTGAAGTCAACCATTTTTTCACTACCGGAACTATAAATGCGGAAATCTATCGATCTGAGTGTCTCCAGTAGAGATTGTTGCCTGTATATAAGAAGCATAGTACACCTCGACTGTTTTGGCCGGATTTAGCGTCGGCTCACTATGCCAAAACCACTCTCAATTGGCTTGCGGAAAAGGGTATAGATTTCGTTGAGAAAAATATCAATCCACCAAATTGCCCTCAGCTTCGACTCATCGAACGTTACTGGGCAATCGTGAAGAGGGTCTTCAAGAAGACTGGTAAGGCAGCTGGGAACATGCAGGAGTTCAAAAAAATTTGGGCTCAAGCGTCCAAAAAATGCGATGCAACACTTGTCCCGAAATTGATGAAGAGCATTCGATCCAAAATTCGTGTCGGAATAACTTAAATTTCATCTGGTCTTCATTATGTTCAAGTTTAACCTCGTACAATGAAGGATCAATTTTTTGTATGAATAAAATATCGGTTTTCAACATAATTTGAAAGAAAGTTTGTGGATAGCTTATTTTAGATACACTCCTTACTTAAATTGAATATTTACCTTTTGAAAATCCAGATCCATATGGATAAAAAGTATGGTCGGAGCAAATGCTCACAAAATCACCTGTTAACATACTCAGTTGATATCGAAATCGTGTGTTGCGTGGACTGATAACATAAAATGTACGTGGGTGATTTTGTACGTAAAAGTATCAAAATTTTGATCGTTTAGTGAAAGTTTATGAAATACGACGAGAAAAAAAAGGTGATAATTTCAAGTATTGCTTCAGTTTTGTTTTAGTATATTAAAGTCAACATTTTCTCCGTGTTTATTGTAAGTGGTCATCATCTGAATTAGAGGCCCCTAAATTGAAAGTAGTTACGTTATGGTTTGTAGATGAGTAGTTGTAGCATGTATATATATAAAAAAGAATGTTTGTTTGTTAGTGACGCTTAAACTCGAGAACGGCTGAACCAATCTTGGCGAAATCTTTGGATGATTTGTTCCTTTTGATCCAACAAAGGTTTAGAGAAAAAGTTGGAAAACATTCAAGGAAAAGTCGGAAATTCGTCGGAAGTCGGAAACAAGGCATTTTTCCATTTAAAAAATCAAATTTTGTTTGTGTAAATCAAATGTTGTTTGTCAAAAATACAGAAAAATTAGATAGAAATTAGAAGAAAAATTAGTATTTTCCATTTAATTCCAACTAACTTTGCTTATCTTGACAGATACGCGAATTTCGTCTACAATGTGCAGACTTCTTCAGTGTCTCGTACTAATAACTCGACTTATAGGAAATACTTATTTTTCTTCTAATTTCTTGTTACAGGTATTCCACTAAACAGCTCAAACCCTCTAGAATACAGAAAAATTACAAATAAATGATTTTGAACACAAAAAATTTCTTCAACTTCAAACTAAGCAAACTTCAAGAAATACCCAATTTCCAACAATTAGTTGATAGAACATCTTCAATACAGATGGCAGTGCTAAATTGTCACATTGAAAATACAAAAAACGTTGTTGTTTTGGAAAGTTTCTTCATGATATCTTACAGCACTGTAATCAACTCATGTCAGTCCGGCAAGACATCATAAAACAATCAACAATTTTTCATGCGTTGGAACTTAAAAAAACAACTTCAGTATCGTAACATAATACACCAATTAAAATGGCCAATTGATCACAGATTATCAATTTGAACAATTTGAAATAACTGCCGATTGTCATACTTTTAAAATCCGAAATTGAAAATATCCAAATCCACCAGTATGACAATTGACTGTCTTTTTCAGATTGACAATGAAGGACGGAGTTAAAATCAATACCGAAGTGTATATCGGTATTTTAAAGGACCAAGTGCTTCCCTGGGTGAAGGCCAACTTCTCCGAGGACCAAAACGTTGTCCTACAGCAGGATGGAGCGCGGTGTCACATGTCCAATCGAACCCAACAATGGTTGAACGATAACATGAAGTTTTGGCCGAAGGATTTGTGCCCTCCTAGCAGTCCAGATCTAAATCCGTTGGATTATTCGATTTGGGCATATGTTGAAGCACTAGCCTACAAAACATCACACCCTAGTGTGAAAACCCTGAAGTCAACCATAACACGCACATGGCCGTCAATGTCGGAGGACTACGTCCGAAATGCATGCTCTGGCTTCCGGCGTCGGCTCGAGGATATTATTAATGAAAATGGAGGACACATTGAATAAATTAGTTTAAAAGGACTTTATAAAGATAACTGCACTCGAAAATGTTGATATTATTGCTTGAATTAGTTAAAAATGGGATTTGAAAGAAATAGAACAAATTTTCGCATTATTTTCTGCCACACCCTGTATGTCAAATAATCATTTTGATCCTTTCTTCTCCTCTTATAATTAAGAAGTATCTAGAGCCTTGAATACAAACAAGAAGCTGCAACTGAATTCGTTGTTAGACTTTTTCACTTATTACTGAATGTATGTTTTATTTCCGGTTTGCAAATGGACAATTTACCAAATCTTAGCTTATCTAATCCATGGGCCCTGTCAGCCGTTTGACTACACAGAAAAAAATAATTAATTTTAACAAGCGCGTGAAATTTCCGCTCGTGTAATTCTAAGCCAAAGGCGCCTAAACAACGATATTGTTTGCAATCTTTCATACAACAGGCTTGATTCAGGCGTTATCTGGCTTAAATTTACATGAAATATCCCATTTTTTTCTGCCAAATGTAGCATTCCCTTTATGTGCACTAGATAACGCAGAAAATTCAGTGTTTCTTTTTATCTGTGTAGTGTCTATTTCTACAGTTCAATCTTTTTCATTTCTTTATCATAAGTCTTAATATCATTTTATTTGATAATATTGTTTTATTGATTTTACTTCATAGATCCTTTAAACATTACTTGAAGTGTTTTTAAATTGGAAATATCATCTCAACATCATGGGATCCCATTGATGAACAACAGTTTTTGCTAGAACCAAAGAAATGGAGAGAAGGTATCGATAGGTCCGATAGAGCTCAGCAGATAATGAAATTGAATAGAAGTAGTTTGAAATTGTTGAGAAGATATTTCCTATTTCAAAACATTATAATTTGAATTTAGATTTTTCTTCTTTCATACCATCACTTTGCGTGGCGATCAAGTGTGCTATGCGCGCTGCAAACAGACGTGAACAACAACGCACGGTGGGGTTGAATTCGTGTTTTACTTCTTCTTCTTCTTCTTCTTCTTCTTCTTATTTAGCATTTCAAGCTTATTGCATTCACAATAAGCTTATTGCTTGCTCTCAACTTTGTATTCTAGATGCACTTACACAGTTATTAATTGAGAGCTTTCGATACCAGGTACCATTTTTGCATTAGTATGATTGTGTGGCAAGGCAAGTACAATCATACGCTATTATGCCCATAGGGAGTCGAGAAATTTTCCTTAACGAAAAATTCCTAGACCAGACCGGGAATCGAACCCAGTCACCTCCAGTATGGTGTTGCTTTGTAGCTGCACCTTTACTGACTGTGCTAAAGGAGGACTAAATTCTTGTTTTACGCAACTGTTGATTAACGACCCAACCAGGTGTGTTTAGTACAAATTTGCGACAAAAATAAACAAGATAGAAAGTTTGTGTCAAAAGGAGAGTTGTAGAACGGTATGAGAGGCATCTTTTGGTCAGACAAAACAAGAAAACTTTATTACGTATTTTTTTAAATAATAAGGGAAAATCCGTAGAAAAACACTAGTTTTAGACTCGTTTATCCCTAAAATGTGTCTAAATGCAACTTACTTAAAGTAAAAAGGACACTTTTTAGTAGGATATTTACCGAACTATCCGATAAAGGAACAATTTCTGGCAAGCATAGACCAAAACAGAAAAAGTTGAATAACTCAGTGAATGTTTAGATTTTATAATATGCGTGGAACAATTTTTTCTTCAAATATGATATTCTATCGCCGCTTAAATTATTTGCATTAAGGATCCGAACACCATGTACAATAAATTCCATTGATTGTAGTATTTTTCATTTACATAAATATAGACACTATCATATAAATATTTCATGGGAATGGGAGGGACCATCAGGGCACCCAATAGAAGCACTCTGGATGGGGAGAGTGGAAATGCCAACTCCCCATTGCTAACAGTTTGTGAATAAAGGGCGGGCTCTTCTCCCCGCCCATTGGGGCATCCTCATGTTAGATAGCTTGCTCTTTTGACCAATTGTTCAATCTTGTTGTTGGAAGGAGATTCTTTATATCCCTGTGGATACGTATAAGTGATGTTACCTATCGATACACCCAACCCGTTTTTGGCCCTTCATACAATGGCATGATAAGGATAATCAGTGGTTATTAATGCTTGATCTAGTCTAACAGCGTGGAGAACCGATTGCTGTCGAACTTAGTTTCCGTGCTACAATGGGTTGTAGTAGAGGAAAGGCTTGCAAGATGGAACAGCGCCACTTATGACATTCATAGCGACAACACTATCGCGCTGACAAGTGTTAACCTTATGTTTTTTTCTATTCTTCAATTTTCATTTGCTTTTTTAGTGAATACACTCAATCGATTTAGCTCTTCCAGGTTTCAATGTTCGAAAGTGTTGGCATAATTAAAAAAACCAATTATTTCTTGTGCTTAGTAAGTGAAAATTTTCTATCGATATCAAGAGGTTAACATTTGTGATGGCTAGCATTTTTGGTGTATTTTAATGATCTTTATGATATGATTTTTTTTTTATGTTTTGTGATTATGACGTCATGTTTGTAAGATGGAACACTGTTAGGCTTGTAAGATGGATGGAATTTTTTTTCGTTTTATAACATGAATGATTTTTTTTTTGTTTGGAAATAGCATGGAATCAACAATAAATTTAAATATAACAATACATTTTTTGAAATTGCAATTTTCGATGAATTTCGAAAATAGGCCATATTTTTTTTTTTTTTTGCGACATTATGGACGACGGGCTTGTACGAAGTTCAGGAGCATGTGTCTACCACAAACGAAGGCTTCGCAGTTGTAAAAGTATATGGAGTGTTCTTCTGCAGCTACTACGCACCAGCAAGATAGTTGAGTGAACAGTTTACTAATATGCTGAATCGTATGACAACTGAGCTAACTGGCCTAAACCCGTTGTAAATAGCGGAGGATTTCAACGCTTGGGCGCTCGAGTGTGAGAGCCGTCTTACCAAACCCACGGGCTAGATTCTTCTGGAGGCCTTGCCTAGGCTAAATGTGGACCTAGCCAACGTGGGTACCAAGATTACCTACAATAGAAACGGAGCGGAATCTATAATCGATGTAACCTTCAGCAGTCCTGGGCTGCTTAATAATTGGAGGGTGGATGATGGCTAGACCTATAGCGCTTGGCGGTTTGTAATTGTATCGTCCACAATACAAGGCAGCGTGCGGAAGGAAGAGCATCCACTCCATTTGCCCGCAGATGGAGGACGTCCTACTTTGACATAGAGATATTTAAAGAGCCGCTTGAGAGGGAACGAAACTTACGCGAAACCCAGGAACCTTTCGGTGAACAACTCGTTATGACACTTACACGAGCGTGCGATGCAACCATGCCGAGGAAAGTAAAACCGAGCAATGGAAGATCGCCGGTGTATTGGTGGACGGAGTCAATCACCGGCCTCCGAAAAACATGCCTCCGTGCAAGACGGAGGATCCAAAGAGCGAAAGCCACGCTAAAGAGGGAGAGTGAGCCTGCTTTCAGGGCCTGTGTCAGAAGGCCAATACGAATTCGTAGGGTGACGCCAATCGGGTAGTAATGACCAAAACCAGAGGAACACCGGCTCCTACCGAGCAATCACCAGTGTTGCTGCAGGTGATCGTTGGGGGACTCTTTCCGATCCACGACCCGAGTCCATGGCCCCCCGCCACCGTAGATTTGTCCCATGACCAGCGTTTCAGTATCCCAGACCACAACGGGGCCGGCGACGAGGCGACAGTGATACGATAGCAATGGCGATAGCAAAGTCGCTAAAGGTGAACAAAGTGCCGGGACCGGATGGTATTCCGAACCTGGCCATCAAGACGGCTATCTTGCAGGATCCGGAAATGTTCAGGGTGGTGATTCAAAGGTGTCTGAACGAGGACGCTTTTCCGGACGCCTGCAAAATTCAGACCCTAGTGTTTCTACAAAAGACAGAAAAGCCACTAGGAGATCCATCGGCATATAGACCTATATGTCTGTTGGATACAGCGGGTAATCATCAACAAACATACACGGAGGTTATAAGTGGTCTGTTTAGTAACCAGTTTGGCCTCCGTAAAGGGTCGACGGTGGATGCCATCCTGTCCGTCACCAAGACGGCTGAGGTGGCAATCCAGCGTAAGAGGCGAGAAGTACAAAACTGTGCAGTGGTCACACTTGACATGAGAAAAGCATTCAATAGCGCCAGTTGGGTGGCTATCACCGACTCGCTCCAACGCCTTGAGGTTCCTGGGTACCTGTACAAGATTCTTGGAAGAAACTTCCAGAATCACGTACTGGTATACAACACAGAGGCAGGTCAGAAACGTGTCCAAATCACCGCAGGCATCCCATAAGGTTCGATTCTGGGTTCGATATTATGGAACACGATGTACGATTAAGGAATACGGCTTGAGTTTCCAAACGGGGTGAAGATAGTCGGGTTCGCGGACGATATGGAGATATGTGGTGAATCCATTAAAGAGGTCGAGCTAACGGCCTCGCACTCCATTGGCATTGTGGAGAGATGGATGAGTTCCAGGGAATTTGGAGCTAGCCAACCATAAGACTGAGGTCATGGTGGTGAATAATCGAAAATCGGAGCAACATGCGACGATCAGTGCAGGTAACTGCACAATCGAATCGAAGAGGTCTTTGAGGTATCTTGGGGTCATTATCGACGATAAGCTGTCCTTTGTCAGTCACGTCGATTACGCCTGCAATAAAGCCTCTATGGCTATATTGGCATTATCCCGCATGATGTCGAATAGCTCGGCGGCGTAAGGAAGTAAGTGTAAACTCCTTACTAAGGTACAGCGGGCCGGCATGGATAACCTCCTTGAGTACCAAGAGCTACGTAAGCAAGCTAGAAAATACGCACAGGCCTATGTGCCTGAGTGCAGTTAGTGCACACCGAACCGTATCACGCGACGCGGTCTGCGTCGTAGCGGGGATGATGCCAATAGGCATTGTCATAAAAGAGGATGTAGAGTGCTTCGAACAACGTGGAACAATAGGTATTCGGAAGACCACTAGAGCCACATCTATGGTTGAGTGGCAAAAGGAATCGGACAACTCCCCCAAAGGTCGGTGGACCCACCGACTAATCCCGGAAATTACCATGTGGGTTAGGGACACGGTAAAGTGAACTTCCGCTTAACGCAGATATTGTCAGGCCTCGGCTGTTTTAGACAATATCTGCACTAATATGGGCATGCTCAGGGGAGTTGAGGAAACCGTGGACATGTGTTCTCCGCATGTCCTCGCTTCGACGGCGCGAGATCCGGCATGATTGCCGTAACCGGCAACGATACGACTCCGGATAATTTGGTCCAGAGGATGTGCCAAGACCGGGACATCTGGGATGCGGTATGCGTAGCAGCCTCCCAGAGCGTCCTTGGCCTCCAACAAAAATAGCGAAACGACCAACGGCAGGTCGAAGGAACCACCTAACTACTAAAGCCCTAAGTAGTAAGACGTAGTGGATGCTTAACAAGCACAATAGCCCCCCCGTCATCGAAGTAATATCGAAAGGCGGTTCTGGGGAGGGTCCAAAGCTTAAGGCACGGGTGGGTTTTTAGTGGGTCGAGAAGTTGGCACCCTCATCCCCAGACCCTGAGTTCTCCAGGTGTCTGATTGCAGATTTTCCATTCAGTCTAAAAAAAAAATATTATCATAGAGCTAGAAATGAGAAGAAAAAATAGTATTTTCCATTAAATTCCAACTACCTTTGCTTATACTGACAGATACGCGTATTTCGTCAACAATGTGCAGACTTCTTCAGCGACAATGTGTAGACACGACACTGAAGAAGTCTGCACATGTAGAACGAAATACGCGTATCTGTCAATATAAGCAAAGGTAGTTGGAATTTAATGGAAAACACTATTTTTTCTTCTCATTTCTAGTTACTAATTCCACTAAACAGCTCCAACTCTCTAGGATTCAGGATATTCTAGTTAAGTTATATGTACCCCGTTCACACTACAAACTATATTTCATGATATACAGTATCTTGATAGCAAATGCCGTGCTAGTTATTTCCAGTGAGTACTAGATGTATAGACACTGATATCAAGATACTCTACATCACGTAATATAGCTTGTAGTGCGAACGGGGTGTTAAATAAGAACTTGTGAGGTTATATACCTTATTGTAAATCGGCAGTTCAATCAGTAGACGTAAAATAACTTTTGTACAAATTATCAAATGAAGTTACGTTCGAAGTTCACTCCCTGATTCTTCATTAGATTATAGGATAAATATGTTGTTGTTTTTTTTTATTATTATTAATGAAAATTTATATCCATCGGATACATACATTCCTGTCAGCTCAGTTGTTTGAAGTGTAATAGAGTGTTTTATATGTGGTGAGTGTTGCTAATAAGTCATAAGTAAAGATTGGACTCGGAAAAAAATGCGACACTTTGTTTTGGGTGTAACTTTCCATCGCATGGGTAAAAATGAATGAAATTTTAGGTAATACTAGTTTAGAGTGTTATTTTTATGTGTGCAAAATTTGCGATCTGTCAAGTAGTTATCAAGATTCATTCGAAACAAGAAGAGCTACGCCAGCAAATCTTGACCGCGGTGATCGATAATCTTGGTCAGTCGCACAGATGGATCGGCAAAAGGCTTGGAATCCCCCATTCCACCGTGTCTCGCGTTGTGAAGATGTTCCAGGAGACGGAGACCATCGAGCGGCGTGCTGGAAGCGGCCGAAACCCGAAAACGGAATACCCAGAGAAATCGCGGAAGATAAGGCAGTACTTCAAGAATATCCCGAACCTTTCCACCCGAGACGTGGCCAAAAAGGTCAATTCATTGAAGTGGTTCGCCCAGCAGAAGCGGGCTGGGCTACGTGTTTTCAAGGCCAGGAAGGCGCCAAACCAGACTGACAATCAAAACACGGTGGCCAAATTGCGTGCGCTGAAGCTGTACCGTGAGTGGCTGGTCAAGCCAGGCTGTCTCGTCATGGACGACGAGACATATATCAAAGCGGACGCCAAACAAATCCCCGGCCTCGAGTGTTTTGTCGGTACGTCCTGCATGGAGGTTCCGGAAAATTTCCGGAAGAGAAAGATGGACAAATTTGCGAAGAAGTACCTGTTGTGGCAGGCGATCCACGAGTGCGGATGGTACAGCAAGCCGTTCGTTACACCCGGCACCATAAACGGGCAAATTTATCGAGAGGAATGCTTGCAGAAGCGCTTGCTAGCCTTCCTCCGCTCTCACCGTGCTCCCACGCTGTTCTGGCCGGACCTCGCTTCGTGCCATTACGCCAAGCCTGTAATGTATTGGTACGAAGCGGAGGGTGTTAATGTGGTCCTGAAGGATGCAAACCCGCCAAATACACCAGAACTTCGTCCGATCGTTTTGGGCGATAATGAAGAAGAAGTTGAAGAAAAGCGGAAAAACATTCAAAACCGATGAAGCTTTGAAGAAAAACTGGGAGCAATTGTGTAAGGAAGATGGACAAAGCCTCGCCCACGATCTCATGAGTAGTGTTAAGAGAAATGTACGAGCATTCAGCTTGGGGGGAGGAAATTCAATAAATTAGTTATCAAGAAACATAGTTAATGTATAGTTATTAAATCCCTGAAAATTTGAGAAGTATCCAATTTAATATGAATTTTTGGTAATCATTTTTGTGTGTCCCATTTTTTCCGAGTCCAGTCTTTACACAAATAAAATGATCAATTTAAAAGACGCGTAAGATTTCACCTCGTTTTCTTGCAAAGCAAGCGTGAACAACGTTATATTAGCAATCTTTCATACAGGATGCAACATTGATGTAAACCTTTCATACCCAGATAAAGATTAGATTAGATTAGATATCTTTATTATTGAGCTTTTCAGTACACAGATAAAAAGAAACATTGAATTTTCTGCGTTATCTAATGAACATAAAGGGAATGCTAGATTTGGAAGATATTAATGGGATATTTCATGTAAATTTAAGCTAGATAACTCCTGAATCTAGTCTGTTGTATGAACGATTGCAAACATTGTTGTATGACGCATGAAAGATTGCAAACAATTTCGTTGTTTACGTCTCCTTTAGCATGGAATTAAATGAGGGGAAATTTTACGCGCTCGTTAAAATTAATTGTTTTTTTTTCTGTGTACATGAAACCTGATTCCAGCAATTTTTGGCTTAAATTTACTTGAAAGATCCCATTAATTTATGTCAAATCTTGCATTCTCTTCATGTGGATTAGATAACGCAGAAAATTCAATGTTTCTTCAAAACTGTGTTTGTGTCAGTTTCACTTAACTTTTTCCTATGGTCGTGACTCCTCCTAATGGTTCACCTTTGTGGACACTTTCTCTTTTCTTTTCTGTTGCCTTCAATTTGCATATATTCTTGAAACATTTCCAATATCTTCCTCCTTATGGCTTTTATCACGATCTTTAGTTTTATCACTATCTTTATTTGCGACAAATTTCTTCCCTTCATTTCCTTCTATTTTTCTTATTATGATTGACAACTACGATCTTCAACTTTTTACCTCAAATCCTTTATTTCAAGGGCCCATTATTCAGCAAACCCCTTTTTCCCGTTTTTCTTCTCTCATTCTGTGCTTCTTCTTATCCGATCCATCGATTCAATCACTTCCTCTCATCTTGCGTGCAAGTTCCATCATCGAGCGGCGAGAGAGAAAGAGAGAGCGAGTTCCAACCATCCGCGAGAGAGCCTCAATCTATGCAATCAGAAGTTCACCTTCTCCCGTTTTGTTGGCTGATCAAAACAACAGCGCCCATCATGGGCCAAGTTCAGTTTGAGTCGTACCTTCGTTCGAGCGAGAACAGCGGTGAATGTGAAAATGTGACTTCCTTTCCTGCTGATTTTGGTGGACAATTGATGAGGCTTTAAATCGAAGAGGAAAACAAAGTGAATTTATTAAAGTGTCTCCGCGGTAAACGTTATTTTCGGACCAAAACAAAGTGAAGCGCTAAGGAAACGCAGCTACTTCGGGGTTGCTACAGTGGAAAAATGGGACGATATGTGAGGGAGTGAGTGAAGAAGTGATGTTAAAACCAGCTGGTTCCGGGCAGCAGCAGCAGCAGCAACAGTACCAGAAGCAGTGTTAGGGTTGAGCGCACTTCCCACAGCAAATTCAACTGGTTAGCATAATTATTTCAAGTAAAATATTTGTATCGTTCTGCTCAAGCCGGAAATTCATTCTAGTCGTTAGAAGGTGTTTCTTTCGAGAAGGTTTTCAAAGGAACGACCTTCGGTTAAATGACCCCTCGTCGAATCAATTCCATTTTCCGGAGTTGAATTTTCGACGCACACTCCATTTCTGTAACCCTGTGTCAGTCGACCTGTGGCCTCAAGCTTGGTTGAATAGTAAACGGTATTAACAAGCTGGAGGGGGTGGGCTCGATTCCCGATTTGGTGGAGGAAATTGTTCTGATTGAAATATTATGCACTTCCTTGTACGAGTACACAGAGTATCTGGAAAATCGTACACAGCAAACGCGTAAAAGACTGGAAAAAGAAGTAGTAGTTCACCTCCCCCGCCTGCTATGTCCTGTAATCTTTCTGCTGTCGCTAGTCGCATGGGAGGAAAGCGAATTGGGAGCAGTTGGAGCAGCAAAAAACCTGGAGCTCTGTGGTTTGCACAGATGAAAAATCCGTTGAGAGGAGCATCATCCCCTCGTGGAGAGATGCCCAGCGAAAAATTAGGCAAAGCTGTGGACAAGTGAACGTAAGTTGAAAGGACAGGTGCGCTCCAAGGGATTTTAATCCATTTCGGCTAAGAACCGAGTGACACGGACAGACGGATGCAGTGTGCCCTCGAGCAAGATCGATAATGATGGAAGAAGGTTGGAAGCACGGTGTAAGAAGAACTGATAAATGTTGCCAGTTGCCAGTGTATCATGGAATAATTTTGCACGAGTAATTGGATATTGAACGGTGGGTGAGAAGTCAGGGCCTGAGTTGGTGCTGAACAAGTTCGCAGTAAGTTGAGATGCATATTTTATGTTGCAAAAATGTTGCTCCTCGGTGGAAACAGCTTGAGGGTACCCGGTGTGATGCAAATGGTAGAAGTTTCTTCCTATTCGGTGTGGGATGATGGTTGCACCAGTAATAAAATGGGTGGAAGTTTCGCAAAGAATATGCAGGTCACGAACTACGGTGCATCACATAAGCATAGTTGATGGATCTCTCGGGTGCAGTTTGTTACAAAGAAGGATAGAATGAATGTTTTTCTGAAAAGCAAAGACGACATTGAGTGGACATTACGTGATTCAATGGATGACAATCTGAGCTATAACTAAAAGAAAGTGGAAAACGGGTTACCGGATGAACCAGGATAGTCGATGCAAAAACAAATTTGAAAGTGATTATTGAAAATTGGACATATCTTAATCGAGGAGACACAGTGTCAGTTCATACATATTAAATATTGCAGCTTAAATTTCACATCCACATATTTCCCTTGATCTCATTATCTAAGCGTCAAAGCCAATATTAATCCTTTGCTTTCAAGAGATTGAAGAAAAAACAAATTGGATTCATATCGTAAGTTTGATAACAACACAGAAAACACCTCGTTTATTTACAAGCCAAAGGAAGCGTAAACAACGAAATTGTTTGCAATCTTTCATGCGCCATACAACGATGTTTGCAATCTTTCATACAACAATCTAGATTTAGGCTTTATTATTTACCTGAAATATCCCACTATGTTCTGCCATATCTAGTCCCAGAAAATTAAATGTTTCTTTTTACCCGTGAATGACAAACATCACAAACAGTTGCACAGTTTGAATTCAATGTGGTGTAGTGGTAAGCGTGATCGTTTCTTTCCACAGTCGGTTTCGAATCAATTCCAGTCGGTCCCATTGGGCAATTGCTGAGACGAAAAATCGCTGATCACGTCTTTCTTTGAAAAGGAAGTAGAGCTCTTGGTCGGGGCGCACGTGTTGATGGGTTTTATAATTGTGTTGGGCCCAGGTAGTCTCCCTGGCGTAACGAACCAGCCGCAGGCTGAAAGTCATATGAAAACAAAACAACTACGCATTTTTATTACTAAATTTAACTGCTCACAAACAGTCAAATAAATTGAAAGTTTTAGATCATTTTTGTCTTTTTTGTAAGCTTGAGTATTGTACATCTTGAGAAAAATCCACATAATAGCCAACAACTTATGCGCCGGCCAGTTACGCGCCGGGTTATGCGCCAGCAGTCTTGATGAATAAATGTAAATAACAAACGTCAAAATATTTACTTCCGTATCAAGCAGAATATTTATCGATTTCGCACAATTCACAGCAGTTTCCAAATCCGTTATTTGAACAAATCTAATAAGATGTATCGAATCAAGATAGAGGCGTTTGGTCGACATGCATCAACTAATACCAAGTATCGCGTGCTGTACGGATTCTTTTTCCTGGGATTGTCCAAATCGCAATTGACGAATTCCACGCCAATTCATCCAGTGGTTGGCCGCCCCCCTTCAGAATCTAATGAAACTTTGTGGGTGTGTAGACTATAGTCACTAGATTCATAGTCTGGCGGATACAATGACGGGAGCCATTTTGAACTGTCAGTTGGCGGAGCCAATTGAGCATATCTCGAGTAATTCATGTTGAGCGCCTAAAAGCCATTTGTAAACAATGACTTTAAACGTTTATTTCTCACGAATAACGAGAATCCCACTATATCCTGCCAATCCATATGGAAGAACTAACATTCTTCTACCAAATGCTGCTTCCATTTCACGAGAGTGATTTAAGATTCAAGAAAAATCGATATTTAAAGTCACTGTGCACAAATGGCTTTAAGGCCCTTAACATGAATTACTCTAGACTTGCTCGATTAGCTCCGCCAAGTGACAGTTCAAATTGGCTCCCGTCGTTGTATCCGCCAAACTATGAATCTAGTGACTATAGTGTAGACTGTCTTTTCAAGCAACTTTGTATACTTTGTTTTTTTTTTAAATTTATCTAGACTACCATTTGAAATGGGTTTAAGTTTTTCGATCGTTTTTTTTTTAAATCAACATAACTGAAAAAGAAAAAGACTTACAAAAAAAAATGTATGGGTGATTTTTAGAAAATTGTCCTAACTTCTACGAAAAAAAAATGTAAAATCGATTCTTACACGCTAAAAAAATATATTTTAAAATTTAAAGGAAATTTGCAAAATATGTCTATCTTAGAATTTCACAATTTTATTTTAAATAAATGCAATATAATTGTCAAGAAGCTCGCCATACATTACAAGATGTGCACATAAAAGGAAAAATGTTTTTCTAACAACAAAACTCAAAAAGGAAAAGACTAACAAAAAAAACGATGTATGGGTGACTTTTGAAAATTTGTTTCAGCTTTATTGAAAAAAAATCTAAAAAATTATAAAATCGATTCTTACACACTAAAAATAATATTTTAAAGTTTAAAGTCAATTTGCAAAAAATGACTTTCTTAGAAAACGACGATTTTTTTTTCAATGCAATAGAATTTCCTTCAAGTTTGCCATACAAGATGGGCACTTAAAAGGAAATTTTTTTTTCTAACAACAAATTTTTCATGTCGACATAACTCACAAAGGAAAAGACTTACAAGAAAGTGATATATGAATTACTTCAAAATAAACCGTTCTTTATTATTTGAAAAAAAAAATTAAAATTTGTAAAATTGATTCTTACACACTAAAAAAAAGTTTAAAAAAAATTTAACATCAATTTGCAAAAAAAATGCTATCCTTAGAATTGACCGATTTTTTTTTAATAAAGGCAAAATAATTGTCTAAAAGTTCGCCATGCAAGGAAAACAATTTTTTCTGACAACAACCTTTTTAATGTCCATTTTTTACCGTGTATCACTCGTATAGTTATGGTCTAGGGGCAAGACACTGAGCAATCCTGAGCAACTCTGAGCAAATATGAGCATCTCTTTAATTCACTGGATTCATATCATGATTTTGAACATTCATACCTTTTGTAAAAGCTTGGTTTTGACAGTGAAATTGCATAATAAAAACAAAAAGTTTTGTCGTCAAAGGAACCATGTAAACTTTGTTGTTTTTGTCTCCGGCTAGTCGTTAATTTATATTTCTTGGTTGTGAAAATGTTCAATGCAGATACCTCAGTGACTCCTACTGATCTAGATCGTTTGGTAAGTATTTTTGGATGATGTGTATATGATGAAATTATTGAAAAAATATACCTTTACAGGACACGTTTTGGCAGAAAGTAGAGGCTTTACTCCACTGATCATGAATAAGACTGTGATCCTAGTTGTGATCTGTCAACCCAAAGTTGTGAAATTATTTTTAATGGTTTTATTATAAATCAAGGTTGTTTTCTTTCTTGCTTGTGCCTAAAAGTAGAACAGCCTACCGAATGCTGGTGTCTATCGATAAAAATCACTGTAAATGCTTCACAAGAGTATGGAGGTATAGATGTGGCATAACGACTCTATGCGATGTGTGTCTGGTTCTCACATATCAAATATGTGTTACTGCACCAGCAATTTTTTCCACAATCGAAGTTAACGTCGAATGTGTTGGGTCAATTGACTTCCGAACAGATCACCACCAAAAAGAAACCAAACCGGATTGACCTTTCGCAAAACTGGAGTTTTCAATATTTGCGATTGGTCGAAACGGCTTGGTCTCTTTTGGGGGTAACTCTTTTGGCAGTCAATAAATCCCTAGGGGTGAGACAGCTCTACTCTGAGTTGCTTTGATGCACCGAGTTACTCGCAAGTAACTCAATATAGCTTGAAATTAAATTAATATTCATCGGTTCTTATCGGTTGCCAGGATTTCGAAAAGATTGACTTCCAACTAGACTTCCAATTTGTTTGAAAACGTTGTGGACTGTCTGCTAATGGCAATAGAAGATGGCACAACGGTGACTCCAATTGAAGTACAATGATGAGTCATGATAGCGATATGTATGGATTCGCAATTTGCTAAACATCGATTCTGAGAAGCTTGTGTCGAAGTGCAGCGGGCTGAGCTTGTTTGTGTGTTCTCCTGCCCTTGTTCCAAAACACCAGTTCTTAGTCTGGCCGTCTGGTGGAATGATGATGCATAAGAAAATTGCAGATCAGCCAAAACTGATGGGTTTATACAAAGTTTGACTTAATTGTAGACATAAAAATAACTTCGTCTCGAAAAAGGAGATGCCTTACAAGAATAGTCGTAAATACGGTATAAAATTGTACGAGCATGTAGTTTAAGTGAATGTTGCTTGTTTTCCTAAAACATTGAAAATAGCTAGTTTCCATTTGTGCACACTCGAGAGCATATGTTCTAGCGTCGATTTATTTGACAACTGCTGAGCAAAAACAGAGAGCAAAAAAATGACAGTGCTCGCTTGCTGAGCAACGAGAGTTACTCGAGGTACCTCAAAAGCAACTCTGAAATTACTCGCGATAAAGAGCTGTCTTGCCCCTTGATAAATCCCACATATTCCATCTCCTTTTTTTCTTCCTACAAGAAAACGACAATGAAACTATACTAAACAATCTACTAACCATAATCGAGGTCCAATTCCTCATCCAAATACTGTGACCTATATTGCCTTCTTACGATACGATAATAAATTATTTTCCCCAAACAGTAAACATACTGCTGTTATTGGTTGCCAAGGTTGCCAAGGTTGCCACCATGTTCACCGAAAAATTCAAGCCAGTGCTGCCATATTACGTTAAATCGAGTAAAAATTATTAATTTTGTTGAAGGTAATGCATTCTGAGCAAACGTGAGTTTTATGATCAAATATGAGTGATGTTGTTCTTTTCGTTTTCGCACACATTTTTTGGCATTCCTACCACTCTAAATCTTGGGGGGAGAAGAACATCCTAGAGTGTGCAAATTTGATGAATCCTGAGTAACTTTGAAGGAAAAAGTTAGTCACGAAAAAGGGGTCTTCAACACCCCTATAGAAATAAAATAAAGAATTTAATGTATTGAACATTTGGTAAAAAAAACAATAATCATCTAGACTATCATTTGAAAAGGGTCAAAAACATTAAATTTCCCTTGACATCAGTACAACAGAACCAAAAGTGTAAAGTACAAGTCATTCATAACTACTTATTCGGATATTACTATTTTTAAGGGCGATTGAAATATGGCTTCGTATATCTTTGGGTAGAGTGGAGGTAGCAAGTGGAAGGAAGGTCAAGATTTGTTAAGAATGTGTAAAAGGAATGGGGAAAATTGTGAGAGAGGGGGACTGATAAATCTAAAAGAGTAGCAGACGTCATATTTGAATCGTCTTTAAAAGGATATGCATGAAGTCTTATCAAATTAGAAAATTCTTATTTGATAACATTTGATGCATATCCATTAAAAGACGATTCAAATAAGACGTTATTTGAATTTTCGAAGTACTGTTTATGGCAATGAAAACTCTTAGGTTTTTGCTTGGTTAAGGTTTTATTTTATTTATTTTTTATAAGTACATTTTCACGTCTTAGTAATTAACATAGCTTCATTTAATTAATTTATAAATTTTTCTCATACAAAGGGACTTTTGGATTATTCTTTGAATTAGAAAACCTGTAAGCTGAAATATGATGTTCTGCAATAGGTACAAAGCAATGAAGTTTGGAGGATAGAGCTGACTACTCGCGGCCGTTTCGAGGTTAATAGGAATTACAAATAACGGATGGAAAAGAGGGTGTGAATTTAAAGTATGGTTTACATAACACATTAAATTTAAATTCTTAATTATCTAAACACTTATACCTATACTATTTATGGTTTTCTTTTGACTTGAAAATTTTTTGAAAAAAAAAAACACACACACACATACACATATGAAAAAATTTATAGTAAACATACAGGTTAAACTAACTACAAGGCTAATGTTAGTCAAAAACACATAAATGAGTTTCATGTACTCCAAATCACGTACAGCCAAAATATCTCGAATTGCCACATTGGGTTCCCAAGTAGCACAATATGTTTCAATAGAGCATAAAAACCTCCTTTGAAACAAATATGGCTTAGTTTTGTTTGGCCATGTACTTGAAAATCACCTACAATTGCAACGGAAAAAGCGCAAGAGGTGGAGCCTTTTTGCAACTTGACATAGAGTTGCAATAGAATTTTGTAAAACTTAGAAATGTTGGAAAATCATGTTGCAAAAAAGGTATTTGATACATTACGTGATGCAAAACATGCCGGTGTGTAAATTTTATGTTGTTTTAAACTTGCATTGACTACGTACATAAAAAATATCGATGCAATAACTCTGCCAAAGTCAAAATAATCAACATGTTTTCTGTTGTTCATATTTTTGCGAGGATATTTTTTTTTCAACCAAACATAAATAATATAAATACAGAGAAGTTAAATCAGCTCAAAACTGTGAAGCAATAAAAGTATTTTTCAAACGCTTTTAGATGGATGGTCCAATATTGTGAACTACTTCGAAAAACTTAAACGCCCCTCAATGATTCTTCGAAAATAATACGTGTTTCTGAGCTTGAAAAAGAAAACAATTGTGTTGAATTATGATAACTTTTGAAAAAAAAAAGATTTTTATGCATTTGGAAAATAATAAATCGCTACAGGCTTATATTAGGTACAATTTGTAGATGAATGAGTAAAATTTCAAATACTCATTTTATGTTGAAAAATGTTGGTACACGGTGACAACAAACATACCGAATACACTACCGGCTAAAATAATTATGAATCCATTCTCGACATGGAAGTACTCCTTAGATATTATTCCGAGTAGACATCTTGAAGATGTAAATATCTGAACAATAATGATAGTAGTAGTTTGTATGTGTTTTTTCATGACTTATGCCTTGTTTACTCAAAACTTATAGTTTCAAACTGAAAGTTATTGAACTTATAGCTGCTTTTTCGGATCTATTTAACTTATTCAAAACAGAACGCTTGTCTGGCATTAACAGTAAGACAACCATTTCCAATCCGCCACTAGCAAAAAGGGTTCTATCCATCTATTGAAACAAACTTTTAGAATAATTCTGAAGTAATGCCATGTTTTTTTTAAAATAAAGGGAAAAGCATTCGAGTGTGGATTCCGTTAAGGGGGGCTATTTGGTTAGAATGACCAAAAAATTCATTTTTTTTTTAAATAAAAAGTTAGCAAATTTCCCGTAGAATACGCTCCTGAAAGCCTTTTTTTGAAATTCGAACTCCAGTGTTTCTTTTCATCGTTTTTCGAAGACGCCTTTTTCGCGCGCAGCAGGTTTAAGAGACGCTTGACCGAGAAGACCTTTTTTCAACGTGTTTTTCTCAAAACAGCATTTTCGGAGTTTATGTCGGTGATGACTCAAAAACTAATTATTCGATTAAGCTGAAACTTAGGATTAGGATTTCTTTATTATAGTATTACCTTCTATATGAATTAAAATTTATTGTAATATTTTTGAATTAAAAATGGAAAAATGTAATAAAACGTCGGAACAAATGTGGATTTTTTCTAAAAAGAAACGCCAAAAGTTCAAATCTCCTTTTTAATTTTTTTCACTCAGTTCATCTACTAACTGTTAATGTAGTTAATTCATTGCGATGTGAGATCGGCGGTCGTAATGGTCGGTTACTCCCAGCCCCATTCAGTTGATGCATTGTGCAATTTTACTGATTCTGATCAATCACGGAGAAGCAACCATCGATACGTGCAGTTAGTCAAGCTAAGCTAAGCTAAGCTAACTGTTAATGTAGTTAATTCAATTTTTGGGTTAACAGGTTTCAGATCAAAACTGCGACCAGGAGAGCCGGCACAAGCAAAATACAACGACTTTTTCAACGCACTCTAACGGCCACCATTTTGTTGAAAAAAAAATTGAAAAAATATTTTTGTTTACTACATGGATACACTTATAATTGTAAAAAAATTCGATTGATTTGAGTTAAAATTCCCCCTTGAAAAATAATTAACAAAAATGAGTTTTTTTTCTCGTTTTAACTGTATATCCCCTCTTAAGAGATTGAAATAAAATTTAAAAATTAAATTGTGTTGTTATCAAGTTTTTCGTACATTCGAAACCCGAATTGTTTGAATATAATTAACCGTAATTTTGGACGAGAGACAAGAGACAACAAAATTATTTCAACTGTAAAAAAGGGCTATTTCAATTAAATGAAGAACTGTTCTACAATTAAGTATTTGTTTTTGTGTATTTGTGCGAAAAATTTAAAGTGCAAACAAATTCAACTATTAAATAATTAAAATATTAAATTATACGATTTTTTATTAAAATAAAATGTGGTGCAGTAAATTTCCATAACTTAGTTTTCTAGGAACTGTTTATCTACCTTTTGAAAAATTAACCAAACTCACACAAACCAAGTGGTGATTAGAACTAGAAATGAGAAGACAAATTAGTATTGTCCATTTTATTCCAACTACTTTTGCTAATCTTGACAGATACGCGTATTTTGTCTACATTGTGAAGACTTCTTAAGTGTCTCGTACTAATAACTTGACTTTCTTCTCATTTCTAGTTGCAGGTATTCCACTAAACAGCTCAAACCCTCTAGGATTCAAGTGGTGATATTTGTTAACGTATTTGTCCAAGTATTATATGATTTTTTATTATCAATAGCACGAAAGAGTTAAAATACAATACATTAAAATTAATCGTAGAATTCTTGCTGCACTTCAGCATACAAGTCATTAAAGTTTGGCCTGTGAAATCTTTGTCATTTCTATGATTTGTACCTTGAAAAATTTAAAAAGGCGACACAAATCGGAGATGATGGCTGTCAGTTCTGTATTTTAGTGCCCTTCACATACTTCACGCACTTGTGAATAATATAAGGTAGATGTACCTTTTTCTTTGTTAGCATTGTGAGCTTATTGTGTATATTGATAAAATATTTGCCTGTTTGCAAGTGTTCTGAAAACAATTTTACTATATGCAAATGGACACACACTGGTATATTACTGGCATAATTTTAAACGCATCTTAACCAAATTCATTAATTGAAGAAGTATTTTGTTTTGATAGCATTAATTCAAAAACATAATAGCTGATTTGCATTACTCCCAACTAGCAATCCCACTACCGTTTTTTTTAATGTTGACATAAGGTAGCTCATATATTTGTTAGAATTAGTAAGGGCAGGCAAAACAAGAAAAGCTCTTTGCGAGATCCTTGTAAAAAAGTTAAATAATGTTGGTCACTACCATAAGAATAATATCTTCTAGAGATTGCATAATGAGCAATTATGCAATTCAAGCCACTTACGGTGTGAGGGCTCTACAATAATATCAACTTCTAGAGATCAACCGTTCGCCATCCATTTGAGGCAATATCAAAACACATTTGGTCGGTAGTGTACATTTCATTCGGATTTATTTCATTCGTCATCACTGTCATGGTTTTGTGGCATTGAACGTTTCAAAAATGTTACATTATTTAATGACTTTATGTTCTGTTTTCATTACGTCGCACAGGTGGCTTAAAAACGTATCTTTTGATCAATGATACAAAAGCGCAACGGCTTTTGAACATTCTTGCAATATCATGCACGACGATTGATTTTCGTGTTTTATATTAGCTGGAACTACGTAGCAAAATACATTTTGAAAACCTAAGTATCAGAACCCTTCATTGGAACAAGAGTATACCTTTTATGTCTTGTTGCACTGAAGGTCCAAATAACTTCATTATAAGCATCACATAGCTGATACAAATTAAAAACGAGGAGACTCCACCTAGATGAACTCAAGTTCTAATTATTATGAAAGTGTTTAGTAATTTTCTAAGGCAACTTTGATGCCATATAGAGAATCATACATAAACTCTAATGCAAGGTTGAATAATTTGATGATCTGTTTAGAGTATGTTATGCAATAAATATTATTTTGTTCACAATAAATGTTGCATTTGTTGCTTGGTAGATTTAAAAACTAATTTATTTCAACATAATTATTGATAGATAAATCATTCTTGAGTTGAATCTTAATTTGTAAAAAGTTAATAATACATGCATATTTTGTCCCCTCAATGTGTCATGATAGTTTCAAACTCCTATTTCCATCTCAAAAGCATAATTATTTATAAGGTTCGTTGCAAGTTGGCTGAGACTAGACTGCAATCATTCATCTATGTTGCGCACTAATTCAATATTATACTTAGATCTATTATACCTATAAGTATCGAGTATGCAACGTCATGTTAAAATTTACCTAATAGCAAGTTGACAAAGACAAATAGATCTCGGCTAACTGCAATGTTTATTTTGAATTATTTCAGCGAGACATTTGAGTAACATCAACGCAATATCTAGTATCTCGTAATACGTGAAATAAACTTTGCTGTAACCTGTATGTTTTTCATTTAAATTTCATTTAAAATTTAAAAGATGTTTTGTGTGCTACTTGGGTGTCTACCTCGAGCCCGAAGGGAATCATAAAGCTCAGATCTGACTCCACGATGTTCAGCAAAAGACCAAATAACGTGATCTGCGTTGTTCAGCTGATATGAAGCAAAACTTTCTTGTAGTATACTTCAAAGGTTTGGTAATAAACAGGATCAACCACCTGATTTAGTTGTATTCTCACTAAAGGTTAGAAAATTCACAATTTAAAAATAATCCCTTTCCAAATAGCAGCTTTGATTTTTCAAACATTCAAAGACCCTTAGAAATCCAAATTTTCATGGTAATTAAATTTAATTCAGCTATGTCTGCAGGCTTTAGGACCACATTTAGAGACGTGTTGGCGCGATACGTGTATAAGTTGGACATGAAAAAAGTTGTTGTTCTTCAAACCTTTTCCTACACAAGTGCCCATCTCTGCAATACATGGCAAACTTCAAGACAATTATATTGCTTATATTAGAAAAAAAATTCGTCCTTTTTTGCAAAACGACTTTAAATTTTAAAATATTTTTTTTAGCGTGTAAAATTGATTTTTAAGTTTTTAAATTTTTTTTAATAAAATTTAGACAATTTTCTAAAAGCCCCCCTTACATAACTTTTTTGTAAGTCTTGTTTTTTTGAGTAATGTTGATTTTAAAAAATCTGACAAAAAACTTAAGCCCTTTTCAAAAAAACAAAGTATGCAAAGTTGCTTGACATAGACAAAGTCTACACACCTACAAAGTTTCATTGGATTCTGAAAGAGAACGGCCAATCACGAAGACGAGTTGGCGTGATATTCGTCAATTGCGTAAAAATATGTCTTTGCAATTTGGAGCAGAGAAGCGAAGGTGTAGAATCAAACAGTTTTAAAGAAATCCGACATTTTTCTTAGATAAAGCCAGAGACTGCTTTGAGAATGCCTTCAACTGCTCCATCATCACCTCTTCTGTCCTCCAGAATACTACACGAGCAAAGAAAAACGTGGAAAGAGCCTTCGCGGCTTGCCGGGCAATTCAGGTTCCAGAAATCTGAGATTTTGCCCATTTCTTCAACGCGAGCTGGCCGCAATCAACTGGGGCCTGCATTATCTATCTTTTTGGACGAAGTGTCGATTGACAACCGTGGTATGTTGCGGAATCAGAGCTATACCAAGGTTGGTGAAAAATGGATTTATAGGGATGAATTCAACCGCAAAGCCAGAGTACCAGAGTACCAGAGTAAGGAACTTTTACGAGCGCAAAGTTTTTCGAGTGTTGTCGAAGTTTTGCTAACAGGGAAGAAGTTTTCGACACCCTGGAGTCAAATTTGGTCTGGACCATGGATGCACTAGAATCCACGGATCGCGAGCTTATCGTAAGAGGAAAAATAAGAAGCCTAAAATGAACAGGTGTAAAGCATCGATTACTAAGGAATTTCTTCTTTGAGGACGTGAAGAGAGGACAAGACTTATTCTTCTCATTATACAATGGATCAGAATACGACCACATTACCAGTAAAGTATTTCTGGGCTAAGCATTACTTTAATGAGTGGAACTTTAATAACTACGGATGCACCCTCGATCAGTACGGTTACAAGAAGAGTTGAGTCAGAAAATTCGTTCAATTTTGAATAGATTTCATAATAGGACATACCTGCTAGTCATCGCTTGAGGTCTGATAATTTAATTTTGAAGCTGGTGTACGATGGAAGGTTCTCCCAGCAACTGATGCAATTCGTGGTTTATTCGTATCCTCCTCGTTATGTCTTCCATCTGCACTCCACCGTAGATCCTTCGCTACACCTTCCGTTGAAAGACACCAAGGACCTTTTTCTTCCGCGTGTAATGTCCATATTTCGTGGCCGTAGAAGACTACCGTTCTAATGCATATCTTATAGATTGTCAACTTTGTAGTTCATCAAACTTTGTTCGATCTCAGCGTTCTTCGGAGTATAATGTATGCACGATTGCCAGCCATGATGCGGCTTTGTATTTTTCTGCTGCTGCCGTTATCGGCGGTCACCAATGAACACAGATGCACGAGTTCGTCTACTGCCTCGATTTCATCACCGTCGATCTGAACTCGTGACAATGTGCTAATATTGTCTTCTCGCGAGCCCCTTCTCTTCATGTATTTTGTTTTTAACGCATTAATCATAAGCCCAATTCTTCTAGTTTCAGCTTTAAGTCTGATGTACATGTCCGCCACCGTCTCAAAATTACGTGCTACGATATCAACGTCGTCGGTGAAGCTAAAAAGTTGGATAGACTTTCTGAAGAACGTGCCACTCGTGTCGATCCCTGCACATCACACCCTCCAATGCAATGTTGAATAGCAAATATGACAGACTAAGAAGAAATTCGAGAATGCCCCTGAGACTCGGACTACACAAATCACTCGATCCGCCGTTGCTTTGACCAACCGTAACAGCTTTTCTGAAAACCCTGTTTTACCACTGAACATACAGAAATTAAATAACTACTTTGTGTTCGTCGTAACCAAGCAGTATCAATTCAAGTATGTTTTATGGGAGATTACATTTGTGCTCTCGAAGTTCTACACTACGCCTTACTAGTAGCTTTACCTCAATATTACCTGATGGAAAATATTTCCTTCACAACAATTCAGAAAATCTCAAACCATTGACCCGAAAATATAATAGTTGTCAATTGAAAACAATCGACGTAAGAAACAGAGCTTATAGAAATTCTTCGCAAACAATTCCCCTTCCAAACTCCTAAAAGAAATCCCACAACAACAGTGGTGGGTATTGACGAGATCAATAGCAAAGTAACAGCGGCATAAAACTGGGACAAACATTTTTTCGAGGAAAATTGTCCTTTCTCTCTCTCTCTCTCTTCTCTATCGCACACCACCCACCCTTCAATCAAGCCGGAAGAGCACCGGGATTGGCAGGCATTAAAGCTGTTCGATATCACTTCCATTCACGGCCCACTATTGACCCGGGATGGGCGCTAAGCCTCCGGCTAGTGGAGAGTGGAATATTCTCACGTAAAGCGCCACACAATCTGACTGTGAGGCCGAACCCAAAGTTCTATTTTTAGACGGGCAATAACAATAACGAGCAATGCTGGTCGCCAATCGGTAAACCGACGAATATTGGAACCTGACCAAGCAGAGGGTTTTGATGAACGAGATGGGGGAGGTCCCTTTTTATTCGTTCATTTGAATGGTGATGGTGAATTATCAGGGACTTTTGCGTTTTGACTGGAACAATTTGAAAATTTTACGCTAGGCTTACAACTTCGCTTCGCTGGAGCAAATATTTCGTAGATCACCAGATGGGGTTCCAATAAAGGGAAATGAGAATTTAGGGAAAAGGGCTTCGTCAATAATGACAATGAACTTTATCAGACACTTTGTTTTATTTCTGATATAAATATTGAGTGGTATCATAGTGCCACGATCATAAGCGCTTCTTCGAAAATAATTTGAAGGTAGGACTTTGTCGTCAGCATTTTGTACTAAAACGCGCTTTCGACGCGCTTGACGCGTTTGTCGCCACAATACACCTTCAGCGTTGAAGCGTTTGTTATGATTTTGAAATTTCATTATGTGACGTAGTGTTCAGCGTTTAGTTTGATTTATCATAATTAAGGTTCTGTTTCAAAAAAAGTGTGAGAATCTCGCTCGAAATGGAAAGAATTGTACTCCCTGCTGCTGGCATGATAGCTTTGTATTATATAAGCGTTTTCGTAATCAAAGGTAGACCTCGACGTTGGTGGGTTCGCCCTTCCAACCAAAACCGTGCCACTGAAGGATACTTCGAAACCGAATTCGATCGAATGCGACAAAAGATCTGGATTACTTTCGCGAATCCATACGTATGAACCCTTCCACTTTCGACCTACTTTTGAGGAAAGTTCGATTTCGGCTTGAGAAGTTCTCATTTCGAAAGCAAATTTCTCAGGATGTAGATTGATTCCTCACTCTTATGTAAGTGTTTTTGAATGTTTATGTACAATAAACTCAATATTTCATAATATTTTTCCAAGTATCTTGCTCATGGCACCCAGTTGCCATAATGGCCAGGATGTTTAAGATGGGTGAATCAACGATACGAATCAACATTACGATGGAAGTATGCGTCGTCCTTTGGGATGTCCTTGTCCAAGATTATTTACCACCCAGACAACCAAAATGCACATATATTGAAAGTTGTCTTTATGATATACAAACATAGGGTATGTGTCCCTTGACTCCAGCCTATTATGCAACCCAGTGATCACATTTTTCATTATAACTCATAAAGTTTTTAAGCTGTAAGTGAGATTCAACTAGTTATACACTTTTTTTTTTTTTTTGAAAAAGACCGTGCGTAGCGTAGTTGCTACTCCGTTACCGATCAGAACTAGTGTAATTGCACAGAGAACCCCACATAGATGGAGCTTGGGAGTAGGCATTGCATCTTCAATGTACAAGTTCATTAATTCTATTTATAGATCAGTACCGGCGCCGGCCACGTCCTCAACGGTCTTTGGGGAGGGGGAAGGATGATTAGTTTGACAATCGTTGGATAGAGACCGTGTTTACCTCTACGTCTCCCACAATTGTCAAGGGAAGGATAGATTTGTGTTAGTGAGGCAGGTTATTTATAGATCATGGATTCACTGTGGTCAAGTGATGCGATCATTGAAAGCGCAGTAGACTGCTTTTTAATTCTAAAATCTAGTGGTGATAGAAAGAGGCAAGTGACAAATGACAAAGGAGAGGGGACGGGCCTGCTGGATTGAACTCCCGACCATCTGCTCAGTAAGCAGAACGGATAACCACTGAGCTATCCAGCCACGTCTGATTCAACAAGTTATACACTTGCAAAGATAAATTAGATAAGACATTTGGTAGCATGTATCACTAAAAAATTACAACAACCATTGTTATAATGCCATGTAAACTTTCGAGGGATGTTGGATTTGATGTCGGTCTATAGGCACCAAATTGGGTCTATTCGTGGATGCAACTTCGTCCCATTCGATGGATTTATTACTAAATGCAGTCTTTGTACGTTTTTTTTTTCTAATTTTATAAATCAGGGCATTGTAAACTTCACTGGATTTACCTAATACAACATTTCACAACACAAACTAAAGTTAAACTGCATCGAAACAGTTGAACGATGTTTATATATGATTTATCAACCATTCAATAATGAAAACTTTATATATCACTATGTAATGATTTTGTCTCTTCGATTTGTGTTTAGATGAGCCACTTGAATATAAACAACCGCAGATTCATGCATTTCCACTTGAAATTTTACCAATGACAACCTCTTAACAACGTTATTGATGCAACAGGCCATAGTTCGGAGCATACAAAAAACTATGTACCCAACATTGGGTCTACGATTATCTTGTAAAATCATTGTTATTTTAGCTATGTGAACAGTTAGTTTGTAACGTTTAACTATGTTCTGCACATCCAGACTGCATAACTTGCTTTATCGATTCAATAAAGCCAAATTTAGATCACTTGAAATTGTGTAGATCATCAGTGCAGCATAACCAGTGAAATCATGATGCCCCAAAAGTTCAAGAAACTGAAAATTACGCGGAAGTGAACAACTATTAGTTGATTAATATTGTCTCAATTGCTTCGGATTACATCTATCATGTTAATAGCAACATGATTTTGTTGATTATCGCTAAATTAATGACACATTTGGTACATAGGCCGAATGAAGGATATGTAAGTAAACAAATCGTATAGAATGCAAAAAATATGGCTTATACGTGCAAAAGTGGAGGCCATATACGTGCAAATTCACGATATAACACGATAAAGGCCACAATTTATTGCGATGTTGACATAAAATATAGGAACATACGATACTTTTTGAACACTGTTTTACGACTTGTGGTTGTCTGGGCAGTCCCACAAGAAAAATACTTCAAGAGATATGCCGAACAGTTTGAAAAGAAGTGGAAATTTCGTAATTGTTGCGGTGCCATTGATGGAAAGCACGTAGCTATACAATGTCCGCCGAATGCTGGTTCCACTTATTATAACTACAAAGGATTCCATTCAGTTGTTCTCATGGGATTATGTAATGCCAACTATGAGTTTTTGATGGTCGATATTGGTGCTTTCGGTGGCAACAGTGACGGAGGTATTTTCTCCAGTTGCATTTTTGGCCGACTATTGCTGCAAAATGAGGTGGGCTTTCCCGAACCTTGTGTTCTCCCAAATAGCAATATGATGTTTCCTCATTTCATTGTGGGTGACGCTGCGTTCCCCTTAAAAAGCAATTTGATGAGACCTTTCCCAGGCGTAAATCTTGATACAAAAAAAGAAAACTTTAACACTCGGCTTAGCGTTGCAAGGAGAACAATCGAAAATGCATTCGGAGTCTTAGTTTCCCGATGGAGGATTCTGAGTAAAACAATGGATTTGCAACCAGAAAACGCGGAGGAGATTGTTAAAGCTTCGGTAGTTCTCCATAATTTTGTGAAGAGGTTAAATTCATCAGTTTATTGTCCAGAGAGGTATGTTGACCAGGTAGACAGTACGGGTAACATAACCTTCGAAGGAGAATGGCGAACACAATCCGAACCACTACTGAGTGTAAGCGCTGGTGAAGTTCAACGAGGGAATAACTCTAGCAGAAATGCGATCCAGCTTCGAAATATGTTGGCTGAGTATTTGATGATTAATTGAATGCCTAATAATAAATATAAAAAGTTTTTAAACATGACATACCTTGCTGTCTTTTATGAACATGCATTTCATCCAAAATATCCTGTTTCTTCAAATGCCAAATGTCTCTGGTAGATCCACAGCATGGTTCGAGAGTTTACAAAGATTTTGTTTGGGACTTCTTTTCCTTCTTCATTGTCTCTTTATTCCTACTGGAACTTGGCCTGCTTTTTAGCATAGTGTTCTAATAACAATCCCACAGTTATTTATTGAAAGCTATTCAATGCCTTCAATTTGCATATATATGTATCTTGTGTGGCAGTACAATGTGTGGGAGAGTGGACAAATACCGCACAGGGGAACTGTTGTAGGCTTCGGAATATCAGAAATATTGAATGGAACTCGACATACGTAAAATACTCGCTAAACACATTTAATCTGATGCTATTCGTTTGGACGTACAAAGCTTACTGAAAACTCCAATTTATATGCTTGTCATTTCAGTCCTAGTATTCGTGGGTAACGATTTGAATATAAACTCTTTCCCGGAGGAACTCGGATCTCGCAGGAGCTTCTTAAGTGGCCAATATGGTCAAACACCCTCAGAATGTCCTCCGAAGACCTAGTTTTGTAAAATCACAAGGTTTGATATTTCGCAGCCTTGTTTTAGAAAAGATTTGAATATGGCCTCTTTCCTGGAGGAACTCGGATCCCGCAGGGCCTCCCCAAGTGGCCAGTATGGTCGAACATCCTAAGAATGTCCTCCGAAGACCTAGTTTTGCAAAATCACAAGGTTTGATATGTCGCAAGCCTGGTTTTAGAAAAGATTTTAATATGGCCACTTTCCCGGAGGAACTTGGATCCCACAGGGCCTCCCCAAGTGACCCGTATGATCAGAAATTCTCAAAACGTCTTCTCATTACCTAGTTCTGCAAAATCCTGAAGTTTGATATGTCGCAAGTCACTTTTCGAACCGCGACCGTCAGCATGACGGCTCTTCATTGTAACCATCCAGTCACCACAACAAGTTGAGGTGAACGGAATAAAAGTCCTACAGTTTCTTCGGTTTTTGAGGCACTCAACGTTACAACAATGAAGCAAATTTCGGTCGCACACACTTACATGGCTTCGTTTATTTCATAAACCGCATGGTGACTTGATGGGAGGGCGATAGGAGTGTGATGACGAGTGCAGATAAAAATAGAACACTTGACAGCGGAATAGCAACAGTAGAATATGGTGTAGCGGCGTTCTGTGTCATTGTCTCACCCATATTGAGAAGTTGTTGACGGTTGAACAAAAACCCAACGGTTGCTGCGATTGTCGAGGCACTAGGCACACAGCGATAACCACTTGCACACACTTGCATGGCTTTGTTTATACCATAAAAAGCTTTGTGGAACATGATGGGCAAATTTGCCTTTTCAGAATCATGCGGATTTCTCAAGATATGATTGCAAAAACTGCAAAATTTCAATTTGGCATTTTTTGCTACAATTTCAATTTTTGGGTGTAGAGGAAAGTTCGATCTCGGCATAGTGATGGAAGTATGCGTCGTCCTTTGGGACGTCTTCGTCCAAGATTATCCACCAGTTCCACAAGAAAAAGACTTCACGAGAATACTGGTTCTGCTTATCATATCTACAAAAGATTCCATCCAGTTGTTCTCAAGGGATTATGTAATGCCAACTATGAATTTTTAATGGTGGATATTTGTGCTTTCGGTGGCAACTGTGATGGAGGTATTTTCTCTAGTTTGGGCCGTTTTGGTGCAAAATCAGGTGGGTTTTTCCGAATCTTGTGTACTCCCAAATACCAATATTATGTTTCCTCATTTTATTGTGGGTGATGCTGCGTTCCTCTTGAAAAGCTATTTGATGAGACCTTTTCCAAGAATAAATCAAGGCAAAGGTAACGTCCTTGGTTCAAGTACTACTTTACCCATGTCATCCTTCCCTTCATCCATACTTCTATTCTATTTCTGTCCACACTTGGAGCCTCATCGTGATGAGTGAACATCTCCTTCTACATCATAAAATACCTGTTGTCTCTTTATGAACTTGCATTTCATCCAGAACATTGCGTTTCTTCAAATTCCAATTGTTAACAAAGATTTTTTTGAAATCTTTTTCTTCTTTGATAGCTGTACGCTCCCACTGACTTGGCCTGCTTTTTAACTTACTTAAACTTGTAATAGTGTTTTATTAGCAATTCCACAGTTATAAATTGAGAGTTTTTCTATGCCTGTAACTTGCATAAATATGTATCTTGTGTAGCAGTACAATGTACAATGTACAATGGGTACACCATGCCCAGAGATAGAGAATGTTTCCCATCCGAAAACATCCTAGACCGGACAAGAATCTTACTCGCCATATTAGGATTGGCAATCCTACGCCTTTGCTAACTGGAGACGTCCAACGTAAAAAAAAAGTAATAACATCAGGTATAATATGTTGAATGGCGTACCAGATTTCATGTTTAAGAATGGTTGTTATATTTAATTTTTTCTCAGGAGTTTCAAAATAGCTTTCTCCGGGGATTCAACCAAAAATTTTAACAGGAATTCCTCCGGAAAGACCCTCCGGAAATTCCTCCAAGAATTATAACATAATTTTTCCTGCGATTTTTTGAAAACATTCTTCAGGAATTATTCTGTAAATTCCTCCAGAAATTCTTTCAGAAATACCTCTTGAGTGAACTCCTCCAAGTTCCACTGGGAAGTTCTCAAACAAAGAGGGTTATTCCAGAAGTTCCTCTGATACTGGGAAATTTTCTTTCTTTCGTGGGAAAATTTCTATCGTAATCCCTCTAGGAAGTTTTTCGGAGAGTCCTTTAGCAGTTAGTTCGAATTTTCCCTAAAATACAACCAGGAATTTCTCCCAGATTTCCTTCAGATTTTTGTTCTAATAACTCGAATAAGTCGAGTTATTAGTACGAGACACTGAAGAAGTCTGCACATTGTAGACGAAATACGCGTATCTGTCGAAGATAAGCAAAGGTAGTTGGAATTAAATGAAGATTACTAAGTTTACAAGTTACAAGTATTCCACTAAACAGCCCAAACCCTCTAGGATTCATCAACCAAATGTTTTTTGAAATGATCTTAAGTAAGCCCTTTTGTAAGGCCTATAAGTTGAAGTATATAACCCCAAACAAAGTAGTCAAGTGGGTTGAGATCCGGTGAAGATGCAGGCCATTCTTCGCTTGTGATGAAATCGGGCAAATTTTCAGTGCAGTACGCTTGTGCCTTGTGAGCTGAAGCAGAGTCCTGTTGGAAACAAGATGGTGTATTCCCATACAGCGTTGAAGCATGAGAAAGCAGATTGTTCTTCAAAACCTGCGCTATGTAATATACAGTGTTGATTTTTACGTTAGGTTCTATGAAAATAAGAGGAAGTTTTCCTTTTCCTTAGCGTTCTCTAGCTAGTTTGTCTCTTGGAATATATACAAGACTTTTGCCATATACATGATCAATTTGTTGATTATGACTGTCCTGAAGGAGGAAGAGCTTTGCATCCGAAAATTAAATCTCGTAGTCAGAGTTCCGACCCAAAAGATTTCTGCTTCTTTGGACCGTGGCTTGCTTTTGACGCTCCGTCAACGCGTGAACCCGTTGTTTCTCGACGGCTTGCATTTCTGATCATGTCTGAGAAGCCTGTTCATTGAAGCAGGGGACGTTTGAAATTGTTTGCTCAATTTAAGGCCAGATACGGCCGGATTACGTCTTATTCGCTCCCTCAGACATTTGATCTTTTTCTTCGTTCTGGCAGAGCCTCTAGCACCTCATTTGTGTTGAATATGGACATTTACAGTTTCCTTGAACCGTTTCAAGGTACGAAAAACAAAACGCTTACTCACTCCGATCTGCTTAAGGCTATTGAACATCTGACACGGTCTAAGATTTTGCAAATGTAATTTAAAATTTGCTCCCGTATGGTTTCTATGGTACCTGATAAATATACTTAAACAAACGGAATCGCTTGTTTATCTTCAGCGACTACCCAAGTAGCACACTACGGTCATTATTAGTTATAATAACTTGATTATGACTTAGCAAGTCATATTTATGTTATCTTAACCGAATGGCAACAAGTGTGCTACTAGGGTTGCTGTCAAAAGAATATACTCAAAACGGGTATAATCAATACCGCTGTCAAAATTACCCAGTTGAAATAATCCAAGACTGAAAAATAGTGACACCTATTGTGAGACACACTGTAGATTCCACCTCATCTAGCATGTCACTGAATTTGGCATCCATTGTTTATCGCTTTCGAACAGCTGGTGTTTCCGGTGCGGCATCCTGTATTTCGCCAGATATTCCGTAATCTACGTTGGGATTTGCTTCTGAAAACGAAGTTGATTATTCAGCTGGATTATGTGACGGGATTTGGTAACTTGAAGTCGTACTGTATCAATTTCAATACTAATTAGGAATGGAAATATTTTTTTTAGTTGTGATAACTTACGGTTTCCTCTGACAGTGAGCCTACAGAAATTGCAACTCGTTGTAGTGTTGTTATGATGGATTGTCGGGTGCTGCAGATTCGGAAGACGACGCAACATTAATCTGGCCCTGCTCGCAGACAAATCTGTCTCTTAAGCTTTTCCAACGATTTTTTATAGTATCAAATAATAATAAGTTTATACATTTCAATAAATAGTACATTTAAAGATATGATAACTACCGGACATTCTTATTTCGATTGCCGTTTCCGCCCAGACCTTCTTTTTGTTAATAGGTTACGATAATCCTCAATTGATTTTGCCCACAAGCAATCATACTGCTTAATTTTGTTTATTAAATTGCACGTACTTTCAAAATCAATGGTTTTATTTCCCGTAAACTCGATAATAATTAATACACAATCCTTCAACCAACGCACAGTGGGAAAAAAAGTGCCCGAAACGCGAAAGAACTCTATATCTCAGCTCGGAGTGGATCGATTTCTGTAAATGATACCTTTACTTGAAGGAAAATTTCTAAGGAATCGAATGAACGCAGTTTCATTGGCCGCACGGAACTGCTTGGGGAGCAAATGATCTCATTTTACCCTTGTTCCTCTATTATTTCCTTGTTGCTCAGACATTTCTTTACCCGGTGTAACTCAAGATCAACAAAATGATGTTAGTCCTACGTAAAATTTTCAGGAAAATCGATTGAAGAAGGTTTCGTTTAACGCATGGCTTTGTGAATGAAGATATGGCTGATTTTTCCATGATTCCCCTCATATTGTTGTGTTTTTCAGAAATGTCTTTGCTCGATGTGATTAAAGAACAGCAAAATATGACTAGTCCCATGTGAAATTTCGTGAAAAATCGAATAGAGTAAGTTTTGTTCACCGCACGGTTCTGTGAATGAAGATATGGTTGGTTTTACCCTGATTCCCCTAATATTTTCATGTTTTTCACAATTTTCTTTGCTCTGTGTGACTCAAGATCAATAAAATAAGGCTAGTTCTTTGTATGGTTACTAAGAAATCGATTGTTATTAGTTTTGTTTACCGCACAGCTCTGTGAAGGAAGATATGGTTGATTTGACCCCGATTCCCTTAATATTATTGGGTTTGTCAGAGATTGCATTGTTCGGTTTGTCTCAAGATCGACAAAATGAAGCTAGTCCTATGTCAAATTGCCTAAAAATTCGATTGAAGTTTGTTTCATTAACCGCACGGCTCTGTTAATGAAGATGTGGCTGATTTTACCCTAATTTCCCTAGTATTTTTGTGTGATTCAGAAAATTATTTGTTCGGTGTGTTTCTACAGCAACAAAATAAGGCTTGTCCTATATAAAATTTTCTGGCCAATCGATTTGAGTTAGTTTCATTTACGGCACGGCTCTGCGAATGAAGATATGGCTGATTTTACCCTGATTGCCCTAACATTTTCGTTTTTTTCAGAAATTTTTTGTTCAGTGTTTTTCTAAAGCAACACAATAAGGTTAGTCCCATTTCCTGGAGACTTGATTGGAGGTAGTTTCAACAGCCTGTGAATGAATATATGGCACATTTTACCCTGATTTCCCTAATATTTTTTTGTAATTCAGAAATTTCTTTGGTCGGTGTAACTCAAGATGAACAAAGTAAGACTAGTCCTATGTAAAATTTTCTGGAAAATCGATTAGAGTAAGTTTTGTTCACCGCACAGCTCTGTGAACGAAGATATAGCTAATTTTACCCTGATTCCCATAATATTGTTATGTTATTCAGAAATTGGTTTGCTCTGTGTGACTCAAGATCAACAAAACTATGCCAGTTCTATGTAAAATTTTCTGGACAATCGGTTGGTGTTGGTTTTGCTTACCGCACGGCTTTTAGAACGAAGCTATGCCACATTTTACCCTGATTTCCCCAATATTTTCGAAATAAAGAAAAAAATCATTATTAGTAGACATGGCACCGCTCAAACGTCATCTAATGAATTCGTGAAAATGCTGTCTACTGCCTGTTTTATACTTTTAAGGTGCTTACAGCTTAAGGCAAGAATGAATGCATTACACTTAGGGGAATATTATGGGAATCGGGGTAAAATTGACCATATCTTCGTTCATAGAACTGTGCGGTGAACGAAATTGATTTCAATCGATTTTTCAGAAAATTTTACTAAGGACTAGCTTTAATTTGTTAATCTACAGTAACTCCGATCAAAGAAATTTATGATAAACACTAAACTATTAGGGGAATTAGGGTATAATCAGCCATATCTACGTTCACAGAGCCGTGCGGTGAATGAAACCAATTTCAATCGATTCCTCAAAAAATTTCACAATGAACTAGCATTGTTTTGTTAAACTTAAGTCACACCGAGCAAAGAAATTGGTGAAAATCATAAGAATATTAGGGGAATCAAGGTAAAACCAGCCATATCTTCATTCACAGAGCCATGCGGTGAACAAAACAAACTCTAGTCGATTCACCAGGAAATTTCACATGGAAGTAGCCATATTTTGTTGTTCTTTAATCACATCGAGTAAATACATTTCTGAAAAACACAACAATATTAGGGGAATAAGGGTAAAATCAGCCATATCTTCATTCACAGAGCCGTGCGGGTCATGAAACGAACTCCAATAGATTTTTCAGGCAAATTTACATAGGACTAGCCTTATTTTGTTGTTTTTAAGTCACACGGAACAAAGCAATCTCTGAATAACACAACAATATTAGTGAAATTGGGGTAAAATCAACCATATCATCGTTCAAAGAAATATGCGGTAAACGAAAGTAATTTCAATCTATTCCTCAGCAAATTTGTCAAAGGACTAGTCTTAATTTGTTGATCTTGAGTAACTCCGACCAAAGAAATTTATGATAAACACAAAACTATTAGGGGAATCAGGGTAAAATCAGCCATATCTACGTTCACAGAGCCGTGCGGTAAATGAAACTTCAATCGATTCCCTAAAAAATGCTTCAAAGAACTAGCATTATTTTGTTGATCCTGAGTCACACCAAGCAAAGAAAGTTGTGAAAAACATGAAAATATTAAGGGAATCAAGGTAAAATCAGCCATTTTTCCATTCACAGAGCCGTGCGGTAAACAAAAACTTTGTCAATCAATTTTCCTAGGAGTCGCACCGAGCAAAGAAATATCTAAACAACAAGGAAATAATAGGGGAACAAGGGTAAAATGAGATCATTTGCTCCCCAAGCAGTTCCGTGCGGCCAATGAGACTACGTCCATTCGATTCCTTAGAAATTTTCTTTAAAGTAAACATATCATTTACAGAAATCGATCCACTCCGAGCTGAGATATAGAATTCTTTCGCGTTTCGGGCACTTTTTCCCCACTGTGCAACGTACTGCTTATGATTTTTTTTTTCAAAAATCAAAGCACCTGACGCGCGTGACGCACGTCAAATAAGAACATTTTCAAAACATTAATACAATGACGCGAAGCGTCTTTGTGATAGCTCATATGGTGAACAACTTTTCCAGTGCAACGCGTCAACTTTTGAGATCCAGCGTATACAGCCGAGGAAGGAATCTCGAACCATCATAAAAACCTTCTTCGGCCCCAAAAACCCCTGTATACTAATTTTAACAGTAAGGATAATTCTCATGTTTGTTTAAAATTTGTGTTTCATTTATTTGAGACCCCTCCTCCCTGCCTACAGAGAGAAGAGGGTTCTCAAACTACCGTAAACACATTTCTAGCCTTCAAAAAATTCCACATGTCAAATTTGGTTCCATTTCCTTGATAAGTTTTCGAGTTATGCAGATATTGCAGTTCCATTTGTATGAGAACCTTCCCTTCTAGAGAAATAGGGGGTCTCAAACCACCATGGAAACATTTCTTGCCTCCAGAAAACCCCACATTTTAAATTCGGTTCCATTTGCTTGATTAGTTTTTGAGCTATGCAGAAACATCTGTTTCATTTGTATGAGAGCCATCCCTTCCAGATTAGGGAGGGGTCTCAAACTAGAATATAACCATTTTTTGCTTCTAAAAACTCTCATATGGCAAATTTGGTTCCATTTGCTTAATAAGTTCTTAAGTTATGCAGAAATTTGTATTTAATTTGTATAAGAGCCCATATTTCCAGAAAGGGAGAGGTCTCAAACCATCATAAGAACCTTCCCTAGCCCCAAAACCGCCTGCATACGAATTTTCACGCTGATCGGTTCAGTAGTTTCCGAGTCTATAAGGATCAGACAGACAGACAGATAGAAATTCATTTTTATACACATAGATTACCAACCTCTCATAACCCAATATTTCCAAATAAGTGTATCTTTGATCAAACACAGCCACATACAGTTTCGCAAACTGTCGGCAAAAATTGGCGAAATTTTCTCTTTGTGTTTTCTATACTTCGCATTCGTTGGAACTGTACCTTAAAAACACTGGTAGTGTGCGTGCCTCAACATTTCGCAGCAGGCGGCTTTTTTTGCAAAAATGTACACTGAAAAAATATTTCATATAGCTACTACTGCAAGCACATATAGACATTTTTCAATACTAAAATAGTTTTTTTTTTACATGAACACCACATAGAAGATTAAATTCTTCTTGACAGATCATTTACATTTGACTAGAAACATAAGATTCACTTGATTTTGCAAAGTATTATCAACTTCCCGAATCACATGAAAGCTAAGTGAATATCTAGTGGATATTTTTTATTTGGGTGTACGTTCATCACCACTGTGTATAGTAGACACTCAAGTAATAGACCGGCCAACGTGTGTCTGGCACATTTGATGTATCCAAAACAACTGACAGTAAACAGGATGTCCTACACGCTAAGACCAGAATACCGAAAATTCGGTAAAAAATACCGATATCCGCACAAAAGTGCACATACTGAAATTATCGGTAAACATGGATTACTTAAATTTCGGTACTGTTGGTGACAAGCGAAAAACGTTAATAATTAACTATTTGCAATCGTTTATTTTTACCGAAAATTAATTTTTTTTTTCTGTTTTAGGTTTTTGGAATGCTATAATAAAAATGTATAAAGCAAGGTTGTAAGATCTATTTTTTTCGGATTTATTCCCACTAAACGGATCGGAAAAATATGAACAGGCTTTAATTAGGTATTTTATTTCCAAGTATTTTTATTCAAAGTAGACATGGCTGCTTGCTGACCACAAAATATGATTTTTCCTTGTAAATACACATAATACTCTCCCTGTTTTGGTGCAGTTGCCAGACAAATAATATAAGGGTATTCTCCTGGTGGTAGAGCATTGGATCAACCTTCGACAGCCTGAAATATATAGAATAAATTAGTATGTGTATATGAATCAAGTGCAATTCATTTCAATTGTAGAGATTCGTCGAATGATTTACATACAAATTGAATAATTAACTTACCTTCCAGTTTTTCTCCATATTTCCAGTGATTTACAATTGAATGATAAAAAAATATATTTCATTGGAATGAGGTAAATATTTCAATTCTGTAGAAATTTGCGAAGCCGTTTCTTCGTCTGTAAACAAACTTTCCAATCGTCAATTTTTCACGAATTACAGCTCAGTTCCTCTATAGAATTTTGCTGTTAGTGTACTGAATTGAACTATAGCCCGCAACTATTGGCTAGCAATCGACTATGGGAATGTTTATTTACAAGCACAGAACAATTCGCCTTTACAAATTTCTCCGGAATTTTCATGATCCGCTTAAGGTAAATATTTCTACTCACCCTTCGGGTTGGCTGCCACAAATCTCAGTCTCTACTGCTGGTTTCTTTCTTTATTTTAAATCAAAATTCGAAACTGAAGGTGAGGAGGCGGTACAATTGCAATAAGTCATAAACTTCGCAATGGCGGTAGTGTTGATTCTCAGATGCAGCGCAGTGATAAAATTTTAAACCAAATTTAGGTAAAAAAAATACGTAAACATTTGGAAATCCACTTTACTTAATAAATAAGTAAAATTTATCGAAATCGGTCGTTAAATTTTACCGAAATTTTAGGTTTTACTACCAAAACCTAATTTTCGGTAAAATTAAAACGTAATTTTCGGTAATCTTATCTTAGCGTGTAGGCTCAAATTTATTTGGGCCCGCTGTCAGCTGTCAAATAGAAGTCTAATCATTTGTTTTGGTTGTATGTTTTGATGTGAAACACCACAGAAAGCGATCTTTCTACTTTGTATTACGTGCACAACAAAAACGAGCAACAACAGACACAACTTACAATGTTGACATTATTTTGACAGCTGAGCTTGCTGAGATGTTGTCTACGCGAAAAAGTGGTCCTTGCCATAGGCCTGGTATAACTTTATCCCGAAATATGCAATCAGTTCATCGACTGTCGAAATACTCTGTTTGCTCCATTTTTATATTGTATCAACAAACACCTCATTACATTCCCAAAGTCAGCCAAAGCCGCATTCCAGTCCGACTGGGGCCGTCTTGGATCGTATTAATGATAGAACCGGCATTTTGGAAGGATGCCAAAAATAGGACCCAACATGGTTGCAAACCATCTAGTGCTCATAGCACAAATGTCAAAAAAGAAATCACCAACAACAAGAGAGAGGTATTATGATAAGAGCTGATTTTCAAACCTCCCACAAATTGCGAACAGCCAAAATATTACGCACTGCATTTATTATTTCAGAACACATTTTCCACATCCCCAGACAGACAAAGTGTCGACGATTTGTTTGCTGTCAACAAGAGAGAATTTCCTCGTTGATCGATTTTTCCACCCACCGAAGGGACACATCGCGTCGTCAACAAACCTCCAGCAAAAGGAAAAGCCCCGTGAAAAAGTAAACAGAAATGAAAATGTTGTCCCCAAAATTCGATTGCGTAACAACCTGGATAAAGAGGGAGACTCCAATCCAATCCAATCCTGAGCAGCGTAAATGCCATCGACCCACCTATACCTCCCCCAGTCGCCGCCGTCATCAGGATCGGCACGGGAGTTGGAAAACATGAAAATCTCAGCATGTAACAAAGACTAACAACAACGTCAACGATATCATCTGTACTTTAGGCCTCCGGCGGCAGCAGCAAAGTGTATCGTTGACGTTGCGACGAAACGATACCTATCACTTAAATCAACTACAGACTCTGCATACACGTGGCTTTTCTCGGGTTGGAACATGTCAGTTTGTCGTACGGTGCCAGGGCGCACAGAAAAATTTAAATGCCAAAGCCAAAGTGCACGCTGATGCTGGATACTGACGAACGACGATGACAATCGATCCGATGATGTCAGAGCTGATTGTGGCACTTAGGTGGGGCGGTGGTCTTTTCTGGAAAATGCAGTTTTAACGGGGGAGACGTACGTGGGGGAGAATTGAAGTGGAACGGGGTGATTTGCTTCGGAATAACGACCCCATCATCTATACTTTTGGAAGAGCTGGCAAGCTTTCTCGATAGTTAAAACACTGCTGCTCATTAGTGCGGACTTTAAGGGGCAAGCACTTTCTAATTGTAAAATATAATTTAAGTTATGCGCACAGCAAAATCTAGCCATGGTTTATTGGCCTTATCTTTTTCATTTTACATTATAAATATGTCACCAATACCGGTAACACAATGTCATTGTGTGTGTGAACGTTTTGACATACGGTTTGCTGTCACAACAGCGCATCAGGTCGGGTCACATCCATTGGCGTAACTACTGGGGGTGCCTAGGGGGCCAGGCCCCCCCCCCCCAGGATTCTGTAGCCCCCCCCCAGGATTTTTTCCTAATATATTTCTAATTTGAAATGAAACACTATTCATAATTTCTAACGAATTGTAGGGTTTTTCTTGTTTTGGTACTTTGCTTTCTCCAGAAATTCTTTGAACGAGTAACTATTTCTGAAGGAGTGAAGTGCACATACCCTCTTCCCCACACTTTTCTTATATCCCACTGTACCTTATAGGATAAAAATTCGGTACATATATCAAGAAAACCATAGTTAACGACCATTAGATCCATGAGAATTCCTATATATCAACATTACATCCATTTGCTAGAACCAAAGATGTGAAGAGAAAGTATCGATAGGTCCTAAAGCGCTCGGCAGGTTATGTAATTGAATAGAATTAGTTTGAAATTGAGCATAGGGCTTCTGTTAAGCAGTATTTCGAAACAAACGTGCTTGATCGTGCTCAAATACCGTCAAAGGCACATTATGGTTCTTGCGATGTGAAATCTCTGTTTTTACAAGCCAAATTCCAATTAGAGGTTTTTGAAAAACACAACTTCTCATTTTTACCAGTAGTGGTTTTTCTCGTCGTTGTTTACTTAACAACCTCGCAGAGAAACCCGGTAAGATGTCGTATGCTGATCCTCTTAACAGCATGTTTTGGCGGAAACGCAATCATTGAATATATACACTATTAATTTTTTTAAATGCGTTTGCTTCGAAATACTGCTTAAAAAAAGCCCAACGCCTGTGCCCTAAACAATTCTAAATTCTAATAATTCAATTCTATTAATATTAAAACCTCTAGACTCATAACTAAAATAATAGCGACAGTTAAATGTAGAGCCTGTTATGTTGAAACATAAGATTTGAAACACTTTTCTGTGTACGTATTTTAATTTTATTATTCAAAAAGGTTTCACAATAATGAGTTTTGTTTATAAGCGCATTTTAGAATTCACGGTATTATTTTCTCTTGTACGAACAATTTAGTAGAGTATAGACTCCCCACATTGATTAAAAGTTTCGAAGCTAACGAATGTCCATAAGCAAAATATGGAGATAGAAGTTTATTCATTAACGATAATATTTTCGAAAATGTAGCTTTCCCAAGTAACAATTCAAATGCAAATTGGTTTTATTCATGTTTTATGGTAGTTTTATAAAAGCATTATGGAGATCATCTGGTTTTATCAGGGCATTTTCCAAGTTAAGGTGGTTGTAACTGATAAACAGTTCTAAGGAGTGATTAAAGAACACTTGAAGAAACCTCCATAAAACTACATCATTTATAAGTGTAATTCACCTTATAAGTAATTTTATAAGATACTTGATTCCCCTCTCAAGACATCGTTTCGCAACTTTCATAAAACCTGATAAAAGTTTTGAAAAAGTTATATGACATTCTTCTTTAAGATAAATGTATCTTGAAAATGCTGCCATAAAACGCTCTTAGAACCATTTGATTTCGAATAAGAGCACATACTCTTGAGAAAGAACATTATGTGAAAAGTAAACAAACTGGACGATGGACGCCCATAGGTGAAAGAAAATATAAAATAGTGGATCGTTCAAGCGGAAATTCAATAAAAACCTATCCAATATATTGAATACTCCTTCATCTCAGCCACAAACGACAATTTTTTTTGACCATCGCTAGATTCCATTGGATTTGCAGCCTACTGAGACTTATCAGAAGGGTCTATGCGTTATGCGTACTATTTTTTGTAACGAATCAAATTAAATGGTCAATGTGTCGGCAGTTGAAAACCGAAAAACATAACTCTTGATAAACCTAACGTCCCAGGTAGTGCGTTATCGCAATGCGTTATCGTGTTTCCACCACCGTTAAATCTAAAGTCGAAAGTAGTGCGCTGGAATCGCTCAGTGATCTACTACACAGCGCACTTCTTCCGACGTTAGGTTTAGCATATAGATCAAGAGGAAAAATCATTTTTCGCTCAACTGATGTTTCCGCCATAGAGGCAATATTACTATCTGTTATTATTCCCAAAACCATTGTTAGCATATTCAAGTTAATTTTTTTTTATCGGCTTCCGCTGGTGAATAAAAACAATAAATTACAAGCTGTAATTATGACTAAGAAAAACAATTATGCATAGGCACTTTTGATTTGCACGTTCACATTTTCTTTGTTTATGATGTGCCTTTTTCACACTGATCTTATGGCTATATTATGAAAGAATTGTTTACCTTTAGCAATTCAAACAAGTTTTATTCAAGCGTAACTTATCTTTTTCAAGAACAGAAAAAATAAACATGAACTTATCGCGCTCCTCAAAAAAGCTGTTAGTCTTGTGCAAGCAATATAAGTTTTATTTGCGTTTTATGATAGTTTTCGATAAAACCATTGAAAAAATGGCAAGCGTGGCTATTCTGGATTCCCTCGGAATGGTAGCCATTTTCATAAGTATGCAACAAAACTCTCATTTTTCCAATGGTACGAACAAACAATGCTGTTTAAAATACATTTTGAAACATAAAATGGATTGTAGACACAATTTATTCAAGATCTAACAATTTATCAGCCTTTTAACCTAATAGTTGAATTTTCTACTATTTGTTTTATTTTTTAAATACGTCAGTGTTCTAGCAATAATTCAGAGGCGCATTAAAATTTTCGAACTTTTATGTTATGAAACACCAATAAACTGAATGTCACATGAAAAATTCATCAAACGCAGGCAAAAAAACAGATGCATTTATGGTCACCTTGACAATTAATTTACATACGTATTCACTTTGGAAGAGAAATATAGTAGCTTCTACTCAACTATAAACAAAAAAAAGTCCCCATTCAGCAGAACGAATCGAAAAATGGAATCTTCGAAGCATATTTGTGACAGACTGGAAGTATTCGTAAAGAGGAAAATTATAAAACTATCAAAACTTGTGGTAGTTTTATCATAGTTTTAAGTATGTCTTGAATGTCCTTACAAGTATGCACCGATAAAACTATCAAGTTTTAAGCGAACCTTGGGAAATAGTCTTGAGAACCTCCTGTAGTATGGGCCTTTTGGAACTTAAGAGGGTTTTATGGCTGTTTTATCGATGTTATGTAGAATATCTAGTGTTATGCGTGGTTTTATCAAATGAATCTTGAAAACTTCTTCAAGTGTTCCTTAAAATTGAATTTGTTACTTGGGTTAGAAGTAAGAAAAACATGTAATCAGGTAAATTTCTGAAATCATAACATTTACTGAGGTTGACTTCAGTACCAGTAGTAATCGATATAGATTGTATAATGGGTCTGTATGTCAGATTTTATCAAAATTCACTTTGCATTTATTATAACTGTTGTCTAACATTTCTACTTAAGATTTCTTTAAAGGATTTGATTTTCAATCAAAAGGTTCTATTTTTGGCTGAAATAGTTCCTAGTAAACAGTGGTGGCCAATATAATCAATACATCTACAGTTTTTCATACAAAACAGTCATATTTGACACTCTCTATGTCTAGACAATAGAAGTAACCTGAATTTCAAACTGTGTTGAATTTATAAACTGTGCTTCAAAGTCTTTAGAATTACCACCATATTTTAAAACTTTATTTACTCACCAATGTTTGAAAATTTTATAACCATTTATTTTCTTTTTCAAAATAGTTTATTTCAAAAGAATGAAATATTTTGCCAAAGAACTCATTCTTGTTCAACTTTTCAATTTAAAATTATTTTAAAACTAATTTTTGGCCAAACCTTCTAACAAGGCAAATCTGATGCCATTATGTAGACTGTTCTTGAAAATTTAAAAATTCAAAAGGGTGCATTTGTTATTTTCCCTTTACTGTAGTTGTTAATCTCTTTTGCTATACCTTCATAAAATTTCGAAAAATTTCCATGGAATTTCGATGCCCTAGAATACTATCAATGTCAAACAAAATCTTAAGTTTAACCTCAAATTCCCCATGGATATTTCTTTCGAACTGCCGTGAAGTTCTCAATAGCTTTTGATGAAATAAACCTCCTTCAAAATTTTTTAACTCTCCTTAGAAATTTAGCTCGATATAACTTATAAATTTTCATTGTATTGTTCATAGTATTCCACTTTAAAATAAACTTGGTTGATGATTTGCTCACAGATCTTTCAAAGTGTTATTCAATAAGAAACTTAAATTGAATTCCATTGAATGGCTTTAAAATATCCACATTGTAGAAACCGAAAAATAATCTCTGAATTTTTAAATTACTGTTTTATTTTTAATTCCTTTATTATCAAGATTTTCAGCCCTGGGCTGGTTCATCTCCCGTCGTAGTCGCTCAAATAACTTTTGGGTATGTTTCGTAACTTTGTCCGGGGTGAGATTTGAACTCGTGACTTTGGCATGAGAGGTGTGGATGTTACCCACTGTTTTTTTTAACTACACCCAAAATACTGGCATGGTGCACGTTTTGATCGTACTTCAAAAGTACATTAATTGCGTGCTTTTCTGGCAACCGAAATAGCGCAGATATAAACCTTGCTGAATCTTTGCTATAAAGCGATTCAAACCGCACACTACTACGTAATATTTTTATCGTTTATTTAAAGTTTACAGTGTTCAACAGCATGCTTGACAGAAGTATGAGTGCAGTAAACAGAATTAGCGACAAAAGAAATATTAGACCAGGTGCTCATTGAAGTGCTGACATATAGCATCGCATAACATGACAGAACATCGAGCCAATGTGTTATGCCGTTAGGCGAAAGTCGACAAGATGTTTTGCTATGCTAGTTGATGTCAAACCTCCGTCACAACAGTGGGCTCCCCGACATGATGAAAGGAATACCTCTAAAAAATAAAAATAAATGATTCTAGACAGTGACCGAAAATGCAGGTTTATTTAAGACTTTGAACTTATCAAACGTATGCTTACTAAGTGCAAACGTGAAGTGAACTAACTTACTATGAGGAAAATCATCAGCTTAACACATCAAGGAGTATGCACTCTCGTGGAATGGTATCGAATTATAAATATTTTCAGATTGACTACTTCCATGGCCATACATTTCAACGTCGGCCACTTCCACGTTACTACCGGCAGAAGTGGCAGAAGTGATCACCATCGTTCACATATTGAAGCCGCTCCAATAATATCAGGAGCTTGCTGTGGTTAAAAAATAAAAGGGTTTCTTGTAGGAAGTCATAATCAGCCTGACGACATAATACCTTCTATCCAATCCTCCCAATCGGAGGGAGGCTCCCATGAAGGTTTTTTTTTCATAATTTTAATAACCAAATGCACCACGAATGAGGTGACAAAAAAGTTGTGCATATCGCTTTGATTCTGTGGTAATTAATGAGGAATCGTTCTGTGTTAAGTTGACTATAGTGACATCGTTAGTGATAGCAAGTTATCTTATCTCGTGACACGGAATAATGGGGAATAACTTCATTTTATCGAACAATTTTAGTGTTTTGTCAGCGCGGTGCAATTTCACCAGTTTTCATTATTTTGCGGATCTATAACTTACTTTTAGTACCATTTCTTAGGAAGACTTGTTCTTAGCCTATTACGCTACCCACACGCTACGCACACATGCGCATAAGGCGCTCAAAATTCACTAACACACTTACGCCACAAGCATAATTCTGGATCAACAATAGAAAAGGGCCCATCAACATTTGTAAACAAACACTTCTGAGCCCGTTTTCTCGGAAGCCGTTGGCTACACACGCAAACTTACAGAATCATCATGTAGGGGAAACTTTATTGGTTTGGTATGGTATTGGTTTGCGTGGGTGGCCTACGCTTTGCGAGAAAATAGGCTCAGGAGTGTTTGTTTACAAATGTTGATAGGCCCTTTTCTATTGTTGATCCAGAATTTATCACACACTCATACATATACATGATCGAACAAAACGATATTATTTATGGCATGCGTTTTTAGAGGTTGTTGTCCTCGCTACCGCAGTTTTTGAGTGTAGGGCAACGATCAATTCTTGTATTACGGCATTCATAATACAACAGTTGTGAGTCTTTCCATCATCAGTGAATCAAAAACTGCCAACGACTATTTTGGGTGTACTGTTACTGTTACCTGTTTTTTTATTCAGTGATATTTTGACTGCAGATAAATTCAGTTAGTATAATTCGAGAAGTAAAATTGCTATGTTCAGAAAGATTGCATTTTCATTTTATCTAACAATTGATTTGCAGAGCTCCGTACAATCTTGACAAACGAACAAAATGAAATATGAAAAAATTAAGAGATAGGTAGGTATATCCTAATACTTCAGATATTTCTTTTTTTTTCAAGAAAACATAATCGTGGAACAGGTTCCAGGTTTTTCCATTTTTTTTTAGATCATTTTAATAGTTATTTTGTAAAAATATATTGGGACCCCTGACCACGCTCAATTCAAACGCTGCATATCAAAACGCTCAATTTGAAAATATCACTTGTCATACAAAAACCAAAGGACCGATATTATATTCACAACATATTTACTTCTCCACTGTTCTTTCAGAACACCAAGAATTTAGATTCCAATCATCTAACGTTGATACTTCCGGAACAATTGAAAGCAACGCTAGTGTTCTTCCTCAACTAGCAACTCCATCAGCTTCATCGGAAAACGGTCGTTCTCATCTACGTTGGAATACAGTCGTAGCAATGATAAAGTGTTCTGCTATGTTTGCTGCTTTTTTTGCGCAAAGGCTTTGCGAAAACAAAATGAAAAATTTATTTGCACCATTTTCAATAATTGGAGAAAACTAGGCGAGAAAATAAAAGCTCATGACGATACTACATTGCATAAGGAATGCTTCGAAAAATATTTACTTCACAAGCAATCGTTGTCATCATGAAATGTACACGAAAAACGTTTAAAGGTAATAGAAGAGCAATAGCAACATTATAGAGAAAACGTTAAGAAGCTGAAGGAAGTTGTAAAGGATGAGTATCTACCGACAACATTTTGAAGATTTTAAACACGTTATCCAAATCAATCTAAATTTTAATATAAATTTAAAATGTTCATTGACTCAATGTTGTTCTTTGAAATTTGAATATATTCAGTTCAAACTTGACTCTATATAGAGTCAGGTCTGTTCTGTGCCTCGGTTAGTGGAGATGCTTTAAGAGAATCGAGTAAGGTGACTACAGTAACCTCCCATTTAGTAGTCCATTCTCAATTTGATCCACACGGAATAATACAAGGCTTATATTCACCACACTCGATTCTTTTAAGACATCTCGACTCATCGAGGCGCAGAATAGACCTAATTATTCGATTAAACTTGTTTTGATTTATCAATTAAAATAACCTGTCCCCAACAATTACGCTACTTTCTTCGCTCTTCTCAATATTTCTATAATCGAAAAAAATCTTCGGGTAGGCCCCCTCCAGGCCCCCTCCAGACTTATTGTCTAGTTCCGCCAATGGTCACATCTGGTCTGGGAAGTGCATCTGGAACACCAGAAAATTTATAGCAGGCAATGAGCAAATTGTGATATGTATGAAATGCCAAGAGAGAACATGGAGATCAGTAAGTTTTGTGTTTCTTCGACTGCAATCTTCTAGTTATGAGATTCGCTTGTTCATCGGTGTTCCAAAATACTCGACCACAATGGCTGCTGCTCCAAAAAAATCATTTTGTCCGAATTCTAACTGAAGCAGGCCTTCTTCCTCATAGATTAATTTCATCCATCAGTAGCCAGCATTAACCACAACCGTCCGGTTTTCTCCAACCTTCACACGACCCTCCAGAAATAGTTACACGCGACAGCAGAAAAGAGCAGGAAAAATGCACTCCCTTCCATCCAACGATGGAACCTTGCAGTGACGCGTGTGGCATGGGATTAAACCGTTATGCACATTTGCAAGCTGACGTGAAGGCTTTATTCGGTGACCCGTCAACATATTTGCCTTCTGCCTTTGGTATTTACACCTGGCCTCCTTTTCAGCCCCATCTCAACCCCAAGCTGCCTGTGAGTTTAACATGTGTGGTTACGGTGACAGTCAACAGGTAGCCGCAGGATTGGTCATTCCCTTGACATTTGTGCTGTATGTAATTGCCTCCAGTTCGTTCTCCGTCCGTTTTCCGGAGGATTGCGATTATTTCATGGGTTTTCCCTTATGTGCTTGTTATTTATATATGATTATGTGAACTCTTTTCCTTATTTAGCTATGAAAGGGTTTTCTTTACGGCTGGTAAAACGTATAAAATTTACAGCCAAACCAGACAGGCTTGCGTGATATGAGGAAATGTATTCAAATTTAGTGCAGCAGTTGTTTGCGTTTCAAGAGACAACTATTTGATTCAAGCAAAAGAAATGAGCTTAGTTTCTTAAAGTAAGCAGGCATTACTGCTATGCTGAATAATGCAGTATCAGGTAAATGAAGGCTTTTTTATTTACCATCTTATACGTAAATCAACCCTCAACTGCCATATTTGATGGATGGGTGTTATAGAAATCTGATGAATGCACTCAGCGAAATAAACTTTCGATATTCATAAGATTGCATTATGATTATTTGCTATAAGAAACCAGTATGAATCTCATATATATATCTTATGAAATATAATGATGTTAAAAAAATAAAAATATGGAGCAACCTGGATTCGAACCTTGGACGTTGAGGATATGGGCCCAGTGACTTGCCCACTAGTATATATCAACACTTGTAATATGGAAAGCTTAAAGGCGTACAATAACAACGTCGAGTGGAACAAAATCCATTCATAATTCAGCCTTATGAAATTCCAAAGCATCGTTCATAAGTTGAACCTTATGAAATTCGTAAGATTATTTGGTTCAGTGTGAGAATCCTGGTGATGCTTTAAGAACTTATACTTTTAGGCGCAATAAAAGAAATAAAGTGCGTATCACAAAATAAATATTTTCAACGGTCATATTAATCGGAAAAACTAAAACAAAAACACAACGAAAAAAATGTCAAATCCGAATGATTACGAACTAAACAAAAAAGCCTGTCCACGTTCAATTTTGGACACATTTCTTTCATTGTAGATTTTGAATTATTTCACGGATCGCTGAAACGTTTCACTAATATGACAGCCAAAACTCTCCACTCTATTTCGTGGTATAACATGGTTTCATTCTTGTTACATTCAGTAAAACGGCGTCCAATCAAGTGGAAGTACGCAAACGCATTTTGTACGAATGACAACAAAATTCGAATTTATCGATACTCGTTCTTGCCAAGAAACTAAAACTACCGAAAAGTACCGCGTATTGTGTTTGCAAATCATTTCACCAGCGCTTGACTGTGGTTCGCAAGGGAAGTGGAACAAATCGAAAGGTATGCTTCCGACAAATGGACAACAAGGTGGTAGCCATTATTGATAAAAATCCCAATCTTTCTGTGCAAAATGTGGCTCGCAAAGTTGCGAAGTCAAAATCATACGTACAAAAAGTAAAGCAGAGGCAAGAACTGAAGGCGTACAAAGTGAAAAAAGTGCCCAACCGTGATGACAAGCCTTTTTCATTTCACTGCAAAAAGTCGTGCTTAGGAAATTTACACCAATTTGTTGCAATTTAAAACAATGGACTTTTTTCGGATGGTGATAAAAAAAGCTAAGACAGATAATTGCGTTGGTGTTTTCTCAGAATTTCTCGATGGAATGCAGCTGGAGGACGTTGGCCGGTTCGCCGACTTGGGTAGCACATCGATATTCAGCGACTCCATCTCCTCCAACGATCGCTTCGAGTAGTGGGCGGACGCCAGATCCGGCCAGAACACCGCGTCTTTGCCCTTATGGTATTTCTTGATGAACGACGCAACTTCCGGCAGGCATTTCGTACTATAAATTTTCCCGTTCACGGCCAGTCCGGAGCGAACGAAGAGCGGCTTTGACATCCCCTTCTCGCTTATTGTCAGCCACAGCAGCACCTTCTTGGAGAACTTAGTGTGTGAAATGAACTTCACCTCGGAGATCACTTCAATCGTGTGCCCGAAGTGCCCTTCCAGTCGTTGCCATCCGGGGTGAGATAGGTCTCGTTGTCCATTACCATCGCCACGTCGCGATTCGCCGGAAAAATCTAGTTGACTGCCGCTGCGTCATTGCCTGCAGCTCCGAAACCAGTGGACGAGACTTCGACTTGTTCATGTTCACCAGGTACTTTTTCACTGTTTGGCCGGATGAACCGACCTCCCGGCCAAGCGCAATCCACGATGTAGCCACTTTTCCCTCGGCCTTTCTCTTCAGCATCTTTTGGAGCTTCTTGGCGCTCAGGGTCACCGGCCGTTCGGAACCGGGCTTTCTTTCGATGCTCTGATTGTTGTCTAATAGTGCCAAGATGTTGTAGATGGCGGGCGTATCCGTCGTTCACAAAAAGCCGCATGATGTCCGTTTTCGATGCGGCGGGGTGCCGTTTTTTGAACGCAGTTGCTCCTTTGTTTTTGCCATCACGGTTATAGTTCGAACGATAGAGCTGTCAAATTGTGTCTGCTGACTCATGGATTACTATGATTGATGCTGCAGTTTTGTCAGTGCGGGTGAAGGTAAACCCATGAAAAATCGGCAATTTTTGTCCATTTTTTTTTTTAAATTCCAACGTTATTACAGCAAATGAACAGTAAGCAATACACATTAGGATTTGCGTCTGGTGGTTTGTTAAAAAAAAAGAGTTAACTAACTCACTGTAGACTGTCGGCAAATAATTAGACCTTCGCTGATCTCGATCTAATGGTTTTCATCAAGGAAGGCATAATTGTCATTCATGATTTGGGCCAAATAACCACGAATCCCTCATCTAGCCTACATTTCGTCTGGCACCCAGTATTCCCCTTACCTTTTGTGATTGTATGTATGTATGTAATTTACTTTATAGAATATAATTTATTTATTAACAAAATATATCGGCCCTCTACAAAATATATCTCAATAGTTCTGGAAAAACTGCAAATCAGATAAGATCAGTCCAATCACCATTGCCGTCTGGTGGAGATGCGTATTTAGCATTTTAAAGAAACATCTCTTACCCCTTACTCTAGAAACTTTAAATAACACACACGCATACACGCACATACACACACACTAAGCTCTCTTTTGAAATTTACAGAAACAAAAAATTTAGAGAATCAAGGAACTTAAAACTTTTAAGAGACCTAAACGACAAACTGTCATCTGACAGGTATAACATAAAACAAGTACACATGACAGACGCATCTCTTAGGTATAACGAACAAAAACACCACACAAATATTATAGGTACACAAAAATCTACTATAAATACTGGACCTACAACGATGTTCTCTTCCAGTCGAGCACTCGACACTGAAGAAGTCTGTAAGTCGCAGACGAAACAGGTCTATCTGTCACAAGATACCCTAGTAGAGTTTGAGATCAAGTAGAAAACTAAATATGATGTTGTGATGTTGCTGATAATGATTACTCAGGTTGCTGTCGTTTTGGTCGTTTGAACGTTTAAAAGATCAAAATTGATAGCAAAAATTTATTCCTGTGACATCAAATTTCAAACTAATCCTGCCATCAGTGAGAGCAAATTGTAAAGTCGATTTGCTGTACATTTTTTCCTGTTGATAGCAAAATGAGTATTCCACTTGATGTTTTGCCAAGACAATGAAACCATACTACTTTTCTCAAACAAAAGTGAAATCCAGATTACAGAAAGATAAAAACTAAGTTTGATATCATATTTGACATTTGTGAAGCGAAATCAAATTTTGATTTCAGTGTGATGTTGATATCAGAATAAGTTTTCGAACTGCTATCTTTATGATGTTAGACTTTTCTCGGGTAAGCTTTCTGTAGTGGAATTTAACGGAATTTTTCACGTTTTCTAGTGATTGTTTAAAAAATTATTTTTTTTAAGTGATCAAGTAAAGTGTTAATTTAAATTTTTCTAGTTTTCCAATAACAATCGTTCTATTAATACACTACAAAAGTGTTTTTTTAAAACAATTGTTTAAAAAATAAGTGAAGCTTTACTGTTTGTCCTGTTGCTTCATGCTCAAATGTGTAAACAAATACTGTGAAAAAACTTATTTATGTGATATAATTACAATGAAACTGACTCTTAGCTTCAGGTCTTAACAAAGAATCCCTACTGAGCCCTTTTTTTTGTTTCTCTGTTCGAGACATAAATCACTGCAAGTAATTTGATCTATTGTAGTATACCCCGTGTCATTTGTTTAGAGCATGTCAAGTTACTTCATCTTTATTGAGAAATAATGTCATTGTTTGTTTTGTTGGCAATGAATCAATTTTTATTGAAAGTTGAAAGTTTCCGCTATTTAAACCCTTTGTGAGTGAGAGCACTCTTCAAAGGCGCGCCCCTTTATCGGTCAAAATCGGATTCATTGCAAACAAAACAAACAATGACTCCGATACTGACCATACATCAAAACCCTAGTCATAACCAATTCAAATTATAGAACATCAAATATTGTTACTTTTCACAAGACATAAAATGTAATACGGAGATTTGTCCCTTTGACTATAAATATGGTCCCAAGTTTTAATTAATTCGGACTAGGGTTAGGTGGTAGATACTGAAGATCTGATACCCCGTAACGCACAACTAAAGGTGATCTACCAGCAGGGATGCCAGATATTTTTTTAAAATGTCTGTGATGAAAACTTGAAATGTCTGGGAATGTCTATAAAAGTCTATAATTTTTTTTTACAAAATTAGGCTTCTTTCTACGAAAAGACGAATAAGAGAACGAGGCCTGTCATTTTCGCTAAATGTGTGATTATGTAAACATTTCTGCATTTATTTCTTAGATTGTATGCAACCTTACACTATTGTTTCATATTTTTAAAGTGACAAAAGTTTGAAGCATTCGCATATAAGACACAATTAAAAAAAATCCTGTAACGTTTTTTACAGTTTTGTATTTTAAAATCAAAATTTAGTTTTCATTTGATAAATTCAAATGTTTTTTTTTGGTTCAACAATAATCATTGAATTACAATCAATAACAGAGTTAGTGTACCGTAACATAAATTATAAATTCGAATTCAATTTTTTGTTGTTTCATTAGTAAAAAAACACTACAATGACACTAAAAATGATTTTTATTGTAGACTAGCTGAACCCGGTGCGTGCGCTGCTACGCTTGCAACTAAATGAAAGAAAATTTAATATAACTGGCACGTTTATGGTTTTTTTTTTCGAAATGAGTTTTTTTTTCTTGAATAAGCAGGGGTTCAAACTTCTATCAAAACATGCTTCTTATCCGAGAAACACACGTTTTGTGTTTAAGTAACCTGGATAGTTCTAATTTTTGGTAGAAATTTGTGTTTCATTTGTATGGGAGCCCTTCCTTCCAGGGGGGTGGTTTTTCAAACCACCATACAATCATTGCCTTCAAAACCACCCACATTCCAAATTTGGTTCCATTTGCTTGATTAGTTCTCGAACCATCGCACTGGGCTCATCGATTATAATGAAAATTTGAGTTTCATTTGTTTGTAGCCCTCCCCGCCCCCTTCAAAAAGGGGAGGGGCCTTGAACTACCATAGAAACATTCTTGCCTTCAAAACCCCCCACATGTCAAATTTGTTCTCGGGTTATGAAGAAATGTGAGTCTCGTTTGTATGAGATCGCCCCTTCCTGAGAGAGTAGGGGTCTCAAACAATCATAAGAACCTTCCCCAGCCCCAAAAACCCCTTCATATAAATTTCACGTTGGTCGGTTCAGAACTTTTCGAGTCTATAAGGGTCTGACAGACAGACAGACAGAAATTCATTTTCATGTATATAGAAATCTAGCCTCCAAAAATTCCCATATGTTAAAAAGGTTTCATTTACTTGATAAGTTCTCGAATTATGCAGAAATTTGCTTTGGGAGTCCCCTCCCCCCATTTAGAGTGGCGAGGGGTGGTGAAGTGCCATAGAAACATTTCTTGCCTCCAAAAACCTCAACATGCCAAATTTGGTTTCATTGCCAAATTATGGTTTCAAAATTATATTTCATTTTTATGAGTCTCCCCTTCCAGAAGGCAGAGGGGTCTCAAACAACCTTAGAAACATTTATTTCCTTCAAAAACCTTCACATACCAAATTGGTTCCATTTGCTTGGTTTGTTCTCGAGTTATGCAGAAATTCGTGTTTCATTTGTATGAGAGACCCCTCTTTCAGTAAGCGGAGGAGTCTCAAACCACAATAGAAACATTTCTTGCCTTCGAAAACCTCTACCTGTTAAATTTGGTTCCATTTACTAGATTAGTTCTAGAGTTATGCAGAAACTTGTGTTTCTTTTGTTTGGGAGCCCCCCCCCCCTACCAGTGAGAGAGGAGGGTCTCGAACTACCGTAGAAACATTTACTGCCTTTAAAATCCCCGCAAGCCAAATTTGGTTCCATTTGCTCGATTAGATCTAGGATTATGAAGAAATTTCAGTTTCATTTGTATGACAGCACCCCTTCTAGGAGAGGGGAGCAGTCTCAAACTACCATAAAAACATTTTTCGACACCAGAAAACCCCACTTGCCAAATTTGGTTCCATTTGCTTGATTAGTTCTTGATATATGCAGAAACTTCTGTTTCATTTGTATGGGAGCCTCCCTTTCTAGAGAGGGGAGGGGTCTCAAAACTACCATAGAAACATTTCTTGCCTCCAAAAACTTCCGCATGCTAAATTTAGGTTCTTTTGCATGATCAGTTTTCGAGTTATGCAGAAAAATGTGTTTCATTTGTATGGGAGCCCGTCCTTTCAGAGAAGGGAGGGGTCTCTTACTATCTTAAAAAACTTTCCCGGCCTCAAAAACCCCTGCATACAAATTTAAAATTTTGGGGAGCTTCCTCCTGAACTTCAGTCAAAATTCCTCATGAACTTCTTGGCAGTCACTCCTTATTTTCTTCGAAATTTACATCTAAGAACCCAACCTTACCTTCCAGAAACATTTGGTAAGTTCTTTTCTGAACATCCGAGATGTTCTCTTCTGAACGTCAGGGGAGTATTCTCCTGAACTTTGGGGAAGTATTCTCCTGAATTTCTGAGAAATTCCTGCTTGAACTACTAGAAAGTTCCCCCTATACTTCTTGAAAGTTTCTTCCTGATTTTATCAAAAGTATCTAGCTGAACTTCTGGTATTTCCTGAACTTCGAGAAGTTTTATTCTGAAATGCTGGAACGTTCGATTTAGAACTTTAGGGAAGCTCTCTAGCACATCTGGGTAGTTCCAACTTTTGATCTCTTCGGAACATCTAAGAAGTCCTCTTGTGAACCTCTGAGGAGTTCTTTGCTGAATTTTTTGAAAATTCTTCCCTGATCCGACAGGTGGAGCCCTCTCTGATAAGTTTTTTCCTGAAATTCGGGGACGTTTTTTTCGGAGCTTATTCTTTCCAAACTTCTGATTGGTCTCATCCTGAACTGCGAGGATTTTTTTTTTTTGAAACTTTGGGAAAGCCGTTTCCAAAACTTTTAGGAAAATTCCCTTAAATTTGTTCTTGAAGTTTCTTCCTGGACTTCTGAGAAGTCCTCTTCTGAACTTTTGGGAAGTTTTATCCAGAACTTTGGGGAAGTTTGTTCCGGAACTATTGGGCAATTTGTGCTCAAATTAGAAGGAAGCACCTCCAATGCTCCTGGAAAGTTTCATTCTTTTCTCTCTAAGTAATTTTGGGACATCCTTATTCTGAAATTTTAAAACAATCTCCTGTGAGCTTTGGAAAAGCTGCCTAACTTGGAAGCTATTTCTCGAGCTTTAGAGAAGTTCTATCCTCAACTTCTATGACGCATCGTCCTGAAGATTTTTTTTTCCTATTGTTTTGAGAAATTATTGGTAGTGCCCTTCCTGATTAGTTCCCGTCCGAAATTTGGGTAAGCTTTTTCCGAACTTCTGGGAAGTTCAATTTTGAATTTCTGGGAAGAGCTCCAAAACCTCTGAAAAGTTCCAGACTTCAAAGAAGTCCTCTTCTCTACACTTCTTACTGAAGCTCTAATAAGTCCTCACCTAATACTTGAGGAAGTTCTGTCCTGAAATTCTGGTAGGTATGATCTTGAACTTCGGTAATGTTCGGTCCTGAATTTTTTAAGGTTCTTCTTGCTTGAACTGCTTGCTCCCAATACTTCTGAGAAGTTTGTACCTGACCATCGGAGAAGGTTTTTTTTTAAGGAAGTCTCTTCCTGAACTTCTAGAAATTATATCAGCTCTGGGAAGTCTTCTTCTAAACTTGCACTAAATTCTGGGTAATTTCATTCTATACTTCTAGGAATCTAGGACTAATTAAGGGGTATATTTGAAAATTCCTAATGAAAATGTACTGAAATTATGCGTTTAGTAGTACCTTGGAAAAAAAAGAGTTTGAGGATTTATTTCAAGAGCTCATAACTTTCATTGTTGTTCTGTCGCCGAGTGGCAACTGACCGGGCTTTAAGCAAAAGTTAGAATCACAAAAGTAGTGGTATGTAATCCAGACCTTTAGTTTATATTTTTCTTACATCATACAACAAACCGCTTTTAATTAGAATTTCATTTGAATTTTCTAGAAGCATTTTAAAAGTTTCGTCCTATACTTTAACATGGGAGCTGTCAGATTTATCACCACTCGGTGTCTTCTTCTTTTTTCAAGTTGGATTCCTCAATTGACTTATGTGTATCTCGCAGGAACGACACTAAAATCGATTTTTACTAGTCAATTTTTAGCTTATGTTACGCTGAAACAACAGAAGAACATGACATGAGCACATCACTCCATTTTTCATGTGAATAAATAAATTCCCGATACAAATGTGGCAATGCGCAATGCGCGATGAACATATTGTTGAATCCTAGAGGGTTTTGAGCTGTTTAGTGGAAGACCTGTAACTAGAAATTAGAAGAAGAATTAGTATCTTCCATTTAATTCCAACTACCTTTGCTTATCTTCGACAGATACGCGTATTTCGTCTACAATGTGCAGACTTCTTCAGTGTCTCGTACTAATAAGTCGAGTTATTAGTACGAGACACTGAAGAAGTCTGCACATTGTAGACGAAATACGCGTATCTGTCGAAGATAAGCAAAGGTAGTTGGAATTAAATGGAAGATACTAATTCTTCTTCTAATTTCTAGTAACATATTGTTGTTCATTATTCTTGCCAGCACAGGTTGACATGTAATTCCGAATTCTGTCTCAATTTAATGGAAATAAAAACCACAGCCAAATTTCAGTTGTCATCGATGAAATCATCTCGAATTTACATTTTGGAGGCAGAAGTCTGCCAATCATAATTTAACGACAATTGTCCCAGACGTAAATCCGATTATCGCAGCCGACGTTCGTGCACACTAGACTGATGCAAATTCTGAAGTTTTCGCTTCCCTATGCAATTCCAAATTAGCTCCTTATAAGCCTTCGAAATGTTGAACTCATTTGGTTCAAAACTGAGTGTGCACAACCAATTTAATCTTTGTATGGGAATTACAATGGAAAACCTTACAGTTTTGTTGCAATTGTTCTTGAATCTCACTACATCAATCTGCCGTTAAAGTAGTCAGCTCAACATAAAGATAATTATTTTGGCAATAACTTTGCAAAGCATCACTATCCGACTCAATATAACAAACAGAAGCTGTTTATCATTCAAGTCGCTAGTGTCTTATAATCCACGCTCAACAATTCATAGGGTCCAAAGAAGTAAACAATGAAAATTTCACTTCGTCGACATTTTCTGTCGTTAATAGCTTGCCTATTAAACCATTTGTTGATATTTTTGACGTATTGGATCCTTAACTACTCTTCATATTTCAGCAGTGTGTGTTGAAATAGCGTGAACATGTTTTTGAATAGCCGTAGGAACCCAAAGAGAAAGTCGACCAAGAGAGTCTCCTAATGTTACTTAGGACCTAATGCATTGTTCAGCTTGAATTAATCTTAATTAACTGCTCAGCAGGCAATATTGGTGTATCTGGAACGTGGAATAGAGCGCAAAATCATGGCTACTATGCCACATGTCACAATATGGTGTTGCTGACTGAGCAACTGTTTGCTCCTGTCAAAGGGCAAAAACAGTCATTGGTAGTAATCAGAGTCGATAATGAAGAGTCGCGCAAACAGGCTTCTTTGTTTGGATGATCTTCTTCGTGTTTATCAACAACCGACTCCGGCAGCTCTAACTTTGCACGACTCCATCAGTTTTCATGTGTTGACTCTGGTAATCGTTGGTTTTTATTTACATTTATCGTACGAGTGCTGAGATTCTGAGCGTTCTGAGCAGCAAAGTGGAAAAGTTTGTTCCGTGTTTCCTGTTACATGCGTAGAAGTGGGGAAAATGAAGTGCGCAGCTGATTTCTGTAAAAATAAGCAAGACAAAAAACACCGAATCAAAAATTTGAGCTTTTCCCGGTTCCCGAGCGACCGGGAGCTGAGAGATAAATGGATTTCATTTTGCCGCTTGCCGTTGGATTCGGAATTGTCCGAAAATAGTCTAATTTGCAGTGTAAGTAATGATTTGGAAAATATTTAATGCGTTAAAATAATTGTGAATATTACAGTTGCATTTCAATTATGAAACGGATTTGTATATGACGACTGACGGTGGCCGATTATTAACTCTCCCGGGAGCAGTCCCTGTTTATGAGAACATACCAGATATGAATTCACTAACATGCGACGATAATCGATTACTGGTGGGTAAAACAACAGCTCAAGCGGACAAAGCGTAACCTGAAGTCAAAAATTAGGAAGGACGCTTAAAATAGCGTGGAGCTGAAGTTGTTCAAAACAGACCAAGTGAGTCTGCTTCGTGGTGATGTTCAGTGTTCAGAAATGGTCGCGTGAGACGATTCTCGACAGCCTTCAAATGCGCTTAGCTTGTGGCACCAAGCATAAAAAAGCAATATCCCTTGCCATCAGTTCGCACCCAGCAATTGCATGTACAGCACTTACACGTTGACACTGGAATACTTTATGAAATTTTAGAGCTTTTGCGAAGTAAAGTGCAGCATATTTCACCCGCAGACCGCGACTGTGGTTTTGTACTCGACGAAATGTCGATCGATCAGGGCCTATCGTTCTGCAACAACAACAAAAAACTGTTTGGTTATACAACGACTCCTGGTCAACGTCAAAAAGCAACACATGGGTTGGTGGTGATGCTAGTTAGGGTGCACAATCGATGGAAACAGGTAGTGGCGTACCACTTCACCGGCAACACGATACCAGCAGATTTCCAAAATACCCTTGTTATCGATGTCATCCGCTGCTCTAAAGAAGTGGGATTAAAGCACCGACAAACCGACATGAATGACAATAGCAAATGTTTTAATATTTCTGTTCAAATTATATTGCTGGCATCTATCTTCGTGTTCGCTGAAAACGTTTATTGAAGCCACAAACACGCTTGGAAACTTGATGAGAAGGTTCATGTCTGAGCAATTCTGCACACATTTATTTGATCTAGATAAAATGATTCTAAAGTTTTTGACAGATGGGATCGCTGCACATTTGAATCGGTCGTTATGGATTCTTGATCAATAATGAAGATTGAGTTTCATGTCGGTTTGTCGGTGATTAAAGGTTCACTTTGTCACTACAGCTTGTGGACCAAATAACGTCCAAATAACCAAATAAATTAAATTTGACTTCATTCGCAACATTATTTCATTCTTCTCTTTTCCGTCATAATTATGGAAAAATATCATCGCGAGATAACAATACTCCTCACTGATCCAAACGTTTTTGTTTGTTTTGTTCGATAGGTAGCATCGGTTTCACTCTTTGCGCGACTCTTCTTTATCGACTCTGGTAGTAATGTTCCGGATTTTATTTATTTTAAGAATATGTTTAGATCAATACATCAGAAGGATACTTTAAATGGCGTGTGCAGTGTCAGTTTATTATCAGATGTGTTCAAATTAAAATAGGTTGTTCAGCACGTAGGAGAGTGAAAGTTACAAAATTTGCATCAGTCTAATGCAAACGGACATTTGCATTCAAGGTTTCATCCCACGGAGAAGACCAGACGAAATTGTCATCGCCAAATTGTCTGCTGTCCTTCATGAGCCGCTCTGAAATTACCTCATAAATTCAACAACAAATCTGTTACGTGACGGGCCAAGCCCAGCGTCCTTTCAGCAGTCATTGGTAATTCCTCGGATTATACGTGCCAAGGCACCAAGGCAGCAAAAGTGGAAACTCACAAGGTCAATTTCAATCCTTCCCGCGAATGGACGTTTACTTCCATTGAACACGGTTCGCGATATAATCCACTTAGACCCCATTTCGCAGTGCTCCCCGTGAATCACGTCTTTGAACCAGTTAACGATCCAGGTATCGCATATCCTCAGCACCGAGTGCCACCCACAGAATTAGCATCTACGGCCGTCGGATAGTAGGAAAAGCAAACAACTGTATGTCGGTTTTTCTTTCGCTCTAATGAGCTGCTATTTAATTATACAATTACTCGGTTCTCTGTCAGCGCGCTTACACCCCTTTTTTACCTCTATATTTCCACAAGGGAAAAAAAAACTATTTCCCCCATTTCCCTCAAACTTTCATGGTGATGGAGTTTTTTTTTTTACGCCGTGCTCCTACTATGTCCAACTGATTGAAGAGCTCGAACGCCCACCTTTATGCCTCATGCAGAGAGGGTTTAGAAATGAATGGTGTAGTTCGCAAAAGGGGTTGGAAAATAACCATGAAAAGGATTTTCCACTAGAGTGGAATCGCTCCGAAACTTTCGAGGTCTGCTGGGCCTAGTTTTTTGTTTTGAAATCAACTCGACGTTACTGTGTGTTTAGCATTTCCGGGAATGGCTTTAGTAGAACTGGTAGAAGTCAACCAATCCCAGCTCGGGAGGGGAGGTTGTTGTTCATAGGAATTCAGTAAGTGGAATTTGTGAATTAGGTCAATAATTCATTTATTTGATAGACTGATTAGTCAAAACGAAATAGAAAATGATGAAAACTCGTAGAACGTAGTCTCGAGAAATCGACAGCATCATGATCACGGATTACCAAAATGTTTTCAATGTCTCAATGCTTCGCTGACAATGCTGGTATCGTAGTACGTAACTTGGAGACGATGGCGGAAACGTACATCAGACTTAAGGTTGAAGCAAGTAGGAGTGAAGGGAGAGGCTCACTAGTTGAGACTGTTAGCCTTCAGCCACGATGAAATGAAATAGATGCTAAAAATAGAGACGAATTTGAATATCTAGGCTCATTGATGATCACCGCATCCCTAAACCATGTCCAATTAAGCTCAAATCTGGCATAAGGTCATATATTGCGGTAATTAAAGCTAATGACCTACGTGCCTTTAGAACCTTTAGTGTTTTCTAACACTGGAACTGGAACTGGAAGTCCACAATCTGTTGTTCTGCACGTTGCAGGACAAATAATTTTTGGTCAGAAAAGACGAGCCGTTTCTTCTTTGAAGGCTGTGGAGTTTCACATAAAATTTTCGTTTTTTGAACACCTGGAGTCTCAAATCTTGATTTAATATGTTGTGCATGTACGATTTCGAAGCATTCCGATCGGCAACCATTCCCGATTTAAATCATTTGTGCATCTCTTACCGAATGAGGGTGGCCAGGTTATCCAATGAGGTTATCCAATCCAATTTTTACAGGGGATCTGCGTCGCTATCCATCAAATATAGATCCACCATAGTTCACATAATTTTGGCAATATTGGACGTCTGGCAACTGAAATCGACAATGATTTTTATTAGGGCCTAACTGACAAATTGCTTCTTCCTTGAAAATATTCGAATTCGAATATTCGAATAATTCGGAGAACAAGAGTCGTTCTGTTAATGGTGATTGCAACATGAATGGAAAATGTATAATAATGATCATACAGCTAATGGTAATTTTCTATTAGTATTCAGCATATTGTTATTTGGCCTTTCACTATCTGAAATATTGTTTAAACTATAAAGAGGATTTTTAGTTCAAGGCAAAAACTTATTTTATAGAGTAAAGTCCTAAGATTTGTAAATTTTCACTTAAACTTTCGAAAATAAATCATAATGATGTTGGTGAGTTTTATTACCATCAATAAATTTTATTGATTATTATTGATCTTATATTGGGCTCACAATGTATTGCTCTAATCTTGACTTCTAAGACGTACGAGTCAGGTAAGAGTGAAATATCGGTATATTAGAATGATGTTTATTATTGAGTATTTTTTGAACTTGAGAGTAAATATGATTCTTTCTATTTACCAATTGATACAGTCTTTCTTTATATGAACATTCATACATTAAGTTTTCACTGGAAATATCATGTTTGTCATTTAAATTCCAGAAACTCAATATCACGTAATATAGCTTGTTGTCTGGATGAGGCATTACATAATATTGTAAAATTTGTCAATTGAAATGACTAATTACAACACTGCCTGTGAACCAAGCTATATTAAAAAATATTGTAGTGATATATGTATAGATCTTTTAATAGTTTGTCAGGCTTTCGATTTCTTGCAAATTTATAAAAAAACTAATTCTTCTAATTTGGTGAATTTATGTTAGGCTTGCTTTGCTGCATCAAATGACGAACACTTGGTCCATAATTCCAAACACTATTCAAAGCTTTTTTTTATCATAGGCTGCCCTGCAACTATCTGTGCGCAAGATTCAAATGTAGGAAAACGTAAAGCGAGATGTTCAATAATTTGTCACAATATTTGTATCAAAACCAAAACGATTCAACGTAAAGAGGCATTTTAACAAGCCTTTTGAACAACTGTTACGAGAAATTTTCATATAAGCCATAAGACCAAAATGTTTACTAATTAATTAAAAAAGCAATGTCCTCATTTTGAATAGTCAAGGTCTCGATTACCTTAAATCGAATTACATTATATAGGGATATCCCCAAGGATTGGATAGTCCAGAAAAATATGGATATAGTTATTGGTTCAGCAAGTACCAGCACATTGGCCCAAGCTAAATAAACAATCCGTAAAAAAACATAACACACAACGAACAATCCTTAAAATATTCGGTCAAAATAACACAACGAATCCAAACCATAACAAAGATTCAAGTAACGGTATAAACAATATTTATAATTTACCCAAGTAACCAAACGCATTATATTATTGCACATATTCAACCCAAAATCAACATCGGTAATGCGGGATCGCATCAATTCAACAGTTGTCAAGTAATGAAGCGTTACATTAGCTTAAGAATGTAGTGATGCATTATCAATACAATAATGCTACTTTAGCAATGTCTTATGGCATTACAAAAGATATAGCATTAGTTCAATCTTAGTGGGGCCCTTTTCAGTTTTAATCCAACTTCAATGATGCACTAGACGTAAAACATATGCCGTATATATGCATGCTATTACAGCCTCGTGGATACTTGGGTAGCTTGAGCTCCGAAAGTAGAAGAAAGCACAGAAAATTATAAAATGCCGATGAAAGTTTCAATAATTAAAAATTACAAAATATATTTTACAAAATCTAGGCACCAATTCTAGTACGAGCTTTTCTACTTCTTTCATCCTAGAGGGTTTGAGCTGTTTAGTGGAATACCTGTAACTACAAATTAGAAGAAAAAACAGTATTTTTCATTTAATTCCAACTACCTTTGCTTATCTTGACATATACGCGTATTTCGTCTACAATGTGCAGACCTCTTCAGTGTCTCGTACTAATAACTCGACTTGTCAAAGAAGTCTGCACATTGTAGACGAAATACGCTTTTCTGTCAAGATAGTTGGAATTAAATGGAAAATACTAATATTTTTTCTAATCTCTTGTTACTATTTTCTCGTTTTTGTTGTAGTAAAAATTAGTTTATTGCAACATTCTTGATAGTTGTTTTATATTATATTTTTATAATATAGGTATATAATGTTTAATGTTTTATATACCTGCGATGCAAACTTCCGCGAAAAAACAACCTTGATTAATGTTGAGTGATAGCGTCAAAGCATGCAGCGGGACCGGATGACGGAAAACGAAATAACCCTAAAAAAATTGTTTGTTTTAACCTAATTTTGTATTAATTTTTCCTTGAAACAAAATATCACATTGGTTAAATCAATCTAAAATTTATATTTGTTTCCCTGAGTCCACGCAACCAGTGTTTTTGGTAATAATAAACTATGAGAAAATCATTATATTACTTAGTGGAATTTGTAGTGTCTGATTGTCTTCCTATGAAATTATTTAAGAAGCTACGATTTTATGCAGTTGAACATAATTAAAACTCATTCAGCTGCATAAGTATACCTACTTATGCATACATATTGTAACAACTCACAAGATGACTAGGTTGATGTTATAAATATAGTCTGGTTTTAATCAACCTGCCTGGACCACAGAAGAACCAAATTAGGAATACAAAAATTTCAATGCATTGGTAATCAGAGTTCTTTTGACACAATATAAAGATAATTGAAAATAATTATGGCAACGCTGGCAGCAAAAGCTCGAATAAACTGCGTCGCAGTTTTGTCTCTGTCATTGCCTCAATTTGCCATTCGACGATTTTTGCACGGTTTGCATCAGCAAACGTGAAAAGCTGGATATTACTATGACGGATGCTGCTTAAAAAGAGGTGAGTAATCAAAGTTTTATGGTCGATTGTTTTCACTCTGCTAGTGTACGAAAAGTGCCAAGTTTTGTGTTGCAGAGTGTCAACAACCGACCATAAAACTTTGATTGCAAAACCTAGTCTAACGGGGTCCAAAAAAGCGTATTAAATTACGCCTAATTTTAGTCTATCGGTAGACTATCTAAAAGCTTTTTTACCCAGTAGCGTCTAACATTATGTTTCAGATGTGTCTAACAGACGTCTAATATTAGACGAAAGTTAGACAAAATGTTCGACGAACAGTCTAACGTGTTCGACTAACGTTAGACTATTGTTAGACTAACCCTTCTTACTGCCCAGTAAGAAAGGTTAGTCTAACATAAGTCTAACGTTAGTCGAACACGTTAGACTGTTAGTCGAACATTTTGTCTAACTTTCGTCTAATGTTAGACGTCTGTTAGACAGATCTGACACAGAATGTTAGACGGTACTGAGTTAAAAAGCTCTCGATTAAGTCTAACAATAGACTAAAATTAGGCGTAAATCAATACGGGTGGTGCGACCTCATTAGACTTGGTTTTGCAATCAAAGTTTTATGGTCGTTTATTGACACTCTTCTACACAAAACTTGGCAGTTATGGAATACTACCAGAGTGAAAATAAATGACCATAAAACTTTGATTACTCACCTTTTTTTTAAGCAGTATCCATCGGTTGAATCAGCATCCATCAACCAGCTTCTCGCGTTTGCAGGTTCAAAGCGTAAAAGAAGAACGACAGCTACGACGTAATTCTTTTGAGCTTTAGCTGCCAGCGTTGCCATAATCATTTTCAATTATCTTTATATTGTGTCAAAAGAAATCTGATAGCATATGTATTTCAATTTTTTATATCTATTTCTATATCTTTTAAATTTTTATATCTATTTGATTCGTCTTTAGTCTGGGCAGGTTGATTAAAAAACGGACTATACTATATTTACCGAGTCATCTTGTGTGTTGTTGTAAGTGGGTGATATTATTCAACTTGTCATCATCATTTCAACTGAATGTGTTTGAATTATGTTTAACTTCAGCAAACTGTAATTTCTTAATTAATTGCATATCAATACAATCAGACACCGCAAATTCCACTTAATAATATCCCGGTTTTCTTATAATTTTAAATTGTCCATATATTTGAATTGTTTAAACCGTAAACCCATCTCACAGAAAAAACAATCCCGAATGAAACAACAAACTTGTTTGTTGACACCCAAACTAAAAAAACTTGTTGGTTTAAAAATCCGTTTTGTTTTAAGCCAACGATTTTGTTTTGAAACATACAGGCGGTTTTGTGTATATTACCACAATACAACACAAATTATGGTTGTTCTAAACTAACATATTGTTGTTGTTTCCACCATGAAAGGGGTTTATTATTACCAAAACACAGGTTGCATTGAACCAGGGAACCAAATATTTTTTTAAATTGATTCAACCAAAGCGATGGTCAAATCAATTTTAAATTTTGTTTCGAGGAAAAATAACTAAAAATTCAGTTTAACACAAGGTTTAACACAAACTATTTTTTTGGGTTATTTAGTTTTCCGTCATCCAGTCTCGCTGCATGCTATTACGTTGTCACTCAAGCGTGTTTTTCGAGAAAGTTTTCATCGCAGGTATATTAAACATTAAAACAATATATAAAAATGTTGCAGTAAACTTATTTAACTTTGAAAAAAAAAACTGGAAAAGTAGAATAGCCCGCATTTATATTTATGCCTACACTGATAAAAAAGCAAAGGGAAACTTTATGTGGGCTCTCTGTTTTAAAACTGTTCCAGAGAGTGATAGGAATATTCAACGGTTCCAAAGTGCTGCGTAAGTGATGGTTTGAGGAGGAATTTGCAAGCGAGGCAAATTACCATTGGTTTTTATCAAAAAAGGCGTTAAAGTGAATGCCATATATTGTAATACGGAAATTTTGGAGAAAGTTGTCAAGCCATACCGTACAAGAGGTGTTTGGAGATGATCACTATGTGTTTCAGCAGGACGAAGCGCCATCGCATACTGCAAATCTCGTTCAGGGTAGGTGGAAAATTTGACCGACTTTTTGGACAAGAATGAAAACGTAATGAAACGAATTTGGGACAAAATGCCGATGAAAGTCGTACGTGACGGTTTCGAAAAACGTCTGGAGCTGGTCAAGAAGGTTAAGGCGGTGCTATTCCAAAACATATGCAGTAGTTGATCAGTATTATATTGCAATATAATGGGTAAAGTTATCAATAAAATCTGGATTACCGATTTTTAATAAATAAAGTTTTATTTTGTATGAGAATATATCGAACACGGTGTATATCATAAAAACCAAAATGTTTTTTGCACCAATTTCAAACTCTAATCATGTAAATGGAATTCTAAGACACAATTTTTATTTCTTGACCATGTAAAAAGCAACTACAGTAAGTCAATAAATGAAAACAATATGCGTAGGAACAATAAATATCTGACAATAAATCCACTGGATTGTTACAGAAAAAAAATATTGTATGTATTAATATCCTACTAGTCCTGGAAAAGCTGGAAACAGATTAGATCGTTCCAGATATCAAAGATTCAATTTCAATGAAAGATATTATTTTATTAGAAATGCTGTAAAATTTTCTTCATACTGTTCTAGTTACTTCTCAAACATAGTAATTTGAGTGATTGAAGAGCCCGGGTTGATGATTTCTGAAATAAATGACTTATCTTAACATAATACCACTCAACAAAATATTTAAATATAATCCTTTACTGCTTATAAGCATAGACTAACTCTAAGACCAGTAGGTCCCATACAAAAACGATTTTTTTCTTGGCTCAGTCAGTACTAGAACATCGGTCCCAAGCTCGGTCCCAAGCTTAATAACTCGCCCCTAATAATGAACTCACATGAACACACTCTCAAATATTCTGTCAAAATATCACAGCAAATCAAAACAAAGGCGCAAATATGTATAGCAAGGTGATGGCTTCAAGGTGTAATTCGGACCAAGGGGTTCTACAACAGTGAACCAATTTCAAATCGCTAGTTGCATATTGATTGTTGTTATAAGTGCATGCCAGTATTTTATGAATATAATAGTTAAAGTTTAGAAGTTCAATTTCATAGTCAATGTTATGCTGAAATGCTGAAAAACAAATTGACGTTGGACATTGTACGTTTGAACACAGAGAACAGACGTTCATCTTTGGTCTGCTACTTATGTAAAACTTTAAACCGACATTCCAAATGTATGTCATTATGCTCCTGGTAGGCGGTTCTGCAGTTGTGCGATAATTGTCATGTCAATGTTTATCAATAAAAATCATAGCACATTACCTGGAAAGTTTTGTTTGTTTTTCTCTGCACTTGCTTTTACTTGTTACTGTTAGAAAAGGTGTACGGATATCAATGTTTGTTCTCTGTGGTTTTACTTTGTAATGAATAATGAAAATAATGACCCATCACTAAATTAGCAGCAAAAATCACTGAAACTTAACTCAGTTACTAAATCAATAGAAATTCATCAAAAATCATCTTTTTGGGCCACCATTTTTTCAAATACCTTGTCTTGCATGCACCTCCACAAATCAATTTGAAATATTGGTCAGAGTTCACAGTAACGCTCTTACACGAAACCTGCGAAAACACGAGAATCTCCTTCCAACAAAATGATCCAACAAGTCGAATAACGCAATTCGCAATACTTAATAAGGTTTGCATTAGGCCAAATGTCATCAATGGTCCAATTTCAGCTTATTGCTTGCTCTCAACTTAGTGTTCCAAATGCACTTCTAAAATTATTAATTGAGGTCTTTTAATGCCACGTACCATTTACGCATTAGAATGGTTGTGTGGCACGTATAATTATACCCTTTGCCCAGGGAGTCGAGAAATTTTCCTTGACGAAAAGTTCCTAGAGTAGAACAAGAATTGAACGCAGCCACCTCCAGCCTAGTGTTACTTGATAGCTGCGGCTCAGAATTGAAGAACTAGTGAAACCGTAACATCCTAATCCAACAACAAGGTTGTACAATTTGTAGAAAATGAGAGATACCGAACAAGAAGATGCCCTAATCAGTAATAAGAAGACTCCTTTATTCACAAATTATTAATGACGGGAAGTTGGCATTCCCACTCTTCCTATCCAATTCGCTTCAATCGGATGCCCTAATGGTTCCTTTCGTATACCAATTCTCTGATCTTATACGTTAGAGAATATAATATATGAATGTACAAGATATACTTTATATACAGTTTTTTTTACTGAAAAGAAGAATTCTGTATGTATTAATATATTGATAGTTTTGAAAAGGCTGAGGAACATAGTGAATCATTCCAACTATCATAGATAAAATATCAGTAAAGAACATACATTCTCTAAAAGCAACAGATTATTCTAGAAGACCATTCTAGTTATATTGCAAAGATGGCAATTTGAGTTACTGTATAGCCCGGTTTGATGATTTCGGAAAAAAAAATGGAAGACCTTATCAATATAAATAAATAAATAAATAAATAAATCAATATAAATAAGAAATAAATAAAATATAATCATATACTGCTTATAAGCGCATGCCAGTCTTCTATGGAAATAGTTGAGGTTCAGAAGTAAATGCAAATGTTATGCTGAAATCAGAATACGTCAACCAGCGCCACCAGCAGATTGGTCAGGTGGCAGTCGTTTATGATCATATGAATCGTAGATAAGAACTTGTATTAACAGGAGGCCGGTCGCACCTTCCCTCCAGGTTGTAAACTCACCATTTGAAACCCATTGAAATTTACAGTCACACGTCTACATTTAAATACTGAACTAGACAGAGTTCAAATTCTGGTCTAGAAAATATTTTCGTAATTCTTGGAAGCGAGCTCTTGGAAGCGATAAGTATGAATAATAAATCAAATTTATAAAAAAATGATTTAACTACTGCTTTAGGTTTCTGAACTAAGACTTAAGTAGCAAGGATATCATCGAATAATGTCGAAATGTATTTTATCAGGGATGCTGTTTATTAGGCAAAAAAAATATAGGTCACTAAGGTTTGGTGCGTAAATGTACAGATACATTGTTATTGCTCAGTTATCTTGTCAGAGTGATTTTCAAAACATTACCAGAGAATTTGCGTCTCAAGCTATCAAGAAACTATGCTGAAATTTTGAATTTTTGTGTAGAAAAATAAAAGTATTCATACAATGATGGTTTTCGTTGGAAGTATTGCGCTGGGTTAGTTTTTTTTAAGAAACCTGTACTTCCTGCTCTGTGGCTTAGGGGCAATTTATCAATTCAAACAAATGGCTATTCACAAAGCATATCTTAAAACATTCGTCTTGCTTAAAATTTCTATAAAAATCTAGTTCTGAAATTATTTAATACCGAAGCAACCGAATGTATCAGACCTGAAAGCTAGAAAACATCCCTTAGGAGTGTTAATATGACAAAATTAATATTATTACCATCGCAAATTAATTATTATTTAAAATCATTTAAATAACACATAAACAGATGCTCTGGCAACCCTGAAATCCACCTAGTCAGATCATGAAGCCGAGCGTACACTGAAGTGACGAAGGTGAAACATCTGTATATGCTCCAAAACATCTTGTCGACATTTTCCTCACGCCGCAAGACTTCGACTCGAGGTTTTGAAATGATATGTGATGTCAACTTTTGCTTTATCAGTGGGAATCTCGACTTAGTAAGGTTAAGCTCGCTGAAAAAAGAATGACAGCGTAGCGTAACATATTCCTCCTGAAAGCATGCAACTAATACTGAAAGCTTTGTGTTGGTAACGTCTAACATAGTTCTAACTACGTCTAACTCTAACATTTTTCTTGCTGGGTGGGTTTGGCTTGGAATTACACGAGGGGAAATTTTATGCGCTTGTTAAAATTAATTATTTTTTTCTGTGTAGATATGGAGGTTAGATGCGAATTAAATAAGCATGGATGTTGGGGGGGTAGCTGGACTCTGTTGAGTTTCTTACAAAATCCCACAAATATCCAAAACCAGCTCTGTCAAAGCGGGTCACCCCGCTATAAGGGTAAAAGTCCAGGCCTTTTTTATTATTTGAATGAACAAAGGGACTAAGCCCCAAAACAAAAAAATGTGTGTGCTTCTAGTGTGTTTAAAACCCTTTGAAAGAAGCGCAAACCAACCTGAGCGTCTGTGCTCCATGTCAGGGGTGGCTCAAAACAGCGTTTGTTCTCCATGTTTGGGGCGGCCGATCATCATCCTTGTGCCAGCATGGGAATCTAAACAGAGCTGTGCATGATGGTCCTCCGGTGAGGACGATGGTCTTCCGGTTGGTGCAGGCACTACAAGCCAGACGTTAACAATAATAGTAATGGAAGCACACGATGTAAATACGGACCGGAACAATCAGCATAGACCTAGGCAACGAAAAAGGACTAACGGTTGGAAACTCGAAACATGGAACTGTAAGTCTCTCATTGTCTCGGGAAGTACCCGCATTCTTTCCGACATACTGAGGGTCCACAAGTTCGACATTGTAGCGCTGCAGGAAGATTGCTGGTATGATTTTCAATAGATCCCGCCAGTTCATCTGCTTCGCTGACGACGTAGACATTGTCGGCAGAACGTCCCAGGTGGTAGCTGATCAGTACACCAAGCTCAAACGTGAAGCGCAAAAGGTTGGATTGAAGATGAATGCGACAACGGCTAATTATCTGTTAGCTGGAGGAACCGAGTGTGATAGAGCTCGTATTGGCAGAACTGTGACAATCGATGGAGATGAGTTCGAGGTGGTGGATAAGTCTGGTAAACTTCACTGCCCTTCAAAGTGTATCATGTACAAAACGCTGATAAGACCGGTAGTTGTCTACGGGCATGAGACGTGGACTATGCTTGAAGAGGACCTGCAAGCACCTGGAGTGTTTGAACGACACATACTTAGGTCCATCTTTGGTGGTGTATGTGAAAATGGTGAATGGAGGAGGATGAACCACGAACTAGCGCAACTCTATGGCGAACACAGTTTCCAGAAAGTCTCTAAAGCTGGAAGGGTACAATGGACGGAACATGCTGCAAAAATGGTAGTTACCTCGAATTCGACCGGTGCCAGACGCTGTGGAGCGCAGCGAGCCAGGTGGTGAAACCAAGTAGAGCAAGACCTAGGAATCGTGGGACATTCGAGGAACTGAAGACGAGCACTCCTAAAGTTCGAGTTTTATGGAGAAATATCGTGCCGTAGGTGCGGTCCTAATAGGACGTTGGACCAGCATAAGTAAAGGTTGTATTCACCATAAAACATGGGGCAAATTAGAGTTTTCAAAAATTTGTAACTAAATGAGGAGTACGTAGCAAAAGTAAAGTTGCTCATTGCCTTTAAAGGAGAAGTGTTAAAAGAAGAGTATTAGGTCTCACAAGAGAGGTTCATTTTCCAAAAAAAACTTTTAATGGGAGGCAGTGTTGGAAAAAATGTTTTTTTATTTATTTTTTGTCAATTGAGTATCATTTGATTCGACGTTTTTTAAATAACATCGTTTTCCTCACACTTTTTGACATAAAATATTTAAAAACAAACCTGAAATCAGAAAATTATACTGAGCCCAAAATAAAACATTTTTGAGCAAAAAGTTTTCGTTAATAAGTATTTTGTTTTACTTTGACTTTGATCTCTTACATTCTTTTACTTTTATCTCCGGTACATTTATGTAAAAACGTATCTGCTTGGTACTTTAACAGTAGAACATCTGAGGATTTCACACAAAGAAAACTTTTTGTGTAGGGCAGTGTTGCCAAACATGAAGTTATGTATGTATATAAAACATAATTTCTCTCTATCCGCCTGTCTATCTGTTTGACTCGAAGACTACTGCACCGATCGGCATTAAAATTGCAGGGGTTATATGCAAGGGTATTTGGGGCTGGTAAAGGTTCTTATGATGGTTTGAGACCCCCTCCCTCTGGAAACTGAGGAGTGGGGCGAGGGTCAGCTGAAACACAAATTTCTGCATAACTTGAGAACTATGCAAGCAAATGGAACTAAATTTGGCATGTGGCGGTTTTGAAGCCAAGAAATGTTTTTATAATGGTTCGAGCCTCCTCCTCCCTTCGGAAGGAGGGACTCTTATACAATTGATTGTGTTTCAACCAAACATGAGAATTGTTTAGTTGCCTGGATAAAATATGTATATTTCTCGGGTAAATAAAAAGTTCTTATTGAAGTTTGAACCCTTTCTTAGTCGAGAAAAAACCTCATTCAGAAAAACAACCATAAATGCGCCAGTTCGGTGGAATTTTCATTTATTTAGTTGCAAGCGTAGCAGCGTTTGCACTGGGTTTAGCTAGTTACACATAAAAAATGAAGTCCTCTTTGTGTGAAAGGAGTACAATTCGATTCTACCGACTTCTCATATTCAATATTGTTTCTTCAAATACTATGCCACAATAAAAGCGTATTATGGGAGCATACATCCGTTTTATATACTTTTTTTTTTTTAAATAATAATGTGTAATAGTTTTAACTGTAAGGGCACTTATTAGAGATTCTAAGCTTACTTAATGATATCCTTGATTATTTTCGTATACCTCGGCCGAACTCAATTGCAGCAGGTTCAAGAAAAAGTATCAAAGAAACGCACACTGGAGCGTTTCTTTGATCCTATTTCAAAAGTTGAACCTACTGTTGTTGAGTCCGGAGGGGGAAGGAAAAATAGTGAGGTTTGAAAAAAAAAATAGATATATAAGGCCTTTATAAAGAATAAACGAATTATAGATTTAGCAACACTTCCGGAAATAAATAGTTTTATTTTTGAATTCCGTGAAGAATTTCCGCAAAAAAGCTGATTATTTTTTAACAATTGTTCGGGAGATACTTAAGGAGATAATGATTTAAATAAAAACTAATATAAAGCCTGTCCTCGTTAAATTTCGTACACCAAAATTACAGTAAGGAGTGTATCGAAAAGTAGTTATAAACATTCGATGCGTTATTACGCATAAACTACTGTATATATTTTTAGCGTGTAAGCGCCATTTGCTTTGCTTACATGTCAAAAATGATTATTCGGTTCATTCATTTCCGTTGATAAAGTTGTATTCAAAATGTCGCGAATTGAATTTGAGACTAAAAAGAAAATTCTGCACACTTGGTGCACCGAAAAGGGTGTTACTTACAACCAGATTGCGAAAAGAGTAAATGTTCACCCGGCAAGTGTAAAACGCATCATCGAAAAGTTTGGTAAGGAGTGCTCCCTCAAGGATTTACCAAGAAGTGGCCGAAAACCCGGCTCCAGCAACCCCGATTTGGACCAAAAAGTTGTGGATTATATTCAACGGAACAAATCTGCCTCTACTCGCGATCTAGCCAAGAAGTTCAGGACCAGCATCGGAATGATTCAACGAATCAAGCGCAGGAATGACTTGAAGACGTACAAAAAGCAGAAAGTGCCCAAACAAACTCCGGAACAAAAGTCTCGTGCCAAAACCAGGGCTCGAAAGCTGTACAGCTGCATTTTGGACAATGTCGACCAGTGCATTTTGATGGATGACGAAACATACGTTAAAGAAGATTCAAGAACGCTACCGGGGCCGCAGTTTTATACTAAATCTGTTGGGGAACGTGTGCCAACCGCAGATACGACTGTTGCGATGGAGAAATTCGGTCAGAAGGTGCTCATTTGGCAAGCTATTTGCACATGTGGCTTGCGTTCTTCAATTTTCTATACAAAAGGAACTATAAATGCTGAGATTTATCAAAAGGAATGTTTGAAGAACAGGTTGCTACCATTGTATAGAAAGCACCAGTCCCCTCCTCTCTTCTGGCCAGATTTGGCATCGGCACATTACGCCAAATCCACTCTACAGTGGCTGACGGAGAATAACATCAAGTTCGTAGAAAAAGACATCAACCCACCAAACTGTCCCCAGTTGCGACCGATCGAACGCTATTGGGCAATAGTCAAGCGTATATTTAAGAAGGATGGTACAGTGTCCCAAAACATGACCGATTTTAAGAAAAATTGGGCAGCGGCATCCAGGAAGTGCACAAAGGTCACTGTGCAGAATTTGATGGCAGGTGTCAAATCAAAGGTACGGGCATTCTACAGAAATGAACATGATGACTAGTTTTTCCGTTTGGATCTTTTGTAAACATGTTAAGCTATAATAAACTGAAATAGTATGTTAATTTTAACCATGTTTTCATGCCTATTTTATTATTTGGAAGTTTATAACTACTTTTCGATACACTCCTTAGCAAAAAAAATTATTAAATTATTCAACAAAACATATCCATCATTCTGTAAAATTCTCGAGCATTCTGTGGTGCACCCACCATCACGTTCCGTACGGTGTCCTCAGATACGCCCGCCGTGACGATTTTCCATCTTCTCTTGAAATCTTCCGTACCATTTGCTTTCTTCCTAGTTTCGAAGAATTTTCGCTGAACTAGAGCCCAGTAATTTTCTATTGGGCGAAATTCTGGACAGTTTGGTGGATTGGCTGTTTTTGGCACGTATTTGACCTCTTGTGCCTTATACCACTCCAGGACGGATTTCGCATAGAACCGAGAGAGCAAATCAAGCCAACAGAGCTGGAGAGTCGTGGCTTCTGATAAATTGTAGCTTCTGATAAATGCAGACATTCTTTCTCGTACACATCCTTATTGATATTGCCGGTAGAGACGAAACTTTTAGATTTTCGACCACAACTATATATGGCTTGCTAAATCAAATACTATAGACACCTTCTTTATCCGGAAATGCTCGGCAACGGCGCTCCCTTGCATTGTGGTTTAAAAAGCCAGACCCGGAAGCTGTTCGGGTACGTATGTTTCGGCGTCTAATATGATATAAGAAAATATTTGAAAAATGCTGTAAAGCTCTTTAGCACGACTTTTTGCAATGAAATTTTGCTTTACATCATGGCAATGCACCTTTTTCATTTTGTACGTCTTCAGTCCTTGCCTCTACTTCACTTTTTGTACGAATGATTTTGACTTCCCAACTTTGCGAGCTAGAGCACAGAAAGATTGGGATTTTCTCAATAATGGCGACCACCTTCTTGCCCATTTGTCGGGAGTATACTTTTCTTCGATTTGTTCCACTTCCATCTTTCCGATCTACAGTCAAGCGCTGGTCAAATGATTTGTGCAAACACAAAACACGGTACTTTTCGATAGTTTTAGTTTCTTGGCTAGATCACTTACCGATAAATTTGTCTGCCGTTCGTACAAAATGCGTTTGCGTACTTCCTCTTGATTCGACGCCATTTTACTGAATGTAACAAGAATGTTAAATCCTGGAAAGTGTTAGCTGTTAAGTAGAATACCTGTAACAAGAAATTGAGAAAAAAAGATTTGTAATTTCAGTAAATTCCAACTAATTTTATTGCTTATCTTGACGATACGCGTATTTCGTCTATAATCTGCAGACTTCTTCAATGTTGTATACTAATACTCGAATATAAAATACACTAGACTGAAGAAGTTTGCACATTATAGACGAAATACGCATATCTGTCAAGATAAGCAATAAAGGTAGTTGGAATGTTGTGCCTGAAGCATTTTTCGATAACTAGTAACTCATTTCAACACAATTTGCTTCGGTCATTAACACGCATCGCGTTATCTCGAATACATGTCTGGTTATCACTGTGTCTTGGATTCTTAACGACCAATTTGATTTTTTTAGCAATCACATACTGGATGGTAATATGCACACTAGCGCCTTGCAGTGAAAGAATTCCAAATTTCGAGCTAACGACGGCATGAAATCTTCCACCGAAGTCCGGTTCAAAGAAACCCGCTAAGCAGAATCTCACCGTGCCACTGATCTCCGAAACTACCTCTGCTGAGGGTGCAGAAACCAGCGAAAAGGGTAGTAGTGTTGCTGGTAATCTAAGTGACGGAAAATCATCGATCAATGACGTCGTAACTGCAGAATCAAGGTTGTAGATTGAGTTTCACCGCATGGCCCAAAGGCAGCTAGAAGTAGAGCAGATTCTTGCTGAGAAACGACTGTTGCTGGAAAGAGGGCTGCAGGATAAACAACTCGCACAAGAGAAGGTTCTGCTGGAATAGCGATTAGCCGAAGAGGCAGCATTCCTGCAGAAGCAACGTTTGTTTCGAGCAAAGTACGAGCGTGAGAAATTCGAACATACGACGGCTGCTGATGATGAGCATGATGGTGCGGTTGGAGGAAAGCTGGATTACGGAGGTATACTTAAAGCTAAACGAATCAAGCAACAGTCGCGTGACCGACTGGTTGCATGAAGAAAAGCTTCAATACATGTCGCTGGGACCGAGGATGCACAAGAGACGCCGAAGCGAATTCCGGAAGTGATCAGACATCAAAGTGAAAGGCATCGTAGTGTACACGAGGTGCAAAGCATAAATGGTGATGAGAGTTGCGGAGTACCAGAAGTGGATTTTATTTCTATCGGGCGTCAGAGAGTCACGTGACAGCGACCCGCAATTCATGGACGGGTGCAGCATCAGGGTACGAGCCGGGATCTACGCGAGCTCAGCGTTCAGCTCGGCAGAAACTTTCAAAGAATTTTCCCACATTTACAGGAAAATCTGAGGAATTGCCGCTAGTTTAAAGCAGTTGCGTGAACTCTACAGAGGCTTGTGGGTTCA